>JAFEMH010000290.1:677500-875144 GCA_022495995.1 Adenophora triphylla var. japonica | reverse complement strand
CCTCCTATTATTGCTATGATGATGGCGGGTTAGATTGATGAGATCGGAGTGAAATTGGCGCTCTTTGATCTTGGATCTGTCATTGTAATGCTCCATTTTGGGCCAAAAATCGAATCTTGAGGCTAATTTTGGGGTGGAAGACCGGTTGGAGTCTCGCGTGGATCGGAATGCACCTTTTATGGAGTCTCGCCTTTTATAAAATGCCGGGGCTTGCCGACCACACAAGCTGTCCCTCGGACTCTCCATGTCGGACGACAGTGGCCATCCCATGAAGTCCCGTGTCTGACGACATGGGAAGTCCCATCAGACACGCGGTGCAGCTAACCGCAAAGAACCCCTTAGCAATCCAATGCTTGCTCAAAGCCTGCCCAAACCTGTCCAAAACATCCAAAAACCATACATATACACTCCCCTTCACTCATCAAGCCCATGGGAGAGGATCTGGCATACCCAACACATCCGCAGACACATAAACATCGCCCAATAAATGAAAAATCACAAAAACCCAATCACATCAAGAGCCACCATTTTGTGCCTTTCTTGGAACGGACTTGTGCATATTGTTAGCGATGCGCGAATTTTTCGAATAACAGAGTCGCCACTTATTATTTATTTAGGAAAACAATAAGAAAAACCTTAAAAAGAGATTTGAGTTCGGGGCTTAGGTTATGGAATGGGTAGGTCGAGGAGCATCCATTCCACCCAATCCGGAGATCGGTCTTGCTAAAGAAAAGAGAGGTTTTCAATCTTTAAAAATATGTATAATTAAAGAAAACAAATAAACCCTAATCAATTTCTTGATTAGGAATGTCGGATTGTATGCTTCGAGATCGCCTTCATCGATTGAAGGGACTCTAGGCCAATCCTTTTGATGGGATTACACCACTCTAAAAGTCAATAGAGAGATTGAGAAGAAGAAGAGAGTAAAAGTATAGGAATTTACCTAGCGTTTTGGGGAGTGTTTGATTTAGAACGTGGTTCTAAGATGTCTTCTCGATCGAGAAGTGATTTGGGCAGAGTTTCGACTCAATATGAGAGCCAAATCTTGATGCGGACAGAGCTTCGCCTTGATGCTAGGCTTGAGCTTTGATGTTCGTCAATCAACGTGGTTGAAGGACGAATTTAGGAGTTATTTGTGAGTGATTTGAAGGAGTCTTTCGTGGAAAGAAACCAACAAATTGTGTGTGTTATGTGGAATTCTGGACCTCTGAAATAGTGGAAGTCACCAAGTATTTATAGGGGTTTAAGAGGTAGAGGTGGAGAGGTAAAACACTCCTAGGAAGCTTCCAGAACTCAATTCTGATTGGAGAACCGGATTAGATGAGGTTTATCAAGAAAAGAGTTTGGGACGGAGAAGAATTGTGATTCTCGCACATCCTTTCGAGGATATCTCGCGAGATATGATATCTCGTGCGAGATATCTAGTCTGATGACTATTTTGTCCTCTTCAGTTTATTCCGTTAGTCAGTTAGGTCCAAAACTAACGAGGTTAGTTAGAAACTTAACGAAACATGACGAAACTAATGTGCTTTCATCAAAACACAAAAGAGAGATGAAGAGTAGTGTAATCATGAATTATTGGTTCAGAATGGGGTGTCTACAAAGCCCCTCGACGATTGTGTCTTATGAAAGAAGAAGTGTCGTCGATAGAAAGACATCATTAAGAACATTGGGATGACGGTCGTGCCGCACGGCTGCCTCACGTATCTCTAAGAGAAGGAATCGGACCAAACGTAGTTCGACTCCAAAACACTAAAAAGGCTATTTTAGGTATTTTGAAAAGCATTTTTGAAAATCGAAGAGGGATTTTTTTTTGAAAAGGTAAAATCATACTGAGGACTCAAGGACTTGACCCAATTCTGATGATACCTGGTTTGTTGATGAAGTTGTTGAAGTGCGCCGCTCGAGGTTACTGACGTTGCCATTATTGCCGAGGTCACGGACTTTGTCGAGGTTGCCGAGGTCACGGAATTTGATGTCGTTGCGAGGTCGCAGTGACTTGAAGTTGTTGTGGTTGCCGAGGTCACGAACTTGAAGTTTCCGTCGCCGTCAGACTTTGTTGACGTTGCCGAGGTCACGGACTTTGAGGTTTCTTTGCACGCCATCCAGACTTTGAAGAGGTTGCCGAGGTCACCTGGTCTTGAAGTTTGCCCGTCGCCGAGACTTTAAAGTTGTCGCCGAGGTCACGGACTTGAGTGCTTGCCGTCACGTAACTTTGCTGTATTACGAGGTCACTGGACTTTGTTGTTGTCGGTTGAGATGGAGGTTCTCGCGGCTCGTAATGCAAAGGATATATGCATGCCGGTCTCGGATAGATGCAGATGATTCTTACCTTTACGCACATATCGGCACATAAAGATTCCAAGTAGAGATTTTTTTTTTTCGGATTTTAGTTGTTTGACTGGACTTACGTGGTGGTGCTCACGTCTGTTCGTGTAAATGGCCGATCAGACATTTTGGTGGTGAGTTGATGTATGAGTATATGGTATATGGAAATGTAGGGAAATTTGTATGGATTTGTATTTGAGATGGGTGAACTATATGAGTGAACTTGTGTTTGACAAGTTGGGACCCAATCGGGTTTTGTAGAATCGTTGCTAGTCGGCGAGGTTGTATTGTTGTAGAATTTCGTTCGATGAGTATCCTTGTGTGAACCCATCTAGGTCTGTTGAGAATCTTCATTCTTACTTCTCCTTGAGTCGTGTCTCTAGGAGGCAAACAACTACACATCTGTCGACTGTCGTAATGGCTCTATGTCCAAGGCCCTTTGGTGTCTCAAGCCCTAGGTTGCTTGCAAGTGGTAGATGACTTTGTGAACAGGCTTGTGAGTCTGCTCTCTTGATTTGAAGGTGATCGAAGAAGACTCTCCTTGTTGGTTTAATTTGAAGAAGATCGAATGATGTCCGATGAAGAAGGCTGAAGAATACTCTCCCTTTTTCCTTTGATTTTTTTTTCTTAGTGCGCACCCTGGTTTTTGCCTAGACCGCCCTTTCGGGTTTTCAATCTAGCGGGCATCTCTTTTGCATCTTTTTTTTCATTTTTTTTGATAGTATGTAACTCGAAGAGAACTCAGAGAGAGAAAATCTTATTGAGGAGAGAAATGAGATCTCAAGTTAGTTTAGGAGAGACGGACTCTATTCATTGGAAGGTGATCCAAGCATTGATTTTTTGGAGAAGTGTATTCTCTAATGATGAGAGTGAGAAACAAAGAGGAAAGCCCCTAATGCAGATTTGATTATTTTGAAGAGTTGAAGTAGAGATTGACTGGGGGAGGAAAGGTGAGGAAGCCCCAGTTTTGATGCTTGAATTTCAAGAGTGTGTATGAGAGTGGCTAACAAGAAGCCCCTAGACTCGACAAGAAACGCTACTTGGCTCATGGATCTAGAAAAGTTGTTCTACCTTTGTAATGAACCGTGCATCATCTAGAAATTTCTAAATAAGTTTGAGGAGAAAGCCAATCATTAGTATGACTTAAGGGTAAACATTTTTCTTAATACTGAAAGCCTTCTTCGCTTGATGTAGGAGGATATTGAGTAGTCTTCATTTCTTTTGTTGGTATCACTTGACTCCTCTTCTTTGTGGGAGAGTCCTTCATGCATTTGAGATTTCACCTTTGTTGTGGGGGTGATGAAAGCTTGAGAGTTTCTCTTTTTTTTTTTTTTTTTTTTTTTTTTTTTTTTTGTACTCTCAAAGCTTTGAATTGAGTAGCCCCCACTCTTCTTGGGATGAATGTTGACGAGCGCCTTTGGCTTTCTCTCGTTTGTTGACTTTTGACTTTCATTAGGGGTAATGTTTAGCCCTTAAGCCTCCTAAGGATAACTTGCTTCTTAAAGTCACTTAGAAGTTTCTATTTTTGCGATGATTTAGGGAATGGAAGGTCCATTATTTTGCATGAGTTGAATGATATTCATGAGGTAGAACAACCTTAGGGAAAGTGTTTAGGAAAAGAAAATTACTTTGATTAATTGAGAAATTGAAACTGACTCGATAGTTTAGATGACACAAACTAGAGGAGGTGAGGAGTACTAGAAAGACAGAACGACTCTTCGAGTTCATACTTGGAAATTTAAAACCTAATCTACTTCTATCAAAGGAGAAAGGGAGAGGATAGTGGTAGCCCCAAAGTGGTAAGTGCTGCTTTCTTCTTGGAGCTTCATCTTCTTCATGGATTGCGAGGGAGAGGATTGGTGATGACGTTGGGACGTTCTAGATCTCCATTATCAAATAGGTCTTGTATGATGTCCTTCAAGTGGTGGCAGGAGTTGGTGTCATGGCCGGTGAAGTTGTGGTACTCGCAGAATAAGTGATGAGCATGATTCGGACTCATATCCTTCGGAGGACCACCTTCCCTTGGTTTGATTTTTTTCATTACGGACAAGCACATCGAAGAGTTCTTCTTGAGTGATTCCTTCAATTTTGTCGTAGTGCCTCTTTTTCTTTTCGGGAGGAGGGACAACGATGAATACTTTCCGGTGTTGGGGCGAGTGAGTGCAATAGCATTGGTGAAGCATCCTTGCTTGTAGCGGGTTTGTTGAAGCGGAAAGTACTTTCCTTCTTTTTGCTTTTTAGGAAGTCGTCAACCCTAATTCCGGACTCGAGGAGTTCATTGAAACTAGGAAAGTAGTTACCGACGAGCTTCTCTTGAAATTCATCACGAAGGCATTGAAGGAAGATGTGGATTTGCTCTTTGAGAGTAGGCCTTTCGACAATTTCAGTAAGTTTGAGTCTCCATCTTCTAGCAAATTCAGCAAAGGACTCATTTGCATGTTGCTTAGTTTGTTCAAGATCCCTCCTAGTAGGGCGGTAAGTGGAGTTGTCTTCAAACTGCCTTTGGAAGACCAAACATGCGGATGACCAATCAAGCCTTTTAGTCGTAGGAAGAGACATGTACCAATCCCTTGCAGCACCTTCTAAAGTTTGAGGAAAGCATTGGGCCAAGATTGTGTTATCAACGCCCATTGGAAGCATGGCCCATGTGTAGGTCTCAACATGAGCTCGAGGACAGGTAGTACCATTGAACTTGGCAATATCGGGTGTCTTGTACTTGCGAGGAAATTTGGTGATGGATTGTTGAAGAGCATCGGGATCAAATGGAACGAATGACCCCTTGGAAGTGTCAAGAGTCGCAAGCTTCTTCTCGAGGTAGTTCTTAGTAACATGGTCACCAAGTTTAGTAGTTTCACCACTGCCTTCTTTCTTGGTTTTAGCACCCTTGGAGGTATGTTCCTCGTCATCGGAGGATGATGAGGAAGAGGATGAATCGAATTCTTCCTTTTTCTTGCTTGACTTCTTGGTTTTCTTATTCACTTTGGTGTAGGATTCCTCTTCATCGGAGGAGGATTCCACTTTCTGCTTTTGCTTTCTTCCTTTCTTCTTTCTGACTTTCAAATCGTTGAGTTCTTTCATGCAGGGCGGCCATTTTGGGGCGTTTTTTGCTCATCAATTTGCTTACTTTGTTCATCCAACCTAGTCATGGCTTCGATGAGTTGGACCTTAGCATCGTTGAAATCGGCCTCGGTGGTAGAAGGAGAAGCAGACATCGTGTCGAGCTTTGGCGAAGAACCTAGACGTGTAGCAACCGTGTTAAACCATGATCGAGTCCCAACAAGTCGGCTGAATAGGGTGAATGAAGGCTTGAAGGTTTGAAGGTTTTGGCCAAAACACGAAAAGACCGAACATTTATCTCGTACGAGACAAGTAGTCTCGCGCGAGACTTTACCACGGAAAGTCACAATTTTCTGATTTTAATCCTAATTTTGGTCGGACGGAAAATCCGTTTTGGGGGTTTCTGAAGTTCAAGAACCAAACCTAGGGACCTAGGGGTCGAAGTAATCCAAAGTAACATCAAGTTTTGTGCAATAATTTTGATGAGAAAATTTTCTCTTTTAGGGGCAAATCCGGAAGGGACAACCGTAGGGACGTTTCGAAGGGACAATTCGAAGCGACAATTTATTGATTTCTTTTCCGTGGATTATTGCACAAGACGATCTTGACAAGGGATTACAAGGACTCCAAGATCAAACCGACCGGTCAAGGAGTGTCTTAAAAAGTCAATCTACATGATATGTGGTGATGCAGGGCTGGAAGGCTAGGCTCCCGGCGATATGACAATCTAGGTGGATTGAATACGCGGAGTGGGATGATCCAACTTCGGAGAGACCGGCGACTAGGTGGTTACCGTCATCCGCCTTAGTGTGGGTCCCGGGTTTATAGAGGGTATGTAGTGCAATGACAGATATAGTATGAGTGCGCGTGTGTGAGAGTTAATCTAGGTGATAGAGTAAAATAGAAAGTTTTATTTTCGAAAACTAAAGAAAAACAGATAGTGGCCGCACCAAGTGGTTGCCTACGTTTCTCCCAAATTAGGAAGACTCAGGCCGTCGTAGTTCCACATAAAGAGAGAGAGAGAGAAATAAATAATTTAAATTACAACTCCCGAATCCCCAATGGACCGGACTTTAATTAAATAAAACCCAATCGCACGCAGTTCATAAATAATAATCAATTATTTAAATGAAATAAAGATTCGAGTTCTACACCTTAAGGGAGGCCTTAAGATGTGGGAACTCTGCGAATAATGAATGCAGGATCTCCCTTGCGTGTTTGGCTCTCGTCTTGGACTATGAGATGAACGGGAGAAACCAGAAAACAACCAGATTGCCGAAGCTATATCTCGCGCGAGATATGATATCTCGCCGCGAGATATGCTTCATCTGAGAGCAGAAAATTCGAATTTACAAAATTTTTGAAAACCTCTCTTTTAATTTTGACGCAAGTTTAAGCCTCTTAATTTTAAGTCCCCAGCAGAATCGCCACTGTTAGCGATGCGCGAATTTTTCGAATAACAGAGTCGCCACTTATTATTTATTTAGGAAAATAATAAGAAAAACCTTAAAAAGAGATTTGAGTTCGGGGCTTAGGTTATGGAATGGGTAGGTCGAGGAGCATCCATTCCACCCAATCCGGAGATCGGTCTTGCTAAAGAAAAGAGAGGTTTTCAATCTTTAAAAATATGTATAATTAAAGAAAACAAATAAACCCTAATCAATTTCTTGATTAGGAATGTCGGATTGTATGCTTCGAGATCGCCTTCATCGATTGAAGGGACTCTAGGCCAATCCTTTTGATGGGATTACACCACTCTAAAAGTCAATAGAGAGATTGAGAAGAAGAAGAGAGTAAAAGTATAGGAATTTACCTAGCGTTTTGGGGAGTGTTTGATTTAGAACTTGGTTCTAAGATGTCTTCTCGATCGAGAAGTGATTTGGGCAGAGTTTCGACTCAATATGAGAGCCAAATCTTGATGCGGACAGAGCTTCGCCTTGATGCTAGGCTTGAGCTTTGATGTTCGTCAATCAACGTGGTTGAAGGACGAATTTAGGAGTTATTTGTGAGTGATTTGAAGGAGTCTTTCGTGGAAAGAAAACAACAAATTGTGTGTGTTCTGTGGAATTCTGGACCTCTGAAATAGTGGAAGTCACCAAGTATTTATAGGGGTTTAAGAGGTAGAGGTGGAGAGGTAAAACACTCCTAGGAAGCTTCCAGAACTCAATTCTGATTGGAGAACCGGATTAGATGAGGTTTATCAAGAAAAGAGTTTGGGACGGAGAAGAATTGTGATTCTGCACATCCTGTCGAGGGGATATCTCGCGCGAGATATGATATCTCGTGCGAGATATCTAGTCTGATGACTATTTTGTCCTCTTCAGTTTATTCCGTTAGTCAGTTAGGTCCAAAACTAACGAGGTTAGTTAGAAACTTAACGAAACATGACGAAACTAATGTGCTTTCATCAAAACACAAAAGAGAGACGAAGAGTAGTGTAATCATGAATTATTGGTTCAGAATGGGGTGTCTACACATATGAACAAGCAAATATACAAATAAGCAAATGCTTTAGTTGTTAAAATACAAAATTCAAAAAATAGTTGTTTTACAATCCAAAAACAATGAAAATAGTGCATGCATTCCCTCCCTCTACCCCTAAGGGTCCTAAAAGCAAGGCAAAAGGTGACCGCCATGATCACTCCGACTCGGAGTCGTCACCTGAATCCTCCTCATCCTCCTCAGAGCCGCTATCGTCACGGCATTGCCTACCTCCTCCTCGAGCCGCTCCGCTCCTCGGCCATATTGCCGCGCCCTCCTGCACCTCATGAATCTCGCCATCAGAGCCATCGTCATCCTCATATCGGGTCCAAGGCCGGGGCTCGCCATAATATCCGTGCCACTCGGGCACTGTGGAGAAAGGGGGCTGGTAAGGATCGTCCTCATTATCATCATTATCAGGCTGGGGCTGTTGACTCGAACCACCTGCCTGTGAGCTAGAAAAAGCCAAAGTCGGCCTATTCCTCTTCTTGGGAGGCACGACGTCACCAGGCTGGGAGATGCATCTCCCCTTCCAATGCTCTGCGCTTTTCTGAAACTGGTGCAACATCTTCACAGCTCTAGTGAGCGCCTTGGCCACCACCCTGTAGGTTTTGGCCGGGGCCTGTTGAATGGAAACAAAAGACAGTCAGAAGCAGTGAATACAGACAGTAATGCAATAAAAGGCTTGAACGAAGCAGAAAGGAAAATAATGCTCACAGAGGTAGTCCCACGAGGAAGCCATAAATGGGGATGAGTCTCAGACATGTCAAATGAGGAGCGGCGAATGACACCCTCGGCCTCATACTCGAAGAACTGAGGAGGCATCGATATCTGCACCCCCGCTGCCCTCCTAGCGGCCATGACCTGAGGAGTCACCAGCCGAGTAAAGACGAACTGGCCGTAGTCTCCATCATCCGACAACTCAGCAACATCAATACCCGTCCGCAAATTCTCCAAGTCAGGGAGAGCTCGGGTATAACAAATCCCCACAGGAGGATTGTGAGAGACGCGGGCAGCTGCACCATATCCGTGCTGCCGACAGACTCTCTCTCCAAGATACAGGGCATCACCCTCCAAACCAATCAGAAGCCTCCTCGTCCGAGTCACCAAGGCAGCATCACCAACAACATCCTCACCATACCTGCCATGCCAGGGAAATAGTCTCAATCTAGCCGGGGTGCCCCTCAGGGCAATCATTGTGTCCTGATAACAAGCCATTTTTCGGGGCTTCACCCCGTCTACCCTCCTGCTCTCCCTAGCCTGAAAAGTCCACCGGCGGATGGCAGGGAACAAATTGCCAGCAATCCTATCAGCCACAGCCCTGGCATAACATCCAAAGACCTCATAGGCCCACACCTGAAACAAGAAACTCTCAGTGTGCAGCAGCAGTGATAAATGAAGACAGAAAAGGCAATGCAGCAGTCAATGCGCGAAAAGTAAAAGAGCATACCTCCAGAACAGTCTGATAGCAATCCAAAGAGGTCACTGTGCCCCTGCTCACCTCATCCAAGGCTCTATACATCTGAGCCAAGCCGGCCTCGCCCCACGAAAAGGTGGAGACCTGTCTCCAGTCTTAAAGGGGCTCCGGCACAAAGAGTCAATGCCGTAGTGGAGGCATTGGCTGAACGGGGTATCGTAAAATCCAGCCCCCGGGCAAACGCTCTCGCCAGCTGCCACTGCAATGTGCGGCCTCACCCTCAAAATAAAGACGACACTGCTGCGATATCGCCGAATGAAGCTCCGCAAGTGGAACCCTATTGCCCTTCAGGCGAAGGGTCAGGCCGGTCAGTCCTCTAATGGCATTCGGGCTCACTACACCAGGATCCTCAGAAAAGATAGGTCTGCCCGTAAACCGCAGACCAGTGATGGCGGTGAAATCATAGGGAGTAATGGTGGACTCTCCCCAAGATAAATGAAAAGTGTGGGTAGAGTCACACCAGTACTGCCTAAAGGCCCTAACCAGCTCCACGCTCCTAGGCGTATCCCCAAACTCTCCGACGACAGTAAAGAATGGGCCGAGGCCAGCAGCAAATATCAAACCCTTGGGATTGTCGGGAAGATCAGAGGAACCGGGAAGAATACCCCAAATCGTAGCAATCGCCTCAGGGGACCCCTTGGTCCGCAAAGCCTGCAGGTAAGCACAGCACAGGTATCAGGACATACTCATAATGGTGTGTGCATTCTTTTACTTGTGTGCATTTTCGATCTCTAAAATCACATAATTCTTTCAAAAGAACAAAAAAGAAATCTTTTCTTGATTTAATGCATCTCATTCCATAGCATGCAATTTCTCTTTGGGTGCGATTTTCCCCAAATTCTATCTCGAGCCCTAGAAATCCAACTTTGAAAAGTAAAAGGGAAGGGTTGATGGTTTAGAATACTTACCCCCATTCGTTCCGCGGTGGAAGTATGGAAATCAAGGCTCGAATAGAGCCCATGCCCCTTCGGAAATTTCTTTCGCTTGTTCCGATCGACAAGCCTTCTCCTCTCGGACAACGATCGTTGCACTTGCCTTCTTGATTCTGCTCACGGAGGCATTGTCAATTTGATTTGAATCAAAATTGGGGAGGGGAAATCTCAATTTTTCTCTTCTCTGCTCTCTCAAAGCTCGGCGACTGTTCCTGTTTCAAACCCTCTGTCTTACAACTGGAGGGTTTTAATTAAAACAGCTTGGGGAAAACCCCATGTCGTACGACATCCACGTTTCAGAAAGGGGGGAATCTTCCTTTTTTTCCCCTGATCCATTTTGCCAGTCCCTCGCGACTATCTATCATCACTATTCATCATTTCATTCGGGTAAAAACATCCGTCTCTCAGTCTTTCTCAAAAATCCTTGGGTGACTCCCAAAAACAGTCAAATCAATGGGTGACTTCCCAAAGAAAAGCAGTCAAATCCTCGGGTGACTCCCCAAAACAGTCAAATTCGCGGGTGACTTCCCAAAGAAAAACAGTCAAATTCGCGGGTGACTTCCCAAAGAAAAACAGTCAAATTCACGGGTGACTTCCCAAAGAAAAACAGTCAAATTTGTGGGTGACTCCCAAAAACAGTCAAATTTGTGGGTGACTTCCCAAAGAAAAACAGTCAAATTCGCGGGTGACTTTCCAAAGAAAAACAGTCAAATCTGCGGGGTGACTCCCCTTGGAACAGTCAATCCTTCAGGGTGACTCCCCTTGGAACAGTCAATCTTTCGGGTGACTCCTTGACACTAATCCCGAGTGACTCGAACAACGTCAATCTTCGAGGGTGAAACTCCCCTTGGAACAGTCAATCCTTCGGGGTGACTCCCCTTGGAACAGTCAATCTTCGGGGTGACTCCCCTTGGAACAGTCAATCTTTCGGGGTGACTCCCCTTGGAACAGTCAATCCTTCGGGGTGACTCCCCTTGGAACAGTCAATCTTCGGGGTGACTCCCCTTGGAACAGTAACTTTTGGGTACGAAGCCCGCGGCCTCTCTTTAGCGCCACCTCTTTGTTGAACTACGATTCGGCTTGATTCCCCCACGGGATACATAGGAATCCTTTTCATAAAAGGACCAGCCGCATGACTACTATGGTCGCTTTCCCCCGGACACAAACGTCCATCTTGTTGAACTACGATTTGGCTTGATTCCCCCACGGGATACGTAGGAATCTTTTTCATAAAAGGTCCAGCCACTTGACCATCTTGGTCATCTTTTTCCCCGCCGTTCGTGTCCGGCTCGGGATTCTCATTTTTATCGATGACCCCAATTCTCGCAGAAGTGACGTCGCCGAGGGGCTCTGTGAGTACCCCGACCAGAACTCGTGTTTTTGGGTCCGCTCTCCATGATTGGCATTAATTTTGGGATCATATTATTTGCTAAAAAGCATTTTGAACCTAAAATAATCCATTCATTCCTTGATCCATTGGGCCTGCCTTCCTGCGGCCCAAGTTGTCACAAAGATGACCGGTGTCGTCTGACACAGGACAACCCCAAGGCGGTGGAAACTCTCTGTCGTCCGACATGGGATCTCCCATCAGCATGCCTATAAATAAAGGGCATGGCTTATCATTTTGGAGGACTTTTGGCAAGTAAGGAAACTCTGTCAAAATATAGGCTCACCCTCTCTCTCTCATACCCACACTCACCTCCCTCCTCATACATACACACATCCAAGCCAAGATCCAAAGACTTCCTTTGTTGGTATGTTGAAGGGGTAAACATCATACTATTGGTGCTTTTACCTTGTGGACTACAATAGGTAGCCACTAAACCCTCTCTCTCTGATTACCTCTTGCATATTCATCCGTATTGTCTTGCATGCTTACATGTTTTGATATTATGTGAAATATTTGGGATTTTGCATGACAAAGGTGGTGGAGATGTGAATCTTCCATATTCACATCTCCTCACCTCAGATCTGGACATTTGGTGGCCTTAGCACCATTAAAGTTTGCATCTTGTTTAGCTTTGTTTGGTTAGTAGGTGATGGCTACATGATAATGGCCATAAATATGTGATTCATCACATTTGGCCATTAAAGCCATATGATCCTCCCATAATACTCATGTAGTATGGTTATTCTACTGCTTTCAGTTAATAATATAGCTTAGTTTTGCATTGAGAGCAAGGTGGGATCAACTGGCGAAGGAGCTCAAAACAGCCGCTATGTCGGACGACATGGGACTCCTCAAGAGGTCCTGTGTCATATGACATAGAGTTCCCAAAAAGGTGTTTAGCTTTCAAGGACTTCAGATCTACCAAGATTGATCCCCCTTTGTGACTCAAAGCTATGTTTAAATAGTAGTTTTAGTTCATTTAACACTATTTGGCAAACCTAAGATCCGTTTTGGTGTAATCCATTGATGGAGGCGGTTTGTCGCGTGACATGGACAGCTTTGGATGTCCTATGTCAAACGACATCCATATCATTAAAAGTCATTTATGACTTTTCTCACTCCAATCTACCCCAAACTGGTCTTAGATCCTGAATAGTGTCTCTCTTTAATTAAAATAATATTGTTCTAATTCTAGAGTAGCTTTGGTGTTGTAAGAGACAATCTGACCAGGAGGCCTTATGTCGTCCGACATTCCTCTCTGAGGAAGTTCTGTGTCGGATGACATCAGAGCTTCCTGAGCAGACTGTCTCATCCTCTGCCTTGTAATACAAGTCTCCATTTGTAAGGGTGTGGCCCCCTGTCATGGCTCACAAGTTGTATCCATTTTTAATACCATTAATGAAATCCAATTTAGCATGCCTTGTTTATTGACACAAATCACACACACTTTGAATGATCATAATTGTCCAATGCTTGATTGAAAGTCTCGAAAGAGGCGATGTGGGTGAGCTCATTATTCTCTTCACACATCGTAACTTGACCCCCGGACCCATTTTCTCTTTAAAAAAGGTTTTTCAATGTTTTCCTTTAAAAACGGCGCGGCGACTCCCAAAAATAAAAAGAAAAATTATTAAAACGAAAACAAAAACATTTGGAAAAGGAAATTTTGTTTTGTTTTATTTTCGGAGGGCGTACATTCAGCTGTTGCTGTTGCTGTTGCTGTTGTTGTTGTTGTTGTTGTTGTTGTTGTTGTTGTTGCTGCTGTTGTTGTTGTTGTAGCAGATAACAGAAAAATGAGTAGTCTGCCATATAATAAAAGAATGATCAGAATCTCTTTAGAGATTAGTATTCTATGTAGCAAAAGGTTGTTAAAATAACAGACAAAACAAAAGTTTTCTCGTAAGTGGATAAAGAGAAGCGGATAGTTCTAGAATCTAATCAGCCTAAAATCATCAGATGCTCACTCGAGTTGAAGTATTCGCACATGTTAATTACTAGCTACTAGTAAAGCTAATTTTCTACAAGAAATGAAGATGATGAGCCATTCTGCAATAAGGAGATCCATTTAGAAATGAAGGATTATATTGACTTTCATAGTCTCAACAAAAATCAAAGTGTTCAGAAACTTTAGTAACTCTATCCTAGATGTTGGTCCCAAAGGTGGCACCAAGGGTGAAAATACAGCTAGAGGGGGGGTGAATAGCTGTTACAAATTTTTCGCCCTTTTTTAAAACTAAACCTCTAAGCTTACAAAACCGCTTGCAGTTGATAATATACTGCAAGTAGAGATGTAAAATGCACAACAGAATATTTGAAGATACAAAGCGGTTTTTGAGGTGCGGTTTGTAATGTGGTTTTGATAGTGCGATTTTATTGAGTGCAATTTACAAACAAGTGAGGTTTTGACAATGTTAACTCCAAACACAATTTCACAATAATGGATAACTACAATAAAGATCAAACAGAGAAAAATATAGACAATTAATAAGCACAATAAATAATAAATGCAGTAAAGTAAGAACACAATATTTGGAGTGGTTCAATCGTTTAAACGATCTACGTCCACTACCAAGATGGTTAGTATTGGATTTCTAAGAGAGATTTTATATTGAGTATATGAGAGATTACAAAGTACAATGAGTAATACTCAGATCTAAAATCTTTCCTATGAAGAACAAATCCTAGACTATAACCAGTGTATCTCAAATAAATAATCTATGTGACTAAATAAGTGAGGTGTGTGTGTGAGTACAAGATCAAGGCTCTTTAAATCTTTGAGATGGAGAGCAAAATGATTCTTGATGGTGTTAAGGCTTGATTTTCTGGGTTGGGAAATATTTTTCTTGGAGTTGAAGATGAAGAGTCAAAGGACTTAGAATTTCTGGACAGAGCTTCAGCTTCTATGAACACAACACTTTCAATTTTCTCAAGCAATCTTCAAATGGTGAAGATTAGGGGTATTTATACCCAAGCACCAAGGAACTAGCTGTTGGACACAACAGAATTTGTATCAGAAATCTTGTCTTGGTGCTTTCCCATTGGTCCACAATATCCACTTTTGTCCTTTGGTACAACAGCTGCAGATAAAGCTGATCAGGCTTCAGCTGCAAGCAATGTGGTTAGGACACCTGTCACCTTTTCAAGATCCTTGCAGATCTTCTCTGACATTGAATCACTTGACAAGATTTAGTGGTTGACTTTTGATTTTGCTGACGTGGATTCCAACGGTAAAAAGATGGTTCACTTCAAGTCTTCAATCATTGGATGCGGTCTGGTGTACATGCGGTTTTGACAAGTGCGGTTGGTTACACTAGTGAGGTTGCTGAGGTGCAGTTCATAAGATGGAACTGCAAAGCAGTTGCGGTTCATTAAAAAGCGGTTGCCCTAGAGAGGATCAAAGGCAGTTTCAGACAAAGGAACTTCACCAAGCAGTTGCTAGGAGCGGTTTGCAAGGTGCAGTTGATAGTGCGGTCTGAAGCTTTTGAACTGTAACCTCAAATCCAATGAGTCTTGTGCCAGTCTTCAAGCCTAATTTTAACCTATTCTATAAAATGGACTTAGCTAAAAAATTGAAGTCTAAGCTTCATTACATAGGGTCCTAAAGTCCTTAAAATTGACAGGAAATTATGGTATCAATCAAATCTAATCTAAAATAGGAGGATTAAAATATGCATACCCAACAATCTCCCCCAATTTGATTGATGCCATTACCTACTATAGCAAAAGCAAACATTGTACTTGGTAAAAAACATGTCCATAAGAATTAACATGGTAATTCATGTCCCAAGTCAATGCATACACTAGCTTAAGCTATAGATTTCTATACTATTGAAAGATAGAAAAATTACATCTTGAAAAGTATAGAAATGCATTCAGTGCACTTGAAAAATATGAGTTTAAGTTTAAAGTGCGGTTTAAACTGAATGTTTAACCTTCATTTCAAAAATATGATTTTAAGTTAGAAAATATTTAAATGAGGTTGTAAACCATAAGCGGATTCATTGTTCTACAAACAAGCAGTTTGATATGAACAAAGTTTTGGAACCAATGATGCATTTTTCATTACTACCTTTGCAGTTACATGTTACATAGGTAGAAAAGCAAAATACAAGGTTACAAAAACAAAAGGAAGTTGTACAAAGGAAATACAAAGAGAGTGACGTCCAACTTACAAAAAGAGTTCACAAAAAAATTACAGGGTAGAAGTGGTTCATTGCTGGTGCGGTTGCTGACCCTGCTGCTGCTGCGGTTGGTTAACTTCTGGATCACGAGCTTGATTTGATACAGAAGTCTCAGTCTTCAAAGCTCTTCTGATCTTTCTGACTTCTTCAACAGTCCTTCCTTGAGCGGTCACTAATCTGCCAAGAGTTGTTTCTTGAGTTGCAAGCCTAAGATTAGCATCACTGACTGCTCTAGAGTTTCCTCTGACTTGTTCAGTCAGGTCATTAATTAGAGTATGGAAGGAGGAATTCAAGGAGTTGAACATGATATGGATCTCCCCTGAACTGCTGCGGTTTGAGAGGAAATAGCTTCTTTCAATGGATCCAGATCAACAGACACCTTAATGGAGGTTTTCAGCTCATGAATAGTAGATTCAAGCTTGGAGTTGAAACCTGATTTGAGATAGTCCAGGCGGTCGTTGAATTCATCCTGGATTTCATTCAGCTTAGCATTTAAGGAATCTTCTAGAGTATTTGACTTGACATCCAGCTGAGATTTGACTTCATCAATTTCAGATAGAACATTTGTCTCAACTGTATCTAAAGCGGTTTTAAAGTCATGAGAGGGAAGAGGTTGAGAGTTGATTGATTGAAGCAGTTCAACTTGAAGGGATTCCAAGGCTATCTCGAAGGAGTTGGAGAATTGGGTGAGCATTTCCTTCAGCTGAGCGGTTGAGTCAGTGTCTCCCAAGGATTGAATCTGAATGATTCCATCAGCTAAATCTTTTCAAAATCCTTCAAAACAGGATTCAGCTGAGGATTTGACAATGTTTGCAATGTCCTTCTCCCCCTTAATGGCATCAAGTCTTAAGGCAAAATTTTTCATAGAATTTTTGTGGTCAGCCATTTGGAGGGTTTAAGAGGCAATCAGATGGGACTGAGTTTCAGCTATCTTCTGAAGGGAGCGGTTGGAGGCTTCAAGAGTTGCATTAGATGCAGTTAACTTGATGATGTGGCCTTGGCTGATGAGGAGTTGGTTTTGGATAAGGTTGAGAGTAGAAAGAATTTGGGAGTAGTCAATTGGAGGAGGGACAGTTGAAGTGGAGGGAATTTGGGTGAATGAAGGAGGCGGTTCAGAAAAGGTAGAAGGGGCAGTTTTGGGTAATTGGGTGAAAAGGGTTTGGAAGATACGAGTAGCAGGGATTGTATAGGGTGAGGTGGTTGAAGTTGAAATGGGTATTATTTGAGGTAAGGTAGAAGGGGCGGTTGGAATAAGGGTGGTTGGGATTGGGGCGGTTAGGATTGGTGCGGTTGGGATTGGGGCGATTGGAATTGGAGTTGAGGAGTTAAGGGGGTTAGAGGTTTTAGGAGGGGAATGAGAGGTTGAAATTGATGGGGAATTTGTGTGAGTAGTGTGGACCATAAAGAGGTGGGGATTTCTGAGGTTGAGGAGATTTAGAAGGTGAAGGAGATTTGGGTGGAGGAGTTTGAGCGCAGTTTGATTGATGAGGGGATGATTGGTTTATGGGAGAATGTGATGGTGAAGGAGTTGGATCTCTAAGTCTGGAAGTGGAATGAGCTTGGCCTGCTGATGGCTTGGAGGTCCATTCAATAAAGGCACGAGGGAAAGAGGTATTTTGGTTTAGAGGGGGTTGGAGATCAGATTGGGAAGAGGAATGTGAATGATATTGAGAAGAGGAGGATTTATCAAAATGAGATGATGTCTCACTAGGAATTTTGACATGAGTTTGGGCAACACGTTGAAGAAAACATTTTGGCCCTTTGGTGGGAGTTGTCTTCTTGGCCATCATTTTATATCTCCTTTTTTGGGATTCTCCTCCTGAGCGGTTTCATCTCAAGGAGGTTGAGTAGGGGAGGCGGTTTGGGAGATTGAGATTTGGCAAGAGAAGGTGGTTGGTTATGAATCAGAGAAGGTGGTTGGTCTTGAACTGGTGAAGGTGGTTGGTTTTGAGTAGGAGAGGAAGGAGGAGTTTGAACTGGAGGTTGAGTTGGAGGTGGAGGCAGTTGAGTTTGAGGAGGGGGTTGTGGTTGAACTTGCGGTTGGGGTTGCGGTTGCGGTTCAAAGGTAGTTGACTTACCTTTTGCAGCTTTCCTTAACTCAGCTTTTCTATCCAACTGGTCTAACTTGGCTTTGTAGAAAGCAACCTGATCCTCTTCAGATAAATTGGCAGTTGCAGCTTTGGCTTTCTTGGCCTTTGAGATTAGAGGGGCAATTCCAGCATCTTCCTCTTCTTCTTCAACCTCTTCATCAGGTTCATCTAACAAATCCATTTTCTTCTTCCCTTTAGAATTGGGACCAGCACCAGCGGTTGCAGCACGCGATTTTGCTGTAGCGGTCTTAGTTTTCTTAGCAGGCGGTTCAGCTGAAGGATTTTTCTTCCTTGAGACCTTCTTGATAGCTTTTCCTAATGCTGTGACCACAGTCTCAGGAGTCATCTCAACATAGAACTCCATTGGTTGATGAGTATCAGCATTATACAGGAATTTGTATTCAGCATTCCCAAAAGAGTATCTGAAATTATGACAGACTCTAGTGCCAAGAGATTCTTTATCACCCCAATGCATAGATAAGTCAGGAGTGGAAATCCTCAGATCTTCTAAATGTTGGTAGCTGGCAAAAAGGGTGGTTAGGAGCCTGCAGAAGGGTCTCCATCTCATATCTTCATTTTTCTTCTTGGACTGGTAGGTGTCAATGGAATTGGCTAGCTCTCTCATAAGGATTTTGGGCCAGTTGAGCTTGATTCCATTGTAAATGGCACACCAGTACATCCACTGCTGGGAGGTGAAGTTATTGTGATTTCCAGTTTTACCACAAATAGACTTCCCTACAAGATAGCACAAGTGGCTCATCATCTCTCCAAACTCCTTCCTTGGTTTCTTCTTGTAATAGCCAGACAGTGAGGTGAGTTTAACTGTAGAGAGAGCGGTTGCATCCATCACCTTTTGACTGACCTCCTCAGGGGCACCAGAAACATGGAAGTCAAAAGTACTTCTTATATCCAAATAATCAATGGAAATCTTGAATCCCTCAACATCAGCAACCAAACAATTGATCTTCTTTCCATCAGCTAACTCTCTTTCACCAGCCTCAGCAGTAGCATAGAACTGATCCACGAAAGAGGGGATAGTATAAGATTGCTTTTTGTTGAAGAGGGAAAGGATTCCAGAAGCACTCAATCTTCTTATCAACTCCCTGCCTAGGGCATCATTCTGAAGTACAGTCTCTATGATCTCATACCCTGGCAAGAAAAATCTTGGTTCCTACAAAGTAAAATATAGAGGTATTCACAGAGCACAGGTGGTTTGGGCACCCTTGCGGTTGGCAATGGTACGGTTGGAAATATGAAGAACTCCAAACCTCTTGTGAATTGTGAATACAACTGAAGGAACAAGGAAAATATAATAGAGAGATTATTAGTACGTGGCATTGTAATCCAAAGTTATCCCACACATGCAAGCAGTGTTTTGGAGGGGAAGATTATGGTGTCCAGCCTATATACTAAGTAAAATCTCAAAACATTTAGCATGCAGTTGCAAAGGATTAATACAAGCAGTTAACTGACATGCGGTTGCAATTTTATTGAGCATGCGGTTTGAAACAAGGATAAGCGGTTGCAAGCAAGCGGTTTCAAACCAAGGGGGCATGCGGTTGATGTTCAAACAGTAAATCCAAATTTTTTTTTTATTGAAAATATTCAAAGTGTGGAAAAACATGATTGAAAATCAAATGGACCAAAATATATGAAATTTTCACAAGGCAAATGAACAGTCTCTTTAAGGACATGGTGAACACGAAGAACAATCATAGCATCAAGAACAGAGATTCATCAAAAGTTCACCAAAATCAACAAATAACATATCAAAATGATCACATTGAGCAAGGGATTAACAATATCACAATACAAATTCAACCTTTGCTCAGAATCAACAAGAACAAGCAAGAACACTAAAGTGGGTTTTCAAAAAGTTCAAATTGAAAAACCCAAAATCAATGTCCAAAACAGGCATTGATCATAACATAAAGTTCATAATCATAATCTAGATAAGAATCCGAACAAAACCCAAGTAATTTCATGCAAAATGATGAACAAATGAAGCAAATATGAACAAAAATACATTTGAGGGTTTCGAAGCTTTCAAGGTCCATCAATGGCAGTTTCTCATGTAAATTTACAGAAATGTAAGGAGATGAAGTGATAGAGTTCATACCCTGTCAGTGAATGGAGTCTTGGGTGCCATTGAAAAAGATTTGAAAAAGATTTAAGGTTTTTATGAAGATTTTGGAGGAGAGAGAAAATGTGAGTTGGTAGAGAGAAAGGACAGTGTGTAGAGATTAACAGAGTTGGAAGAGTTGAAATTGTGGTGCTTGATTGTTATTTATAGGTGTAGACACCCCATTCTGAACACATCGGATCAAATTTATACCACTCTAAGTCTCGCTTTGAGTCAAGAAGTAGAAATCCACCATTTCGTCATGTTTCGTTAAGTTTTGACTAACCACTGTTAGTTTGGGACTAAAACTGCATACGAGACAGCGAGGGAAGGACAGAATTGTCCACAGGAGCAATATCTCACGCGGAATGGCGTGTCTCGCACGAGATATTGTCCCTCTGCAGCATGCAGATGACAGTTTCCTCATCGATTTTAACCTCTTTTCTAGATAAAACTTCATCCATCCGGCCAACCAATAGAGTTTGGAGTCTGGAACCTTCTTGAAGTGTTTGATCTCATCTTCAACACTTCTCCAACCCGTATAAATACTTGGTGACTTCCAAGGTTCAAGGGACCAAGAAATTTCACAACACACACACATTTTATTGGTTTCTCTCCCTGAAAGATTCCTACAAAATCAACCTAAAATCACCTCAAAGTTTGTTTGTCAACCTTGTTGATAAACAAACCTCAAGATCCGAGTCAAGGACCGAGGCGAAGCTCTGTCCGTATCAAGATTCGATTCTAAACTTGAGTCGAAGCTCTGCCCAAATCACCTCACGTAAGGTAACCCCTAAAGTCCCTTTCTAATTGATTGTTAGAGTGGTATAAATCCATAGAATCTAGGGTCGGCCTAGAACCTCTCCAAATCATGGGGACGGTCTCGAAGCAATCGATCCTACATTCCGTTTAACCCTGTTAAATGGATCTTTTTATTTGCTATATTTGCAATCTTCTTCTCTTTTTCTCGAAAACCTCTCTTTTCTTTAGCAAGACCGATCTCCGGATTGGGTGGAATGGGTACTCCTTGACCTTCCTATTCCATAACCTAAGCCCCAAACCCAAATCTCTTTTTCAAAAAAAATGGTTTTTCTATGTTTTCCAAACGAATAATATAGGTGGCGACTCAAAAAGATGTTTAAAAAAAATAACTACGCATCGCTACAGTGGCGATTCCGCTGGGGATTTAAAATTAAGAGGCTTAAACTTGTGTCAAAATTGAAAGAGAGGTTTTCAAAAAAATTTTGTAAATTCGATTTTCTGTTCCCAGATCAGGCCTATCTCGCACGAGATATCCTATCTCGCGCGAGATATCGCCTCTGCAATCTGTGGCTTTCTGGTTTCTCCTGTTCATCTCAAGGTCCGAGACCAAGGTCGAACACGCAAGGGGGATCCCAGAACCCATTATCTGCAGAGTTCCCTCATCTTAAGGCCTCCCTTGAGATGCCGAACTCGAAATCATATTTTGATTAAATAATTGATTGTTATTTATAAACTGCGTGCGATTGGGTTTTATTTAATTAAAGTCTGGTCCATTGGGGATTCGGGAGTTGTAACTTAATTTATTCCTCTCTCTCTCTCTCTCTCTCTCTCTCTCTCTCTCTCTCTCTCTCTCATTATTTGGAACTACGACGACCTGAGTCTTCCTAAATTGGGAGAAACGTAGGCAACCACTTGGTACGGCCACTATTTGTTTTCTTTTTATTTTCAAAAAAAAATCTCTTTTTTTATCTATCACCTAGATTGACTATCACACACGCGCACTCATGATATATCTGTCATTGCACTGCATACCCTCTATAAACCCGAGACCCACACTAAGGACGGATGACGGTAACCACCTAGTCGCCGGTCTCTCCGAAGTTGGATCATCCCACTTCGCGTATTCAATCCACCTAGATTGTCATATCGCGGGGAGCCTAGCCTTCCAGCCCTGCATCGCCACATTTTCATGTAGATTGTCTTTTTAGGATCACTCCGTGACCGGTCGGTTTTGACTCGGTGATCTTTTCTTGTTTTTGATCAAAACAAAGCCATGTAAAATTGACAATAAAGAAGGACTCGGAAAAGTCCCCTCGAAAAAAAAGTCCCTTCAGAAAAAAGTCCCTTCGGAACGACCCTTTCGGATGTCCCTTTGAAAATATAATAATCCTTCAAAAAAAAAACCAATCTTACATGGCTTTGTTTTACAAAAATCGGATTGATTGCTTAGTCGTTAGGTTCTGATAAAGGCCTTAGAAATCCCTCAAAACGGATTTTCCGTTCCGACCAAAAATCAGGATTAATAAAAATCGACTTTCCGTGTGATTATCTCACGCGTGACTACATATCTCGTGCGAGATAATGTCTCTGTTTGCTGAAACTGAGCCTGAGCCATTTCAGCCTGCTTCCGACTTGTTGGGGCTAGATTTGATCCTGATATCGTCTCTGCATCTCTTCTGTCAGTTTTCCGAAGCTACTCAACTTCAAGACTCCCAACACAATGTCTTCCGGAAAGCACGTCATCACCGAGAAGGACCTTGAGCTACCAACTCTGCAAGGGTTAACCAAGGCCCTTGTCGCTGAAATGGAACATATGGAAGGTTGGAGAGAGGCCTTTGATTTACCTTCCACCCGCATTGCTAGAGATTTTCGGAAGATGGAAAGTGGTTCCGATAGCGGGCAATCATCTGTGAAAGAAGAGCTAAGTGACATCAAGGATCAACTCGCCAAATCCCTGCAGCAAATTGACAACAACGATGCATGGCACAACTTGGAGGAATCCATCCAAGCTGACAAGACAAAGATGCTGATCGAAGAACTTGAAGAAGTCAAAAGCGAACTCGAGGCTATGACCCAAAAGTGTATCAACCTCGAAGCCCACATTGAAGATGACATTGATGAGAGGGTCAAGTATTGCCTCAATACTCTCTACCGTGACCTCAAGGAACAAACGGAAGCAGAATATCAGTCTCGCCACAACGTCTTTGTGCAAAACTATGAGAATCATATTCGAGACCTCCACAATCAAATGGCTAAGCGAAGGAAGGGTAGGATCTTCTCCGACATCGGAAATATCTCTCTCGGTCATCTCTTAAGAAGTCTTCGCAAGGATGGAAAGATGAGCCTAATGGAGGGTTACATACCCAAGAGAGAAGGGCGAGCTCCACACCTCTACTGTTTCTACCACCAATGCTATGGCCACCATACCGATGATTGTTTCAAACTGAAGAATGCAATCCAAGATTTGATTAACAGTGGCCTCGTCAAAATTGCTCCTAGCGGAGGTGCCATAAGTTGGAAGAGTTAGAGGAATGAAATCTTTTTTTTCCTTTCCGTCATTTACCTTTATTTGCAAAAGAAACGATTGGTAGTCTAGTTTAGTTTAGCCGGGTACTACTTGCCTAAAGACTTCATTTGTGGGCAAGAGTATCAAGTTTGCTTTTCAATAATAATTAGTCAGTATTTCCCTTTCAAATCTGATTACTTATTCTAAAGCACCATGAATATCATAGAAACTTGCAACGAAAATGATTACTCCAAGGCACTTTGGTTTTCTGGAAACCTTCCTGTTTGGAGAATGATGCAAGCAAAAGGATACTTCCCTGGCTTGGGGCTTGGAAAACAACTACAAGGGATAACGGAACCACCACCGGTTCCCCCACCGCACACAAAGCATGGCCTAGGATACATCATTTCCATCCACGATGGGGATGACGAAGAAGAGTGGGACTTCACTCAAATCAAGTGGGAAGGAACCGCATACAAAGGCTACAATAACCCCAAGGCCAAGAATTACAACCTCGAGCCATATCGAAAGACACTCAATGGCTACTTCGTCCGGGAAGGGGAAAGCATTCCCTACTTTATCTTTTCAGAACCATGGACTGATGATAAAGGAAAGCGCCAACCGGGCTTTGAAATCTTCAGCGACTGCGATGTTTCTCCAGATGAAACAGAACCCGTCTCACTAATCCCTAATGATTTGTGGGGCACGAAGGCAGAAATGACAAGCGAATGGGACTTTGTGTTGGGAGAAGACATGCTATGACAGTTTCAAGACCTGTGCCGGTTAGAAGACAGCCAGATCCATGCAATCTCCAAGGGGGACGCTCCAACTATTGATTACACAAGACTAATACAGAAATGTGATGAGCCAATTCTAAACTGGCACGTCACCGGAGGACCAGTTGTTGATAAAGACTTCATGATCAAAGAGCTTGGTTGCACTCCCCATCCCCGCAGGAAGATAGGCCCTGTAACTTTCACATTAGAAGCAGGCTCCACCTTTGATGAACTCACTCAAGAGGAAATCGAGGCGGTGGCCGAACATGTATTTCCTTACTTCCTTAATGAAAACTTTGATCTTTTCGAGTACCCTGAGATTGCTAACATCGTGAATGATGAATTAACTAATAATAATCAATATAACGAACACGTTAATAATGAATCATACGATGAGATAGATCAAGAAAATGAACAAATCTTAAAAGAATTAGCTAAGCAAGTAGGTAGTTGTGGAAAGAATGGCCCTGTTGACGACGAGGAAATGCAAACGATTAATCTTGGGACAACGGAAGACCCCAGAGAAACAAAGATCGGCAGCTTCTTCAAGGGGGAAGACAGAGAAACCTTGATACAGCTCCTCAGAGAATATGTCGACGTCTTCGCTTGGTCCTACAAAGATATGCCTGGGTTGAATCAGTCAATTGTAGAGCACAAGATACCGCTGCTACCCAATGCCAAGCCAGTTAAACAGAAACTACGCAGAATCAAGCCGGAATGGTCAATGCAAGTAAAAGAGGAAATCATGAAACTCCTGAACGTAGGGTTTATCAAAGTGATCGAATATCCGGAATGGCTGGCAAACACGGTGCAAGTAGCCAAGTCAAATGGGAAGATAGGAGTTTGTGTCGATTTCAGAGACTTGAACAAGGCATCCCCTAAAGATGACTTCCCGCTACCAAATATAGATATGTTGGTCGACGCCACAGCAGCATACGAAGTCCGCTCGTTCGTCGACAGTTTCGCAGGGTATAACCAAATCCTCATGGCAGAGGAGGACCAGCATAAAACATCATTCACCACACCTTGGGGGACATTCTGTTACACGGTCATGCCGTTTGGTCTCAAGAACGCTGGGGCTACTTACCAAAGGGCAGTCACGACACTATTCCATGACATGATCCACAAAGAAATAGAGGTATACGTGGATGACATGATTGTCCACTCCAAGGGGACAGATGGCCAGCACTTCAGAGATCTCAGAAAATTCTTCGATCGACTGAGACAGCACAAGATGAGACTCAACCCCGCCAAGTGCTCATTCGGAGTGGTCAAAGGGAAAGTCTTAGGGTACATGGTCACTGAGCGCGGCTGAAATTACTCGGGATTTCGCGCGGGGCGCGAAACGCGGTTGTCTTTCGCGGAGGGTTGGTGTCTGAGACCTCGCTTCATGGGAAGGAAAAAATGAGGAGTCGCCATGCGGTTTTTGTATTTTGAGCCCAAACGTTGAGAAACGGCTATTGAAAATGGTGTCGTTTTTATTGGTAGCAAAAACTTAGGAAAAAGCTTTGAAATTGGGGATCATTTTTATTGGTAGCAAAAACGAGTAAAAAGCTTTTAGTACCAGAGATTGTTAGGTTCGGAGGTCACGTTATGTTTCGGGTAGAGTATTACGAGATCGCCCGAAACGCCTCGCATGACGAGTCTTTCTACCTTTCTCGAAATCGTGTGTGTGTGTGTGTGTTTTGAAATGGGGGCTTGAATGACAAGCTTAATCTTGGTTTGTATGTGAAACGTTTATTAGGTGACTTTGTTTGAAAAGACGAGCGTTTGAATGACAAACGTCGATTTTGAGTTTGAAATGAGCGTTTGCGTGGCAAACGTCGATTTTGAGACGGAAATGAGCGTTTGCGTGGCAAACGTCGATTTTGAGTTGAAAATGAGCGTTTGCGTGGCAAACATCAATTTTGAGTTTAAAATGAGCGTTTGCGTGGCAAACGTCGATTTTGAGACGGAAATGAGCGTTTGCGTGGCAAACGTCGATTTTGAGTTAAAAATGAGCGTTTGCGTGACAAACGTCGATTTTGAGTTGAAAAGGAGTTCGAAGGTCGAACTCCGGTTTTTTGAACCGGGAATGTCATTGTTAACGATTTTTACGGGAAAAATGCGTATTAAATGATTTTGAGTGTCAAATGGCGGCTTTTAGTTTGAAGATGAGCGTTTGGAGGCCAAACGTCATGTCGCGAGTTTTGAAAGAGAGTTCGACGGACGAACTCCGGTTTTGAGCAAGGGCATTACATTGTTAACGATTTTTTACGGGAAAAATGCGTATTAAATGATATGCGATCAACGAATCGGGTTGCGACTCGGACTTTGAAAAGTAAATACTATCACGATCCAAACGGGTCGGACTTGTAAATGACAGTATTTAAAGCAGTGTCAACGGAATCAAACGATCCGGAATCGTAAATGACGATCAACGAGGCCAATCGGCTTGGATTTGTAAATGACGATCAACGAGGCCAAACGGCTCGGATTTGTAAATGACGGAAATTAAATAACAATCAACGGATCGATCGATCCGAAATTGGTAAATAACATAAAAGTAAACGGAACGGGGTCGGAATGCCGTTTTAACCAGTGATTACTTCTCTTACGGAAAGAGAAGAGGATCGATGGGCTAAAACGTATCGGACCCCGTTAGACGGAGGCGTCTACATTTCGATAACGATGTTTGAAACGGTTGTAGCGACTGGCGCGTAAACCGAGATGGAACGAAAGATTTAGAGAGAGGGAGTTATACCTATGGCTAGGGTCGACTCCTTTGGCTCGAAAGGTGTGTACGGGACACGGAAAGTGGTTCGAAAGGTTGTTTCGAAGTAGTAAGGGGCGTATTTGATCGAAATACGAAGGTTTCACGCGAATCGAGACAGAACGGAAGCTCGGAAGGGGTGAAATCTGTTTGGGCCGAGGGGTGTGGTGATTTTTTTGGTGTAAAAATTCCCTCCTTTTGGCTTTGACAGCCATTTCTATTTATAGGTGAAAAATGCAGTAGGAGTCCGGACGGACTTTACACGAATCCGTGGGGTTTTTGTGGGTATTTTGAGAATTTGAAGGACTTGGGCAATTTCGAGAAAATGTGCACTGAGGGAGTCCGGCCGGACTTGGCTTGCAAATCGGGGTATTTTGGTCTTTTGGCCTTGATTTGTGATTGAAGAGTGACTAGAGGGAGGTGGCATGGCTGCCACGTGCCCCTGAGTCACCGGCCATGCTGGGAGTTCGTTCCCGGTCCCGATTTTGCCCTTTTTAAAATAACAGTCAGGAAAATGTCCGAAATGCCCGGAAAGTGCCGGAAAATGCGTTTTCATGGAAAGCCATACTTTTTACGTGTGATGACACGTGTTAAGTAAATGGTTTGGCGTCAGGATGCGCGAGGCGATCCGGGGACGTCTCGTTGGCGCAGCGGGAGTTTAACGAGTTCGGTTAACCTAGAGCGGAGCTAGTTAACGGATTTCGGTTAACTTTCGACGGATATGGACGATCCGGATTTGGGTACTACAGTTAGCCCTCAGCGACGTCACTTCCGAAGGAGGTGGGGTCGTTGAAAAGATAAGGATCCAAATCGGGATGCCTTACTTTGAAAGAGACACAGGCGGTTAGCTGAATTTGGACCCTTAGCGAAAAGGATTCCTACGTATCCCGAGCGGGAATCAAGCCGATCGTAGTTCGAAAGGGGCAAGGGGCGCGCATGGGGACCTTGACCTCGAGCGAGACTATGTTAGGAGGCGTCTAAGCCCGAATGAGACCATTCGCGAGGTACATGCACGAATGGAGGCTGTGAGGCGTCTGAACACAGGGTTTCACGAAACCTTCGAGGCGTGTGGCGCCTCAAACCGGAGTGGCTGAACATACGGCGTGTGGCGCCTCAAACCGGAGTGGATTTGAACATACGAGGGCGTGTGGCACCTCAAAGCCGGAGTTGCGTGCGCGACGAGGCGTGCGTACGCTTGGGTCTTTGGGCTTATTGCTGTTGCCAGGTTTATCCTGCTGGGGATGAGCATTCGGGCTTACCTTGATGGCCGAAGAGGGATTGTTGCAAGCCGTTCGTGCCTTGGGGTTCGAGCTTATTGCTGTTGCCGAGAAGACGAACATCGAAGGTCTCGATAGGAGAGTGGAGGTCAGACCGCGAAGGTCGCGATTGACTGTTTGAGATCCGGTGTGCATTTGAGATCCGTGAAAGGTTAGCGATCGAGGATTGAAATTGGACCGTGAAAGGTCACGATTGAGGATTGAAATTGGACCGTGAAAGGTCGCGATTGAGGATATGGGATCGGACCGTGAAAGGTCGCGATTGAAGATTGAAATCGGATCGTGAAAGGTCGCGATTAAGGATTGAAATCGGACCGTGAAAGGTCGCGATTAAGGATTGAAATCGGACTCTGAAAGGTCGCGATTAAGGATTGAAATCGGACCGTGAAAGGTCACGATTGAGGATTTTAGATCGGACCGTGAAAGGTCACGATTAAGGATTGAAAATTGGACCGTGAAAGGTCGCGATTGAGTATGAAATCGGACCGTGAAAGGTCACGATTAAGGACTTGAGATCGGACCGTGAAAGGTCGCGATTGAGGATGAAATCGGACCGTGAAAGGTCGCGATTAGGGATTTGAGATCGGACCGTGAAAGGTCGCGATTGAGGATGAAATCGGACCGTGAAAGGTCACGATTGGGGATTTGAAATCGGACCGTGAAAGGTCACGATTGGAGATTTGAAATCGGACCGTGAAAGGTCACTATTGGATTGGAAACCGGACCGTGAAAGGTCACGATTGGGGATTTGAAATCGGACCGTGAAAGGTCACGATTGGAGATTTGAAATCGGACCGTGAAAGGTCACGATTGGAGATTTGAAATCGGACCGTGAAAGGTCACGATTGGATTTGAGATCGGACCGTGAAAGGTCACGATTGGATTGGAAACCGGACCGTGAAAGGTCACGATTGGGGATTTGAGATCGGACCGTGAAAGGTCACGATTGGAGATTTGAAATCGGACCGTGAAAGGTCACGATTGGATTTGAGATGATGGTGAAAACCATTAGGAATTTTAACGTCTGGAGACGAGTGTTAGTGAGAACTAACGGAGAATTATCCTCGGGGGATGGGGTGTTAGAAATGTCTAACTGGGAAATTTTATACTTTTGGGGAGGCCCAAAAGAGGTAAAATTGGAATTGCCAAAAGTTGAGGGACCAAAATGGAAGGAATCTTTTCCTGGTGCATTAAGAGTCCGGCCGGACTTTTACTGAATTTGACCAGGTTGTTATCAGCGCCGAGGGAGAAGAAAAGTTGGCCATTTTCTTCCATAAATTCCGACGAGAGAGGAGAGAAAAGAGAGAAAAATCCAACCCAAATTGCAAGGTTTGCTCGAATTTGTGAAAGAAATTTGCTATGGAAGGTGAAGGAGGACCAATGGCTCGTCATGGAAGGACCGATGACGAAAGAACACGGTTGGTTCGGACCATTCGAACCATTGCTCTCCCATTGAATCCGGCGGAGTTTTACCCGGCTGGGGACCGACACAACTCCAAGGGAGGGATCGAGAGACAAGTAAGCTTCCTACAAACTCCATTAATTTTAAGAATGTGCATTCTTTAAATGTTAGAAATTTGCTAGGAATGAACTTAGGGATTTTGGTGCCCGAATTGGGGCTTTTGACTTTGCCATGAATTGTTGTCGAAATTGACTAGGATGTAGTTCAATTGACACTATGGGTGGATGACATAAAAATTTTGGTTGCAAAATTCCATGTCTAGATGCATTTTCCAAAATTAAAGTAGCTTTAATTCGGGACGAAGCGAAATTTTCGAAAAGTTCGAAAGAATTTGAAAGTTCCGGATTCGACGGAGTTTTCGAAGGATTTTGAAAGTTCCGGATTCGACGGAGTTTTCGAAAGATTTTGAAAGTTCCGGATTTGACGGAGTTTTCGAAATGCTTTGAAAGTTCCGGATTCGACGGAGTTTTCAAAATGAGAGAGATACTTGAAATGAATGAGAATTGTATCTGCATTGCATCCTTTTGACATGCGTTCGTGCATTCGTTGATGTTGCTTCTGTGCATGACGTATCCTTGTTTTGTTCGCCTGCAGGGGACAGGGGAGGTTGATACTCACAACCAGAAGAGTCGGGGTGCCTTTGAGGCAGTGAGAGCATTGTGGGATCTTATCTCGGACGTAGCTCGAGAGGGAGAGAGGAGTCCGATGCAGCTGGTGCTTGACTCTGGGTTGGCTGGGTTCATCAGTGCTGTAGCTGCGGCAGCTGACACGCCGAGGGGCAGGTCCATGTACGTGGCTTTGAGCGAGTACTGGTGGGATACGACCCACACTTTCCATTTCAGATGGGGAGAGGCGACGGTGACTCCCACAGATTTTGCCGCTATTACTGGGTTGCCGACTTATGGCAACACGCTGGTGTGGGTTGACGGTTATACCCGGAGCGGTTGTACGTCACTGGGTTTTGATATTACCGATGCCAGGGGCTTGGGCATTCGGTACAGGCCGATGGAGAGGCATTTGCAGGACGGTGTTGCCGCTTACTTGGCTGGATCGTTGAGGATGACCGCGGAGCGCCTGGCTCGAGGGTTCCTTTGGTTTGCTTTGTCGGCGACTTTGTTCCCGACTTCTGATACATCTTGTCACTTCCCTTTGCTTGGGCCGCTGACCAATCTGGATGCAGTGAGAGGGTTTGCATGGGGGGAGGCCGGACTGGCCGAGCTCTATCATTCCACGGACGGAGTTCTCGCGGGGAGAGGAGCACTCCTTTAGCTTAGGCCTTCACGCCTTTGTCTTGGACGTAAGTTTACGTACTTTTTCTCTTCCTTGCCTCTTTTATGTACTCGTATGTATACGCTTTGTAGCCGACATAACTTTCCATTTGCTTGGCGGTGTCCGGTGCTATGAGGTGTTCGGTCAGCGGGATTGGGACATCAAGGAGCCGTACCGACCCCCCGTTCCCCGCCATGTTTGGTTTGGTAGAAGAAAGGCGAAGAGGGCGGTCTCGTCGAGAGTTGGCACTCGGGTGTCATACGAGGAGATATCTCTGGCACTGAACCGGGAGTTCTCTGAGAGGATTCGATTGACCTGGTGGAGTAGGTTCGATCATGTCGCAGTGCAGATTTCTAGTGAGGTGACGCGGCGGAGGAAGCTCCTGGTGGGACTTCATTGCGATGCTATGTATCTGGGGGAGAGGGTTACTCGTCAGCACAGGCCGGGGGCCATTCCGTTGGTGCCGGTGGATCCTCCTATGTACATGCAGCATCCTCGGGAGATGCTTAGATGGATGAGCCGGAGATGTACATACGCGGGGCGTGTACTATACCGAGTACATCATAGCGGGGGCCGCCTATGATACTTTCTTGAGGATGAGGCTAAGGAGCCCACAGGTGCAGCACAGGGAGGGAGAGTTCCCTGGAGGTCCTCGAGATCTTCCGATCCCACGCGCTAGGCTGGCGTACGAGGGGTTGGACGGTTCGCGCAGGCGACTTGTGATCCCGCTCCCAGATGAGCCGAGACCACGGTACAGGGTTGACCCTAATACTTCGGTGAGCATTTCTTTTGATTTTCTGCACTTGATAATAGCATTCTGCAAATGTTGCATCTGTACTTTCTGCTTGCTTTCTGATGACCTTCCTGGTTTGCAGGTGTCTGGCTGTACGTATAACGAGGCTATGAGGCTGGTGGACGGGTGGTCCGCCTACGTTAGGAGGCTAGTGGACTTCATGCGGTGCAGTTCCCGGAGGAGTGTGGATGTCCGCGAGCGGGGGCCGTCTAGGCCGAGAGGTTCGCCTGCTCCCACAGCTGGTGGGGAGGACTTCGCACAGGGATTTAGCCAGTTCGCGGGCGGAACGGCTGGATTTGGAGCTCCTTCTTCTTCGCGCTCGGGGCCCGAGAGAGGGGAGTCCTCGAGTTCGCATACGCCGAGGAGGCCTTTTGCATATTCCCGGCTGGAGGAATTTGGCGAGTTCCTGTTTGCGACGGATCCGGTAGCGGCGGGGCAGTACACCGAGTGTACGGATGATGAGCAGGACTCGGAGTAGTCCTTTTTACTGCTTTCTTTCTTTCTTTTTTTTTTGTATCGTCCGGAACGATTTGGCTTGTACTGTATTTCCAAAAAGGCGCCCGTGGGGCGGAACCTGTACTTGGCATATTTATTCTGTGATCACCTTCTGTTACTTTCGGCAAATAAGCAAATAGGTTAATCAAAAATAAATAAAATGAGGAATGCATTAAAAATTGAACGGGTCAAAAATTAAGCATGCATGCACTGATTTTTAATTATTTGCACTGTTGCACGAGCCCGGGGCGGAAGGGATATTGATACTGGTTGAATGAAATCAGGGGCAGGCACGCATATTTCATAAGGGTGAACAGGGAGTTGTTTGGAAATGTTTCCAATTTAGGGGCAGCTGGCTGCAGAGTTGACCAAGTCAACTGCAGAGGGAGTCCGGCCGGACTAGAAGTGAATTTCCAGATTCTTTAAATTGCAGTTTCAGCTTTGCAATTGGTGAGAAAACTGCGCATTGCTTTGTTCATCTGGCTGAATTCTTTTCCACTTCTTAAGGTTTCCCTCACTTTCTGACATGGCTCCCTTTCCCAAGTTACCGTCTCGGATGCAGGAGCGGTATTTGGACAACTTTCAGTCGTGGGTACGGAACCACACGAGGCAGAATAAAAGGTTTTTCGAAGGCTGTTATGGAATGAAATCTGTTTGGGCTTTGAAGGAGCTCATGCCAGATTGGGATCTTTTGAGAGCCGCGTCTCGGTTCTGGGACTGTAAGTACCCAAATCTGGCTCATGCCTTCCGGTTAATTTTCCCGACATTTCGGTAAGTTTTCCGGTAATTCCCCAGACCTTCCCAGCGTTCCGGAAACATTCCGGAACTGTTTTTTATTAAATAAGGACTGTAGGGAGCCTTCCTAATTAAGAAAACACGTTTTTCTTAATTAGGGAGAAGGTTCTAGAATAATGCCACCTTGCATGGTTCTAGAATGCTTTGAGTCATAATGGATAAGACCGCACGGCCTCATTTGCAAAGGGCTCGCAGCCGCACGGCTTCATTAGCCTTATCCATCGCCTATAAATAGAGCCCTCCTCTACCCATTTTAATCATGAACAAGAAGCATAATACTCTCATAATACGAAGAAGATCCCCCAAGGAGGCTGGCTGGAAGTCCAAGAAGAGCGAAGAAGAAGCTCAAGAAGCCATCTCCCTCCTCCTTGAAGACCCAAGAAGAACCTCTCCTCCTAGCTCCGTCCAGAAGAAGCGAAGGAAACGATTGGTAACCTCGCACGCCCTAACCTTGCATTTTAATTGATATGTGATTATATTTGCTCATTGCATTCATACATTGCATTTATCTTGCTTGGGACTTGGCATTCATTCATAAAGATCACATCTTTATCACCCCTTTCCCTTAACATGCATTAAGACCTCATTTGTCATAAAAATGTAGTCTTTTTCATAAAGGTGCATCATTTGCACCTAAAATCCCTATTTTCAAATAAAAATGTTATCTTTATGCATCATTTGCACATAAAGATCCAATCTTTTTCAATAAAAATGCATCCTTTGCATCAAAACCCCTTTTAAATGCATCATTTGCATAAAAATCCTATCTTTATGCATCATTTGCATAAAGATCATTTCTTTAAATCAAAAAGCATCATTTGCTAAAACCAAAATGTCATCTTTTCATGAAAGATGTCATTTTTTTCATCATGCATTTCCCCTTTCCCCAACCTTGGAACGGACCGGTGTAAAAGTTCTCATCTTTGCATCGTTCCTTCCATTAAAGGTTCATGATTTCTTTAGGAAAAGGATAACCTTGAACCCTATATCTCCGATTATCGCTTAAGAATGAGTATGAAGCCTCTATACGAGCTCGACCGTCTTAAAGCGTAGGATTAATGGGCTAAGGTCACTCCTTTCCTAAAAAACCTCATTTTTGACTATAAAAGAGAGTCCTTCTCTCGATCACGCAAGTCCCGAGGATGCCGAGGTTAAAATGCGATGATCATAAGTCATAAGATGAGGACGGGATCATAATCCCAAATACATAAAATTCCAAGGAATCCCGAGCGACAACCAACAAATGGTTTGTACGTCCGGAAGACAACTTGGGACATTCCCCCTTATTTTCAAACACATGCACGCAAAGAAAGCACGCAAGCAATCACGATTAATGAAATCTCGGGAGACTTGCTCCGGCAAGGCACTTTGGGTGAACGCCAAACGTTCTTCCCAAGGGGTAACTTAACCTCCGAACCCGTAAAACCTTTTTTTCAAAGTTTTGAGGTAATCAAAATGGCGTGGCGACTCCGTTTTTCAAATTAAATCGGATGTCTTCAAACTCGCGTGAATTCCAATAAACAAAAATTTTGGGCACACATTCACAGTTTGGCGACTCCGCTGGGGAAGACCCAAAGGAGAAAAGCTTTCATTTTCAAAACAAAAAAAAATCGATACTCGGTATATAGGTGGACCCCACTTAACCTTCCTGTATCGCTCCCTAACCCGGGGTTTGGGATAACCGATGGTTTAACAATCCCACGTACCGGTATCCCTTTTTCGAAAAAATAATTTTGAAAAATAAGAAGAAAGCTTTTCCCTTTGAGCGGGTTAGACTCCCATCGCCGATTTCATTAATCATGCTTGCTTTCTTTACCATGCATTGCATCATTTGCATCTTGGAATCTGTGCATACTTTGAAACGAGGAAACAACCCGAAAAATAGCAAAAGGAGTGGAACTGGAAAATTGATCCATGCGGTCGTACGGCTCAATCCTCCTTGGATTCCGACCGGGCGACCTCGGTGGCAATTCCACCGGGAAAAATCATGGTTACTCTGGCGATCCTAGCGGCTTGGGGCTACTCGGCTCCATGATGGCCCGGGGCTCCCGAGAAAATTTACGTGCTTACGTGTTGCATTTTCCCCGTCCCGAAAATCATTCCTTTAAAACACATTATGAAAATCTCTGTTTTAACTCATAAAGGAACATTTTTAGGAGACCGCACACTACGCGCACTGATATATCTGTACACTTTGCACGCACGTCCTTCAAACCCGAGGATGGTTCAGTGCCGATCACGGACGGCCTTACGATGCTCCCGGGCGCGCACGGAATCATCCCAACCTCCCCATGGCGGCCGGTGTCGACCAATGCACGGTCAGGTGTCACACGTTTCAAAAAACCGTGACTCTTTGGTTGGTTTTTGGTCTAGTCCGGTGTCATATAGCCCAGTTGCATACCCACATAAAGGTCAAGCCTTAGCTCATAACGGAAGCCAAGATTTTCGCTCAAGCGAAATTCTGCCGAAATTCCGACAAGGAAAAATCGGTGGGATCTTGACTCCGACATTGACTAATGACCTTGACCCGCACGGAATGCGTAGGAGTCAAGACCGAGTCTTTGCCAAAAATCAAAAGATCTTTCGCTCAAGCGAAACTCTGCCAAAATTCCGACAAGGAAAAATTGGCAAGATCTTGGCCGGCATTGACTTCGATTCCAACTCACGCAGGCGTATGCAACGAAGTTCAATGTGACACCGTGTCATCCGGCTTTGCCGCCCTACCCATGCCTATTATATTCTCGGACATTACCGAAAGTCAAAGCCGTCATTCGCTCAGCGAAACTCATCAAAGATCCGTCAAGGCGAGAGACGAGACTTTCCCGGTATTGCCTTGACTATAATCCGCATCGCTCGTGCGTTGAAAGGTCCTATGACCCGCTAGGCCCGATAGGAGCGTTCTTTACTCTCGGTCGGTGGGATCCGCGTGCCCTATAGGACCCTCGCCCGGGCATCCACCTGGGAGGTCGAAATACGGGTGGAATACGAGGGGCTTATAGACGTAGTGACGGAACCCACGATCCGGGATCTAGAGTAGTTGTGAAAAGAAGGGCGAACCCCTTTTCCAACCAAATAGAAATAAATAAAAGACATTGTTTTAAGTAAATTTGAACAATTAATGTAATCATAATTGCATTTTCCTATCTCCGATATCCCTAATCGAGACCTCCTCGGTCCGATCTCCGATTTTCTTTATCCCTACCTTTCATGGTCAAACCCTAATCGAGACCTCCTCGGTCCGATTTTTGATTTCTCTCTCAACCTTTCATGGTCAAACCCTAATCGAGACCTCCTTAGTCCGATTTCCGATTTTCTATCGACTTTCATGGTCCGAGACCTCCTCGGTCCGAATATCGATTTTCTAATCTCTAATCGAGACCTCCTCGGTCCGATCTCCGATTTTCTATTCCGACCTTTCATGGTCAAATCTAATCGAGATCTCCTCGATCCGATTTCGATTTTCTATTCCGACTTTTCATGGTCAAACCCTAATCGAGACCTCCTCGATTCCGATTTTCTATTCCAGGCCTTTTATGGTCATATTCCTAGTGAGACCTCCTCGGTCTAATTTCCGATTTCCCATCTCGACCTTTCATGGTCAAATCCTTAATCGAGACCTCTTCGGTCCGATCTCCAAATTTCAATCTTGACCTTTCAAGGTCTCATCTTTTCCGATCAATTAGGATTAGGAGAAAATGTGTTTTGAGTAAAAAACTTAAGCAATAAGTGCATGTTACTTGAGCCTTTAGCCTAAACACTTACCTCCAAGTCTAAATCTTACCTACCTTACCTATCCCCGAGCCTAAACCTTGCCTGTCCCTTTCCCGCAGCAAGAAAGAAGTGGGCTAGAATACTGGGTTAGCGGCTTTTCAGAAAACCTTAGGTTCAGACAGTTCATCAGCTCAGTCGAATGGCGAGATTGACAGAAAACGGTGAGGGTGTAGGGAATCGGATGGTTAGGAAGGAAGAGTTAGTCTGGCTTTGGAAAGCGCCCATAAGGTTCATGAAGAGCAAGCTGTCATGCTCATTGACGCACTTCGTCGTCATGGAGTTCAAGTCACAAATGAGTCGAACGGTTCTCTGGTGGTAGTCGAAGATGAGACTTTGGAAACAGTGATTTCGGTCCCTTCATCCTATGACCAAGACCCCACCTATAACCAATACCTTCCTCCATCCACATACGATCCCTTGCCAAGGACCACTCCTCCTCAGTCCTTTCCAACATCCCAGCTCATCCGGGCTCCATCACCCTCAGCTCCTCAGAATGGATTGAACTTCACCCCACATGTCTCTCAGTTCCAGCAATACCTGCCAGTTTATGCTCCAGCTTCGCATGATCAGTTCGAGCTATGTGGCTATGTTCTGAAGCCCCTATACCTACCTGAACGCAATCATGAGTTGCCAAAAGAGGATTTGGATGATTCAAGTTCTCACTGTCACCCTCCGGATTTAGCGAATTCACTCGTCGGTGTCACGGTCTGTTCTTTGTGGTTCCATCTGCTAATAAAAGTCCTGTTGCAAGAGTCCCCGTTGACCCCCCATGTGGAAATATTAATGGAGCAAGTGAAACAGATGCAAGAGAAGCTTGACCTCATGATGAGTATCAATACTCCCTTGACCCAAGATGTCGAACCAGGCAAGGAAATGACTCCACCGAGCATAACCCAATACCAAGCAAACAACCGTACCTGGCACCAAGGGAAAGAGTGTCGTAGCTTCCTTCAGCCAAATCCAACAATGGAACCAATTGGACAATGGGAATCTGAGTTTTGAGAACAACAATGTCTCCCGAAAACCCCACTCCCTTCATTTTGACAACATGGAGATGTCTTTAAGCAAGATGCTAGAAAAGCTGATGAAAGAAAAGCTGATAAAGCCACTGGAGAATTGGAAACCCAGGAATCCCCATGTTCGGTTGGATGAATCCAAGCATTGTCTTTTCCATCAATACCATGGGCACAACACTGATGATTGCACCTATTTGAGGCATGAGATCCAGAAGTTGATAGAAAATGGGAAGCTCGAGAACCTCCATGGGCCAAAAACAGAAAGCTATGGTAAGAGGTCGATTCAGGATGTACAAGGTCAGAAACGTCAGTCTGATGATTTCGGGATGCCCATGAGCAAAGTTTTTGATGATTTGGTGAAACGAGGCCTTCTCACACCTCTCGAGAATTATAAGCCAAGAAACCCCAGTAGAGTTGACAGGACCAAGTTCTGCGAGTACCACAAGCATTTTGGACATGTGACAGACAAGTGTGTGGATCTGAAGAAAGAAATTCAGTGGCTGATCTACGAAGGAAAGCTCAAGTTACTCGCGGTCCAACCCGCGAAGAGTAGCTAGACTAGGGTCTACCTATCCTTAAGTATAAAAAAAAAAGAAAAAGAAAATAGTCTCTCAGTCAACTTTTGTAGGTCCTAGTATTTTTTTCCTTTCAATCAAGTCCTCCACGGACATTGTATTTAATCTTCAATTTTCTATAAAAGAGTCTTCTTCTTTTCTTGCTAGACTTAAGACATTATTTGCACACCTACATTACATTTAATGAAATGGTTTTATTTTATATGATCACTTGCATTGCTCAACAAATAATCCCTTGAAATAATTAACATTCTGATTAATCGGTGTGAGAAAGTCAACTAATGCCATCAAGCCATACACTTTCCTCACCCCACAAAAGGCCTTCATCAAAGCCATACACTTTCCCAAACCATGTCCTCCCCATCACCTTGACCAAGTCAATGACGGCGGCATCATCAAGGGACAGCAAAAGGCCACTCAGCTTCAAAAGATTGACCCCGTGTCGACAACGACCTAGGAGCCTGCCTTAGACCTCAAGGATATCAAGAAAGTTCAAGCAGAGGCTTGCCTTGGCCCTCAGGTGCTTCATAAAATAAAAAATGTAGTGCAAAAAGAGTAATGCCCAGCTAGACCGAAAATCCCTAAAAAGGGCATGTCTAGGCAAAAAAACAGGGTTGCACATATATAAAAAAAAAGAAAGAAGAAAAAAAATCTCAGTGCAAAAAGAGTAATGCCCAGCTAGACTGAAAATCCCTAAAAAGGGCAGTCTAGGCAAAAAACAGGGTTGCACATAGAAAATAAAAGAAAATGAGGACAAGGACCAAGCACCGCCCATCAAAAGCTTGACAGACAGGCAAAATCAAAGCTCAAAGAATGAAAGTTGTCGATAACAATGGGGCGGTCGAAGCAAAGCCAGAAGCATTTCGTAAGCCTTTAGGCACGTGCAAATCCCTTCTCCCCCAATGAAAGATGAAAATCAGAAGCAACCGTCCGAAATGACTTGGTCAAGGAATCATCCCGAGGCCCACGCCTCATCATCTCATCCTAAGCCTTTTCACTAAAGGAACCACAAATCCCATTTCCCAAAACCAAACACAGTCCGGCCAAGGCCGAACTACGGCGACCTGAGCTCCTCACAATGAGGGGAACGTAGGCAACCAGAGATGGTCCGGTCATAAACACATTTAAATTCCCGAAAAATTCGGTCTCATCAGTGGTCTCTTCCATAAGCATATCCAAATCCCTGAAAACCCGGTCTCATCAAATGACCTCTCCCATAGACACAGTCAGATTCCAGAAAACCCGGTCTCATCAATGACCTCCCTATACACAATCTTTTCTTTCACACCAGCCAACCTTGATCCGCGACACTGGTTGACTTTCTCCTCATGATTAATCAGAATGTTTGTTCATATCGAGATTAGTGGTTGAATAACCCGAACATCAATAAAGGGTTTTAAGCAATCTTGTGATCATTGTAAATAAAACAAGTTTTCAGATGTCTTGACAAGTCTTCCTTTTCTACATCTTAGGAAAAATAGTGCTAAACACTGATTTTCTGTCAGCAGGGGCTTCCATACACTTTTACAAACCCTTCTACGCTTATACTCTCCCAAAAGAGTCAAACCCAAAGCGAGTTTTGTGCCTACATCGAATAAGGCCATCGGAATAATACAAGATCGGGATCTATTCCCACCTTTCGAAAAATATGCCCCTGCATGTATAAATTTCTAAGAATATTTTTCTTTCACATTTCCTTTAGGTTGACTGATTGACTAAAGAAAATAAAAAAAAATAAAAAAAGAGAGAGAGAGAGAAGGATAGGTCTTCCCTCTTCTACTACAATTCGCATTAGGGCTGCCTTGAAACTCTTCAAGTCTGGAGCTTTGCCAAGCCATTCCTTTAGACTGGGGCTTCTTTAGCCATTTTCGGGGTTCGCATCGGGTTCTTCACTAGGTCCCTAGATGGATTCAGTTTTGTTCAGATCAACCTCAGGATCACTTCCGCAGTACCAATCATATTGGGATTTTTGCTAGGTCGTCAGAATGGGGCTCTACCAAGTCACTTCTTCGAAAACCTAAGACTTCGCCTGCTCAGTTCATCCAACCGGGGCTTTGCCAATGAAAGGATCTTTCCTTGCTTTAATAAGGCATGGGGCTTCGCAGAAAGTTTTCTTCTTAGGCCGGGGCTTCGATAAGTCGCATCCATTCCTCAAAGAGAGGTTTGGTCACTATGACATCTGCTTTAGTCTTTGGTTATAAAAGCCTGTCAGCATCAGCTTCAAATGCTAGAGTGTGAGAAAAGAACATTCACCGAGACCCGAGGTTCAAACCCAGTCTCAGCTCAAGAGGGAATTCTAGTCCACGTAGACAACATCTTGGCAACAACAGCATGTTCAGTCCACACCCAAGGGATACGACCTCACTTGCTCAAAACCTGTCTCAAACAGTTCCCAAATACATGCATCCAAACACATTGTTTCATAAAAAACCCTCACATTGCCTTTCCGCAAAAGAGTCAGCCCATGGCTCATGTGACATGCACAAAGAAAAATAACCTTAATTGATTACCAAATCAAAATAGGAAATACTTTTGCCCAAAATATTCTCGTTATCTCCAAATGGAATAACACTTTCTCCCAAGTTTTCCCGTTACATCCAAATGGATATAACGTTGTCTCCTAAAAATCCTTCGTTATCGCCAAATGGGATAACGTCTCCTCCATTAATTGTCAATCAGGTGACAACCTTCACTAATCGTTAAAACCTCAAGAATCCTAGACATCGTTCCTAACTGTCTAGATGAAGCTTGAACTACGATCAAGGCTTGATTCCTCCGAGATACGTAGGTAGCCTTTCATAAAAGGTTCAGCCATCCGACCACTTTGGTCACCTTTTCTTTCCCCGTTCCTCGATAGTGCATAAGCTTTTCATAAAAGTCCAATTTTTTGACCACATTGGTCACCCCTTTTGATTTGGCACATTCCTTGTAGGATCGGTTGTTTGACCTCCTAGGTCACCCCGTTTCCATCCTTATAGGAAGGGACCAAATATCTCTTTGCCATTGTCCCAAGAAGGCCAGGTAAGTGATCTATTTTGGTCACCCAATTCCAACCTGTGTCTGCAATTCCATTCCAGTTCCAAAGGCATTAAAAAGCACAGTTCAGGCTTACTAAGTCGCGCGACATACTAAGCCTCTGTGGCCTGTTTTTATAATTTTGCCCCTGAAGGCTCAATTTTACGATTTTATCCCTCATAGGTCTGTTTTACCCCTTGTGCCCCTGGCATTTCTAATTACTTTCAATCCAGTTTTCCCTCTAGTGCCCCCGAGGCCTATTTTACAAATTTACCTCTGTGACTCAGTTTATTTGCCCTTGGCATTTTCAATTTTATTTTTCAAATAATCAGGGTACATCCCAGTTTTCTTTACAAAAATTATCCGGATACGTCCCACTTTTCTTTACAAAAACTATTGATTCCTTCCAACTTCTGTACAAAATCCAACCTTTTTCGCAATCTCCGTTATTGCCAGATGGGATAACGTTTCCTCCGGGAAATCCTCCGTTATCGCCAAATGGGATAACGTTTCCTCCGGGAAATCCTCCATTATTGCCAAATGGGATAACGTTTCCTCCGGAAAATCCTCCGTTATCGCCAAATGGGATAACGTTTCCTCCGGAAAGTCCTCCGTTATCGCCAAATGGGATAACGTTTCCTCCGGGAAATCCTTCGTTATTGCCAAATGGGATAACGTTTCCTCCGGGAAATTCTCCGTCATTGCCAAATGGGATAACGTTTCCTCCGGGAAATCCTCCGTTATTGCCAAATGGGATAACGTTTCCTCCGGGAAATCCTCCGTTATCGCCAAATGGGATAACGTTTCCTCCGGGAAATTCTACGTTATCGCCAAATGGGATAACGATTCCTCCGGGAAATTCTCCGTCATCGCCAAATGGGATAACGTTTCCTCCGGGAAATCCTTCGTTATTGCCAAATGGGATAACGTTTCCTCCGGGAAATTCTCCGTCATCGCCAAATGGGATAACGATTCCTCCGGGAAATTCTCCGTCATCGCCAAATGGGATAACGTTTCCTCCTGGAAATCCTCCGTTATTGCCAAATGGGATAACGATTCCTCCGGGAAATTCTACGTTATCGCCAAATGGGATAATGATTCCTCCGGGAAATTCTCCGTTATCAGTTATTGCCAGAAGGCAATAACATTTCGCTTTATTTCGATCTCCGTTATTTCCGAATGACGGAATAACATTTCGACTTTTTCGCTTTATTTCGATCTCCGTTATTTCCGAATGACGGAATAACATTTCGACCTTTTTTCGCTTTATTTCGATCTCCGTTATTTCCGAATGACGGAATAACATTTCGACTTTTTTTTTTTTCTTTCGCTTTATTTCGATCTCCGTTATTTCTGAACGACGGAATAACATTTCGAACTTTTTTCGCTCTATTTCGATCTCCGTTATTTCCGAATGACGGAATAACATTTCGACCTTTTTTCGCTTTATTTCGATCTCCGTCATTCCAAGGTGGAAGAATGACATTTCGATCTCTCTCGCGATCTCCGTCATTCCAAGGTGGAAGAATAACATTTCGATCCCTCTCGCGATCTCCGTCATTCCAAGGTGGAAGAATGACATTTCGCTCTCTCTTTCGATCTCCGTTATTCCAAGGTGGAAGAATGACATTTCGCTCTCTCTCCTTCGATCTCCGTTATTCCAAGTTGAAGGAATAACATTTCGATCTAGTCAAAGCTTGAACTACGATCAAGGCTTGATTCCTCCGGGATACGTAGGTAGCCTTTTATAAAAGGTCCAGCCATCCGACCACTTTGGTCACCCTGTTCTTTCGTCACTCCTCAGTGATGAAGTAATCCCTCATAGAGACCACCTTGGTCATTTCTAGCATGTCCCCAGTAGGATCAATTGCTTGACCTCCTAGGTCATTTTCTATTTTCCCCAGCAAGAGACCAGTTTTCTCTTCTCCCTTCCTCAGCGGATCTTATTCCGAACTACGGCCTGGCTTGATTCCTCTGGGATACGTAGGTAGCCTTCCAAAAGGTTCAGCCACTCGACCGTCTCGGTCATCTAATCCGTCTCGGCATTCGCCAGATCGGATCCTTTTCTATCGACAACCCCACTTGCCTTGCAAGTGACATTGCCGAGGGGCTTCGTAAGTACCCAAATCGGCTCATGCCTTAGGTTAAGTTTCCCGGCAATTCCCAAACTTTCATAAAGTTCGAGGGCAATTCGGGAACTTTTCCAAACTTTCCAAGGGAGGAAGGACCTGCCAAGAATATTGAATTTGAGCAGAATCTAGCTGAAAAGGGCCTTCTAGAATGCCACCTTGCATGTTTCTAGAAAAATCTGGGTCAGCAGCAAATGTAGCCACGCGACCTCTTTTGCCGCAAATAAAGCCATGCGGCCTCTTTCGCTGACCTTCTAGAATGCCACCTTACATGTTTCTGGAAAAATCTGGATCAGCAGCAAATGTAGCCACACGACCTCTTTTGCCGCAAATGAAGCCACGCGGCCTCTTTCGCCTTTTTCCAGCTGCCTATAAATAGAGGCCTCCTCTACCCATTTTACACACACAAAAATCATCCACCATCACACATAATACGTAAAATACACTCCCAAGAGCTGCTGGAAGTCCAAGAAGGTGAAGAATAAGGCCAAGAAGCCCCCTCCCTCCTCCTTGAAGATCCAAGATCAAGTCCTCCTCCTAGCTCCGTCCAAAGAAGAAGAGGAAGCCATTGGTAACCTCGCACGCTCTAACCTTGCATCTTAAATTGCTATATGTGATTATATTTGCTCATTGCATTCATACATTGCATTTATCTTGCTTGGGACTTGGTAGTTTATCATAAAGATCATATCTTTATCCCCCTTTCCCCCTTTGCATGCATTAGGCATCCTTTGCCATTAAAAATGTAATCTTTGAATCAAAGGTGCATCCTTTGCACCTAAAAATGTATCTTTTCATTAAAAATGTCATTTTTCATCATGCATTTCCCCCTTTCCCCCAACCTTGGAACGGACCGGTGTAAAAGATCCTATCTTTACATCGTTCCTTCCATTAAAGGTTCCATATTTCTTTAGAAAGGAATACCTTGAACCCTATATCTCCGATTATCGCTTAAGAAAGAGTATGAAGCCTCTATACGAGCTCGACCGTCTTAAAGCGTAGGATTGATGGGCTAAGGACCCTCCTTTCCTAAAGAACCTCATCTTTGACCAAAAGAGAGTCATTCTCTCGTTCACGCAAGTCCCGAGGGTCCCGAGGTTAAAATGCGATGATCACAAGTCATAAGATGAGGACGGGATCATAATCCCAAATACATAAAATTCCAAGGAATCCCGAGCGACAACCAATAAATGGTTTGTACGTCCGGAAGACAACTTGGGACATTTCCCCCCTTATTTTCAAACACATGCACACAAGAAAGCACGCAAGCAAGCACGATTAATGAAATCATGGGAGACTTGCTCCGGCAAGGCACCTTGGGTGAATGCCAAACGTTCTTCCCGAGGGGTAACTTAACCTCCGAACCCATAAAACCTTTTTTTCAAAGTTTTGAGGTAATCAAAATGGCGTGGCGACTCCGTTTTTCAAATTAAATCGGATGTCTTCAAACTCGCGTGAATCCAACACAAAATTTTGGGCACACATTCACAAGTATCTGAACTGGTATGAAGAGTGTATAGGGGAGACACAGATGGCTATCTTGTGGAGACAGAGTGAGCTGTTGGGTGCTGATCACCTGGACAGCTCGACCTTGAGGAGGACCGAAGCAAGGGCTAACCCTGGGAATCGTACTGGCAATGCCATGGCTGATTATGAGACAAGTGCTGATCGGGAGGCCAATCAAAGCACTGTGATGATGGCTCGAAGCGAGGCGGCTCGAGACAGAGCTAGAGAAAGGGCTGCGTTGACAGCCACAAGCTTGACGGAGGCGTCGGGAAGAGTCCCTGAGCCAGGTAGAAGGCCTACCGGAATTTTTCCTGCGAAGGTGAAGAACACTCGCCGGGGAAAAGGGAAAGGGAAGAAGGATGAAGGACCAAGTTCGGGAAACTAGGTTGACCTTGCTGTCCAGAGTATCCGCCCATTGTCATTGCAGACACATTAATAGATTAATGTTTTATTGTAGTTTTGCTAGCATGTAGCGAGTCAAGAGTTGACCGTGCTTGAACTCATCAAAGAATTTTTTAACCGTTATGAATTTGTAGGTTAAATGAAAAGAGTTTTTCGGAACACAAGCAATTGATGCTTATTGTATTTTTTTTTGTTTTTTAGACCGAACCAATGATAGCTGCCTACGTTCCCCTTTTACAATTGGACTAAGGGGCTCAGGTCACCGTAGTTCGACACTTTAGGTGAATTTGAGAAAAACAAAGACAAAAGAAGTGCGACCCTGTCTTTTACCTGGATCATTAGCGGGAATGTATCCAGTTGGGTATTACTCTTTTAGCACTTTTAATTTACTGAGGGGGCGGTGTATGGGGAAGGAGAGTTGACTCGTTCTCTTCCTCAAACGAAGTATCTGCGGAGCTTGCTTCCGTTCACGGGGTTAACGAAAGGGTTTCTGTCCAAGTCTGCTAGCTTCATGGCTCCTCCGGAGAAGATTCTTTGTACCACGAACGGTCCTATCCAGGTAGGCTCCCACTTTCCGAGGGGATTGGTCTGCGTAGGAGGCTTTTCCTTTAGCACCAAGTCGCCTTCTCTGATGTCTCGTATCTTGACTTTCTTGTCGAATGCTCGTGCCATTCTGCTTTGGTAGGCTCGAGTATGTTCCATGGCTTTCAATCTGCGCTCGTCGAGTAGAGCAAGTTCGTCGTGATGGCTCTGTAGCCATTCGACTTCATTGATCCCGTTTTCCAAGAGGACTCGGAGGGATGGAATTTCCAATTCCACGGGCAACATTGCTTCCATTCCGTAGGTAAGCGCGAATGGAGTCTCCCCTGTGGCGGTTCTGACTGACGTTCTGTATCCCCAGAGGGCTAGATGTAGCTTTTCGGGCCAGTCCCGACCTCTGGTGGTCATCTTTCTGATTATCATGGCGAGAGTTTTGTTGGCTGCCTCTACTGCACCATTGGTTTGTGGTCTGTAAGGAGAAGACTTGTGACGCGTGACTCTGAATTCGGTCAGTAGTTGGTCACAATCTCCTTCAAAGTGGGTCCCATTGTCGGAGATGATCTCGTTGGGCACTCCGTATCGGCACATGATGTTCTCTCGGATGAACTCGGCCACCTTCTTAGAATTCAGTACCTTGTATGATCTGGCTTCTACCCATTTGGTGAAGTAGTCGACTGCGACTAAAATGAACTCGTGACCATTGCTCCCTGGAGGAGTGATCTTGCCGATGACGTCGATTCCCCATGTGGCGAAAGGCCATGGCGTAGTCATGCAATAGAGTTCATGTGGAGGAATGTGATTGAGGTTGGAGAACCGTTGACATTTGTCGCAGCTTCGGACGAACTGGATGCAGTCTGTTTCCATTGATATCCAGTAGTATCCCATACGGAGAATGATCTGTGTCAATGCTCGAGCGTTCATGTGCGGACCGCAGGTTCCGTTGTGAACTTCATTCATTAGCTCGCTGGCTTTTTCTTTGTTTACACACCGAAGGAGTGGCCCTTGGTGGCGCTTCTTGTACAACATACCCCCCAGAATGACGAAGTGGGATGCCAGGCATTTTAATGCCATCATGTTTTTGGCTTTGATCCCTTCTTTGTATTTTCCATCTTCATTTGTGAAGGAAGCTTCTCCGCTTTGGAGGTGCTTGGTAAATACGATTGTACCGGGGTTCGTCGATCGTTTCTTTTTCTTTTTCGATCTCACAACAATAGGCGGGTGTTTCCCGTCCGCCTATTACGAGGGGTTTCTTGCTTTCCCATCGGGAATTTCGACAAGAGAGGCGAGGGTTGCCGGGCATCTGCGAAGCGGTTCTGTCTCTCGGCAAATAGTGAAAAGAGATGTCCTTGAGCGAGCAATGAGCTCCTCCATGTACGCGTGGTACTTCGAAGGCGAGAATCTACCGTCTTCCATTTGTTGGATACTTGATTGATGATCAATGCGAGTCTCCATATACATCCGGCTACGAGATGTTGCGCTCGAGGGCGGCTTCCAAACTGCTTTGCACTGAGGCTTCATATTCTGTGCATTGTTGGTCGCTTCAAAATTCGACTTGATGGCTATGGGAGTATGCTCGTCCTTGGGATCGACAAGGAGCATTCCAATGCCATTCCCCTTCTTGTTGGCTGCCTCATCGAAGAAGAGTTGCCGGCGGTTTCTTATTGTCAAGTGAAAAGATTCCGTCGTCAGGAAATTGCGGATCGGGACCCTTAGGTTCATTGCTCGGGAAGTCGGCAAGCCGGTTTGCCATGACTCTACCCTTTGTTGATTTTCTTCGACCATGTACTTGATGTCGAACTCGGCCCGGGAAGAATGACCACTTGGCTAGCCGCATTGACGGGGATGGCTTGTCAAAGAGATATCGGACGGGGTCCACTTTGGAGACCAGAGCACCGAATGCGACCGCATGTAGTGTTTCGGTTTCCCGACTACCCATACCAAGGCGGTACAAGTTTTCTCACGATCTTTGAGTAGCCGAGTTCACTTCCTTGAAGCTTAGGCTACGAAGTAAATTGCATGCTCAACCTTGGAATCTTTACGCTCTTGTGCCGGCATTGCTCCGATTGACGTGTACATTCTTGTCGAGATACGGGAGTAGTGGCTTGTCTTCATGTGGCGGGTACGAGGTGGGGGATTAACCAAGTAGGTCTTGATTTTCTCAAAAGGCTGTTTGGCACTCGGAGTCCCATTTGATGTCGGCATTCTTTTTCATCGGTTTGAACATGGGCTCGCGAGAGAGATGTCAGCGGTTGATGAAGCGACGATGTCTTGAAGTCTTCCCATGAAGCTCTTCACTTACGTCGGGGTTTGAGGCGGCTTCATGTCGATGATGGCCTTGATCTTCTTGGGATCGGCTTCGATACCTCTTTACGTAACCATGTACCCCGGTACCTTGCCGCGCTTGACGCCGAAGGTGCACTTTGCCGGGTTTAGCCTCATGGAGTGCTTTCGAGTCTGTTGAAGAACTTTCTCGAGATCCGTCATGTGCTGCATGTACGATCCCACAGGTGGATGATCATGTCATCGACATATACTTCGATTTCTTTGTGAATCATGTCATGGAAGAGAGGCATTGCGGCCCGGTAAGTAGCCCGGCGTTCTTCGAGCCGAACGACATGACCAGGTGTAACAGTATGTCCCCATGGAGTGGTGAAGGCGATCTTGGCTTGATCCTCCTCGGACATTTTGATCTGGTTGTATCTAGCGAGCCCGTCCACGAAGGACTTTACTTCGAAATTTGCCGTGGTGTCGACCGGCATGTCGATGTTAGGCGGTGGGAAATCATCTTTAGGGCTGGCCTTATTGAGATCCCGGAAATCCACGCAAAGATCTCGACCTTTCCGTTGGCCTTGGTGAACGTCACGATGTTGGAGAGCCAAGTCGGGTACTCAATCACTACGATGAAACCAACTCGGAGTTTTTCTCAATTTCTTCTTTAACTTGCAAGGACCACTCTGGCTTGATCTTGCGCGGCTTACGTTTGACGAGGCTTGGATTCGGGATCCGGGGAATTACGTGCTCTACGATCGAGGGATCGAGTCTGGCATGTCCTAGTATGACCGGGCGAACACATCAACATACTCCGGAGGAGGCTTATCGGGGCTTCTTTTACGCATCGGCGAAGCGCCCACTTGTGTCTCTTTAGGCTCTTGCGCGACCCCCGGGTTCACTTTGGTCATAACCTCTTCGGCGGCTTGGGCCCGGTTGTCCTCTTGGTCAACTACACGCTTGAGAACTTCCTTAATGTATTGGTCATTTAATGTATGCGCTTCTTTATCAATTGAATTATTAACGTCTTTTAAGTTGTTTGTTAACTTATCGGTTGTTAAAGTGGCAATGAGAGGATACTCAGAAAGGTCGGACTTTTCATTAAACAAGAACGGGAATACATGATTGGCTACATTATCATAGTCTTCCGGCGTAAGGCCGTTGGACGACTCGAAGGACTGGACTTTGACAGGAGGTGACTCGGAAGGGTTTGAGACCGGGTTTAGGGAGATGTGGGTGCGGGCCCGGCTTGTCTTCCGGTTACGCTGGCTTGCCCTTGGTCCGGTGAAAGTTACCCAATTCTTCGGTGGCATTCTTGGATGCTTGATGAGGGTCGGGGATCGAGAGGCTTGGCCTGCTGTCCCAATCATGGCAATCATGCTATTTTCGGAGCCCAGTCGATCAAGTTTGGCAACTCCATGACTTCTTCAAAAAGACTACGTAGAAATTTGGTCCACCGAGAGCATCCTCTATGAACTCTGGTTCCTTACGCTTTGGACTTCTTGTCTCGAATGTGGCCTCGGCGGCTGATCCGAACAATCTGTTTCCCATGGAGAGTACCTTGAGTTGCTCCTCCAAGTGCAGGATTCCCTTGAGTGTGTACTCGTCTTTGGGCTGTGGTGGCAGTTGGTCCAGGTAGAGCTGTGATGTCGAGGAACGCTCCCCTTATCGGATTAGCTTTGAGTCCTCTGAAACGCTTGAGGTCCCGTGCTAGCTGTTCCATTCTTCCTGTAGTCTTGGTGCTGACTATCCCTGCTTCTTTCTCATCTTCATCAGTTCCGCTGTCGGTCCCCTCAGTTCTGCTGTCGGTTCCCTTGTCGGTCCCCTCAGTTCTGCTGTCGGTTCCCTTGTCGGTCCCCTCAGTTCTGCTGCTGGTTCCCTTGTCGGTCCCCTCAGTTCCGCTGTTGGTTCCCTTGGTGAAGTAATGAGCGAGGTCAAAGCTGTAAGGTCGGAGATTGGGTGTGCCGTCGGAGGTTCCCCTTTTGTGGGCTGCTGCCTTGGTGCGGGCGAGCCTTTTGTCTTCCTTGATGTCAGCCGGTGTTGGCACGTAGCCAAGCCCCTGGACCGTGGTGTGGTCCTTGACTTCAATGACTTGGTGTTGGCCTTGCAGCCTTTTGCCGAGCCCAGTCCTGGGATGAAGTTCATGAGTTTCATCATCCTCATGGCTGGAGGAATCTGATCGTGAGACAGTGGAAGGTCCACGTTGCATATTTGGATCTTGGAGGTCTCCAGAGTGAATCCAGTTAATGGCATGTCGTCATTATGCTTGATTTCTATCTTGGAATGTCGTTGGTCTTTGGTCCCCTCGGTGGTGACGCTGTCGCCGTAGGCGTGATTAGCTCGTTGCCTTGCATGAACTTGAGGCGATGAAGGGTGGATGCCACGCCATTGATTTGATGCAGCCGGGGACGCCCAGGGATGGCTGTGAAAGTGATTGGAATGTCCAACACTTGGAATTCGGTGGGGATCACCCGCTTGCCGAACCAAATGTTAAGAGTAGCAACCCCGAGAAGCTGTACGGGAAGTAGAGTCATAGGCCTTGACGGTGTGGGTGAAGGCTTAAGATACGTGGGCTTGATGTCAAGCGGGTCCATCATCTTGGCGGGCAAGACATTCATTCCGTAACCTCCGTCTACCAACACGCGGGGAAGGCGACGCTCGTCCACTGGATTGTGATATAGAGCGGCTCATTGTGATCGGCCCCAAATTTTGGAAGGTCCAAATCTGTGAAGGTGATAACGTTGCCATAGTGGATGTTGCCTATCATCGAATGACTTCATACGGGGTTGCGTCCACGGCGACCATGGTACGGGCCGGAGCTTTCCTCTAGCTTGAGCTTGTGAGGATATGAAGAGGTGAGCGAGAGACCAAAGGGAAATGTTCGCCCGAGTCTGCTTGAGCCGAGTGAGGATCGGGTCCTCTTTCAAGGAATTTGCGTCTTCGGGTGGCCGGATTGCAATTACAGCTCCGTCGGCTTTTTGGTGGCCTTAGGTGGTAATGCATGGATTTGACCCGATCGGGTTAGGACGCCGACATCGGTTTGGTCCCTTACGAATAGCTGCTCTGAGTTGAGCCATAGTTAGAGGAGGATTCCTCGTAGCATAGGGCCATATGTCTTCCCTCAACTCATTGATTGTGGATGAATTCCTGGAGCTTCGGCGGCTTGACGGATTACGTCCCGGGATGCGGCTTGGATGCCTCTGCGGGGAGGTAGCCTATAGTTTGACGTAGTTGTTCGAATGTCGGTGCACAACGGTGGTTACTGGCCCGAGCGTGCGTTGCGACCCTCGGGGAGGTTGGAGAGTTCTCGGCTCAAGCGAACGGTCTCCTTGATCTCTTCACGGTATATCGCGTTCCTTTCCTTCTTCTTGAGCATACTCGGGGCATGCAGAGTTGGGTGCAGCGATACTCGTGGTTTGCTAGTTTTCCTCCGCTCTGGGCCCAGATCAACCTTCTTGCAGCGGAGCCTGCGTCGAGAGTTAGTGTCTGCGTTTCTTCCCATGTGAGAATAGCCAGTGCTTCTTTGAACTGCGTGCGGCAGTCTAGGTAAACTTCCATCGGGGAGAGCTTTCTCCTTTGCTTTATCTGAGTGGCGGGTATGTCGGAAGGTGAGTACACGGCTTCCCGAACATCTGCCCATGTGGTAGTTGCTTTGCCCAGTTGATGTTTACGTAAACGAATGCCTCGATGCATGGAATTTCCCTGCGTAGTTGCTCGAGACGAATTTCCATCTTCCTCTTGTTTTTAAATAGACCTTCCTCCCTGATTTGGCCTTTCAATTTGAGTGCGGAAATGATCCGTTCCCATCCTCCCAAGACCCTTGGGAGTCCGGTTTTGTTGACTTCATGCCCGGCTTGGAAGAGAATGGTTTCATCGTCTTCGTCGTCGCTTTCACAAAGAACTTGCTTTCCCCGGGAAGGTAAGCGCTGGGACTCGTTCTGCTGTGTCGTTCCATCTCCTAGGTCATTGGGACCGTTGACCGCCCTCGTGTGGTAGAGGGGGTTGGATGAGAACAGACGGTAGTCCGGGAAGTTGCCATGAGCAAAACTCTTGAGGTCGAACTGGTCTAGAGTGGCCTCTAGCTTTGCATGCAGAAGCTGCTGTGACACTTTAAGGGCTTGGTCCCTGTAGGTCTTCCGAGCTTGGTCTTCTTCCCAAAGACGACTTTCTTGAGCGGCTAGTTCCATGAGGGCTTTCCTTGCGAGAGCTAAGCAGTCTCCGTAGGTGCGCATCATCTGACTAGTGTCCAGAACCGTGATTACATTCAAATCGCCGAATGGCGGGAATACTTGGATTACGTTGACGAAGGAAGTCGGACTGGGACATTCCATGCGGCTTTCCTTGATCTCGATTACCAAGAAATTCGCCCATATTTGCTTGATTGACCCCACGGGGGTGTTGAATTCTGCAATGTTGACAGTCTCGTGATCTCGATCGATCGCCAAGTCTATCAGAGCTAGCGGTCGGCGCGGGATGTACGAATCCGGGGCCGTGACGGTGGGAGTAGAATCGAGCTGGAGCATGTTGATGCCGAGGTGGTCATTTCCTATGTCGGAAGGCGGCTACGCCTTGCGGGGAAGACTTTCACAGATGTTTTCGGGGTGGCTGCCGGAAGCGTTCCCGAGGTTGATCTGACTCGTAGCAGGGTGAGGAGCTTGGTCTCCTTTGCTGTTGCCCTTGGCCTTGGCGGCACTTGAGGGTATAAGCTTGACTGACGGCACGGGCCGGTTGCCACTGGGGCTGGTACTTGGAAGTAGTGATGAGCTCTGAGCTCGCTTGGCCAGGGCCTCGTTTACCATGAGCAGGCAATCGTCGAGGGTGACCTTGGCATTGCAGAATCTGATGATAAGGACTGGATCCTTGGCTTCATCAGGGTATCTGGAATAGATGATGTTGACGAAGTCGTCATCAGCCACTCTGTCAGAGGGATTCTTCGTCGTGTCAACCAGTTGCTTCCAACTATCGGATAGCTGCCTGTACTGGACGTTGAGCTTGACAATTTCCATGGTATTGGAACCTTGGTCGTAGGTGACCTGATCGGAAGGAGTTCCGTCCACAAAACTGAGCATGTGAATGCAGAGGTCTGCCCGCGGATTTGCCGCGTCCTCGACTCCGGAGAGTCCTGACTCGTCGTCATCTGACGGTTCAATCCAAACGTAGGGACGTATTGCGTCCGGTTGCGTTGCTGGAGCAGCTAGGAAAACATCATGCTCTTCATTGGAGAAGAGGGGTACAGCGGGTCGTTCCTCGTGGAGGACGTCCCATACGACTTCCATGCATTCATCACGAGAATGACGGTGCTTGTTGACCTTTATCACAAAGATCTCTTCGCCTGGCGGGGCCAGAGAGTTGGTTTGGAGAATCTTTGACGAATCTCCGATTGGAGGCGGGGGTTTATGTGCCCGCATCATGGCGATGTTCAGCGTTTCCTTCCAATCTGCCTCCAAATGTTGGAAACGACAGTTGAACTTGATGTATCGGGTGCTTCGTGGTCCGCACTTTGCTCGAGTACGTTTACATAGTTAGCATCTCCGGACTACGAGGGATTCTGATGAGATTTGCCCCGGTAGTCCCTTGGTTGATTCGAAGGAGGTAACCCTGGTGCCTGAGTGCGGACACGCTTGGCTACTGTCTCGGCTTCGTTTCCTATGAGGAAACTATCCCCTCGGATGACTTCGAGATCTCCCTGCCGGTTAATGAACTTAACACACTGATGGAGAGTGGAAGCTATGGCTTTCATGTGGTGTAGCCAAGGGCGTCCCAAAAGAGCTGTGAACTCGGATGGAATGTCCATCACGTGGAATTTTGCTGGCACCATTTGGGTTTCGAACCAGAGTTCCAGTCACCGTCCCAGGATGGGACGAGACGAGCTGTCGTAGGCCTTGATAGTCAGTGACGGAATCAGGTGGCTTTCATTGATACGGAGGGCTCGTATCATGCTGAGAGGGAGAACATTAACGGCTGACCCGTTATCTACCAATACTCGGGAGTGATATGGTGTTGAGTTTGAGAGTGATGTCTGAGCTTCGTTGTGCCCGAGGCATCTCTCGGTAGGTCTTCGTCACGAACGTGATCATACTTTGCCATACGAGACGGGAGTCGTAGATCTCGTCTCTATCCGTAGAAGGAGAGTCATCCGGCCATCCGTTTCTGTCTTCCTCTTGCGAGGTAAAGCCTTTCTTTGGAATCTCAGGAGTGTGTTGAGGCTGCTTGTGGCAGTTTCCGCCCTTGGTTAGCACGTTGATCGAGTGCGAGTGCCAAGGCGACTTTGATCTTCCTTTACCGGTCCGAGCTCGGAAGGCTGGACAAATTGAATCTTGGGCGATCCCGCGGGGTTAGGCTTCGGCGCGATAATATTACCAAGATGCGAGGTATTTCGGTGTCCCGGGGTCTCGAATTCTGGTTTCGGCGGGACTTTTCGGCTTTCCCACCTGTTTGCTCTAAAGCCGCATGGCTGGAGGCAAGGAGGGGGCTGGAGTACGGTGCGTAGTAGTCGAACCTCCGGAAGGTTCTCCAAGTGTACCTACACTTTGGTATCCCCGGCTTCGTATCTTTCTCTCGATTCTTTGTTGAGAGCATTTCTTCTTTTGTTTTCTCGGAGGATTGCTCGGACGGCTTCTCGGGACTCGTACTCCCGGGCGAGGCGGAGCGATCACAAACATCGTAGGCGATGTGGACATTAGAGGAGGATCAGTGAAAGAGGCGGATAAACCGGTTACGTGGCACTCTTCTTGGGCACCCACTTAATGGAATTCACGTTGTTATTGTTCGGAAAAGGATTTCCGATGTATTGGGCCCACGGGGCGCTCCAACTTGCCTTCTTCTATCAAGTTACGGATTTCGTATCGTAACCCCAAACGGTTGTCGGTGGTATGGCCGTGATGCGATGGAAGGCGCAGTATTTGCTCTTGCCCGCATTGGCTACGGGATTCTTGGGTTTGTAATTGGCAACGGGTTTAAGGAGACCCTCCTTGATTAACCCTTCCGGCATCTTGCTCGGTGGCATGTCCAACTTGTCGAAGTGTACGGCGAGCTGAGTCGAATTGTTGCTTTGTGGGGCTGGGTTTGTTACCCATTGTTGTCCACGATGGATGTAGTTGACAGACGTATCTTTCCCTTTGCCGGGGCCGGTGCGGGATTGAATGCAAGCTGGCGGCGGTATACGTATGGGCCGTGTAGTAGCCAACTTTTCCTTGAGATCCTTCTCGAGCGTGAGCCGGCATTGACCATGGCCGGAGATGCAGGAAGAAATGATGGCGATGAGAGTTCGATGGACGGTCTTAAGCGGGACTTGAAGATCCGCATCTGTTCATCTTTGGAGAGTGGCTCCATGATCTCGGAGAGTTTCAGGCTCCACCTCTTGTAGAATTCCCCAACACTTTCATCCGCTTTACGCTCGGTGGTGATTAAGTCCTCGCGACTTGTTTCCCACTCTAAGTTGGATCGGTACCGTTCCGGGGAAGATGTTACTAATCTGTTCCCAGGTGTGGCGATCCGCGAGCTTGACCCTCGAAACCATCGTAACGGCGAACTTTTGAGCGTATCTTGGAAGTGGTCGGCCATTTCTTTGGAGGGTTGCTCCTTTTGCTCTCATGCCGAGAACGTAGGTATCGACGTGCGTTTGAGGACATTCGGTTCCGTCGAATCGGTCCATCTCCGGCATTCGAACTTGGCGGGAGAGGCGTGACCATTCTCGGATCGTGGATTTGAGCGTTTCTGCTTTGAGGCTGCTCATGGTGGCTTTCGGGTCTTTCATACTGCTCGACCATCTAGGCTAAGGTTGGGTCCATTGGTGGGTTTGTGAGGCTCGGCGCGGGTGCTACCACGTGAGCGGTAGTGATTGGAGGTGGAAGGCTTGGTATATGAGAATATATGGGAGCCTTTTACGAGCTGTATCGGGGTTTGTCCCGGTGTTTAGGGATTCGTGTATAGGCAACGGGACGAACCGGGAGGGTATTGAGGGATATTGGCATCTGAGATGGTCCGGCGGTGCGCCGGTGATATTGAGTGATAGGAGTAGCCTTGGGCGGCCAAAAATGATAGGATTGCCACGAGAGGTGGCAACATGGAGCCTAGGTCGGTTGTTTCCTTAGTTGGAAGGCATCCCGTAAGTTGGCGGGGGAGGAACCTGGTTGAAGGTTTGGTGAACTGGTTTCGGGGAATCGTCATCCTCGACCAGGGACAAAAGTACCGTCTCGGCGGGGATAGGCTGCTATACCACGCTCATTCGGAAAGGCTGTACCACGAAATTCTGCGATCTTCTTTACGCCTCTTGTGAACCTCACAAGCCCGGATGGCTTCTTCCAAAGTCATATACATTACCGGTGGCGGGGTCCTTCCCCGTCACGATTTCTTGGTGAGCTAGACATGTCGGAAATTCACAGTTTGAAGGAACCGAGAGGAACCGAGAAGAAGCTGTCTGAGCCGCCGTAACGGTGATCTGGCAAGGCGGCGGCCGGAAATACTGAACCACTTTACGCTCCATTGCGGGGAACGAAAGGAAGGGTTTAGGCTTCGGAAAAGGGGATTTGGCTCAAGGTTTTCGGGCTTGTGCAATGTGCAGTTACCGATTAATGTTTACTTAAAGCGCGTTTTCTCAGAGTCCTAATCGGTTGGAAAAGAGCGGGTCTTCTTTTTCGCAACTAATCCTAGAGCTCTAATCAGTGGATCTCGTCACTACGCTTATAAGCCCCTTGTTTCCATTGTAGATCATCTTTCTCAGGACGGACTATCCCGAGCGAGGTCTGATAAGGCAAGCGAGTTCCACCGACAAAGGAAAAAGTGAACTTAAGGCTAGCTGATCACGCAAACTTTCAACGTATGTGACACACGGGCCACAGTCGAAGTCAACGTCCTTAAGTTAAGGCGGGGATCGTGCCAAAATTTTGGCATGACCTCTCCTGACTCGCTTGTGCGAGAGACCTTAGCTTTTTAGCGTTGGCCAAGTTGTGGCTGGCACGATACATACGGCGAGGTTTGGTGACACGGCGTCACATTAAACCTTCGGGTATATTTTTCGGCAGAGCTCCGCGTCAAAGTCAAGGCTGAAAATCTCAAGACTTCGGGTCGGGAACGACCTTTGGTCTCAAACTCTCGAGCTTGACTCGGAGCGGGGCCTGGCGTAAAAAACATACACTAGGCTTTATGACACGAGCTAAGCCAAAAACCAACCGGGGTCTTGGACAAAGTGTGACACAAAGAGTGCATGGCTTACACGGGCTAGGATGGGATGTTTGGGACAACCCCGTGCGCCCCCGAAAGGTGTCTGGCAGACCAATCGGAGTGCAATTGATAAGGCCATCCCGGGTTAGGGGTTGTAGTGTGCAGTGTACCGAGGCAGCAAGTGCACGTGAAGTGCAGTGTTCCGAGGCAGCAAGTGCGCGTAGTGTGCGGTCACTAAAATACTTTTTTTTTTCTGAGTAAAACAGAGATTTTTCAGAATGTGTCTTAAAGAATTATGATGCACAGTTCAAAAGACAGCATGAAAATCAAACATGAATGGGGATGCACAAACATGGTAAGATTTTGAAAAGTTGACAATGTAATGCCTTTGAAACAAAAACCGTTCGAGGTTTAAAGTAACACACACACGAAAAAGAGGAAGGGTAAACGAAAGTTTGACCCATGGAAGGCTTTTTAGAAAACAACGGTAGTTTTGAAAAAAGTATCGTTCCCCAGCGGAGTCGCCAACTGAAATTACACGGGATTTCGCACGGGGCGCGAAACGCGGTTGTCTTTCGCGGAGGGTTGGTGTCTGAGACCTCGCTTCATGGGAAGGAAAAAATGAGGAGTCGCCACGCGGTTTTTGTATTTTGAGCCCAAACGTTGAGAAACGGCTATTGAAAATGGTGTCGTTTTTATTGGTAGCAAAAACTTAGGAAAAAGCTTTGAAAATGGGGATCATTTTTATTGGCAGCAAAAACGAGTAAAAAGCTTTTAGTACCAGAGATTGTTAGGTTCGGAGGTCACGTTACGTTTCGGGTAGAGTATTACGAGATCGCCCGAAACGCCTCGCATGACGAGTCTTTCTACCTTTCTCGAAATCGTGTGTGTGTGTGTGTTTTGAAATGGGGGCTTGAATGACAAGCTTAATCTTGGTTTGTATGTCAAACGTTGATTAGGTGACTTTGTTTGAAAAGACGAGCGTTTGAATGACAAACGTCGGTTTTGAGTTTGAAATGAGCGTTTACGTGGCAAACGTCGATTTTGAGTTTGAAATGAGCGTTTGCGTGGCAAACGTCGACTTTGAGTTGAAAATGAGCGTTTGCGTGGCAAACGTCGACTTTGAGTTGAAAAGGAGTTCGAAGGTCGAACTCCGGTTTTTTGAACCGGACGCGTCATTGTTAACGATTTTTACGGGAAAAATGCGTATTAAATGATTTTGAGTGTCAAATGGCGGCTTTTAGTTTGAAGATGAGCGTTTGGAGGCCAAATGTCATGTCGCGCATTTTAAAAGAGAGTTCGACGGACGAACTCCGGTTTTGAACCGGGCATTACATTGTTAACGATTTTTACGGGAAAAATGCGTATTAAATGATATGCGATCAACGAATCGGGTTGCGACTCGGACTTTGAAAAGTAAATACTATCACGATCCAAACGGGTCGGACTTGTAAATGACAGTATTTAAAGCAGTGTCAACGGAATCAAACGATCCGGAATCGTAAATGACGATCAACGAGGCCAATCGGCTCGGATTTGTAAATGACGATCAACGAGGCCAAACGGCTCGGATTTGTAAATGACGGAAATTAAATAACGATCAATGGATCGATCGATCCGAAATTGGTAAATGACATAAAAGTAAACGGAACGGGGTCGGAACGCCGTTTTAACCCGTGATTACTTCTCTTACGGAAAGAGAAGAGGATCGAGGGGCTAAAACGTATCGGACCCCGTTAGACGGAGGCGTCTACATTTCGATAACGATGTTCGAAATGGTTGTAGCGACTGGCGCGTAAACCGAGACGGAACGAGAGATTTAGAGAGAGGGAGTTATACCTATGGCTAGGGTCGACTCCTTTGGCTCGGAAGGTGTGTACGGGACACGGAAAGTGGTTCGAAAGGTTGTTTTGAAGTAGTAAGGGACATATTTGATCGAAATACGAGGGTTTCACGCGAATCGAGACAGAACGGAAGCTCGGAAGGGGTGAAATCAGTTTGGGCCGAGGGGTGTGGTGATTTTTTGGAGTAAAAAGTCTCTCCCTTTGGCTTTGACAGCCATTTCTATTTATAGGTGAAAAATGCAGTAGGAGTCCGGACGGACTTTGCCTGAATCCAGGGGGTTTTGTGGTATTTTGAGAATTTGAAGGACTTGCTGGCAATTTCAGAAAATGTGCACAGGGAGTCCGGCCGGACTTGGCTTGCAAATCAGGGGTATTTTGGTCTTTTGGCCTTGATTTGTGATTGAAGAGTGACTAGAGGGAGGTGGCATGGCTGCCACGTGCCCTCTGAGTCACCAGCCATGTGGGAGTTCGTTCCCCGTTCCCGATTTTGTCCGTTTTTTAAAATAACAGTCCGGAAAATGTCCGAAATGCCCCCGGAAAGTGCCGGAAAATGCGTTTTTCAGGGAAAGCCATACTTTTACATGAGATGACACGTGTTAAGTACGGTTCGACGTCAGGATGCACGGGGCAGTTCCGGGATGTCTCATTGGCACGGCAACGGGGAGTTTAACGAGTTTCGGTTAACCTGGAGCGGGCCAGTTAACGGATTTCGGTTAACTTTCTGACGGATTTGGACGATCCGGATTTGGGTACTTACACTTAGTCACAGTCACGATGTTGAATAACCATGTCGGATATTCAATGACCCTGATGAATCCTACCCGCAGTAGCTTCTCAATCTCTTCTTTGACCTGTAGAGACCACTCTGGCTTGATTTTTCTCAGTTTCTGGTTTACTGGCTTGGCATCTGGTGCTAGAGGGATTCTGTGCTCCACAATCGAACTGTCTAGCCTCGGCATATCCCTGTATGACCATGCAAACACGTCCATATATTCTCTGAGCAGATTGACCAGTCTGTCCCGTTCAATCCCCTGGAAGAAGTTCCCAATATGTGTCTCTTTAGGTTCCTCGACAGTACCCAAGTTAACACTTGTCAAAACCTCCTCGGCAGCTTGGGCCCAGTTTTCCTCTTTCTCTGTAACCTTCTTAAAGATTTCTTTAATGTATTGTTTGTTTAGTGTGTTTGAATCTTGTTCAAATGATTCATTATTAACTGTTGTTAAGTTATTAGTTAGTTTATCATTTGTTAAGTTGGCAATAAGGGGATACTCAGAAAGATCTGTCATTTCATTCAAAGCAAAAGGAAAGATGACATTGGCTACATATTCATAATCCTCAGGCGTGAGGCCTTCGGATGACTCGAAGGACTGGAATTCAAAGACTCCTGACTCACATGACTCTTAACCCTAACGACTCTGGACCCTACACTACTTATTGACTCGAAGTGTTTGACACGGTTGGACTGGGGTTTACTCTTTACTGCTATTGCCCTGGGGAGTAGCAGTCTTGTCAGCGTTCTTCAAAAATCTGGAAACTTCAAACTGATCGAAAACTTGTCGGAAATCATTCGTAGGCCGGTAACTTGGAAAGATGGTGCGGGGATCCAGAGAAGCCTGATGCAATTTCTCAGTGAGCTCGTCCATGACAACCGGACTCATTGACTGGAGGGTCTGGCTCATCTTGTCAATACACTGCTGATAAGTCATTTCTCTCTACCGATCTTTGATATCACAACCTTATCTGCGTAGCCAACAGGAGGGTTGGCCTGGATGATGATGATGAAGTCTTCTTCGGGGGAGACTTTGATTCTGCCTTGATTAACCATGTATTCTATGGGAGTCTTATATTCTGCTTCCAAATCTGCTAGATTTTTGTTGAACTTCACAATGGCAACAAACTCAGAGTTCTCTGCCTCAAGAGGATCAATGATGACGGGAGTGTTGGGCTGGACTTTGTGTTGGCTGACTGGTTCCTTGGTGGCTTCCTTGGCGTAAATGACATAATAGTCGAATGTGCCAGAGGACTCTCCTAGGGTTCCCACACTCTTGTCTCCTGCTTCGTACCTTTCCTTCAATTTTTGTTGCATGGACTTCTCCTTCTTCCTCTTTCTTGAGGGAGCATCCTCGTTAATCCAATCTTGATAAGCATCTTCCAAGCAGCCGTCACAATCACACACATCATACCAGATGTGGGGTCTGGGTTGAGCTGGGATGACCCCTCCAAGTACTTGGTTATTGTAAGCATCCAAATCTGGCTCATGCCTTCCGGTTAATTTCCCCGGCAATTCCGGTAAATTTCCCGGTAATTCCCCGGACTTTCCTAGAGTTCCGGAACAATTCCGGAACTGTTCCAAACCATTTAAGGGCTGAAGGGAAGGCTTAGTAATTAAGAAACACGTTTTTCTTAATTACAAAAACCTTCTAGAATTGCCACCTTGCATGATTCTAGAAACATGCTGAGTCATTGTGGATAATGCCGCACGGCTGCATTAGCCAAGGACCTCTGGCCGCACGGCTTCATTAGTCTTATCCAGACTGCCTATAAATAGAGGCCTCCTCTACCCATTTCAATACACAGTTTTTCCAGCATAAAAACCCCCAAAGAATCCCTACGAAAATAAGAAGCTGAAGGAGTCAAGAAGCCATCTCCCTCCTCCATTGAAGCCTCCAAAGTTGGTCCTTCCACCAAGCAAGATCCAAAGGAGAAGAGGCCACCACCATTGGTAACCTCTCAATCCCTTAACCTTGCATTTTACTTGCTTTATGTGATTTAAATTGCTCATTGCATTCATATATTATCATTATCTTGCTTGGGACTTGGTAGTTATCATTAAAGATCATATCTTTATCATACCCCCCTTTCCCCTTTGCATGAAATAGGCATCACTTGCCATTAAAAATGTAATCTTTGAATCAAAGGTGCATCCTTTGCACCTAAAAAACCGCTTTTTACAATAAAAATGTCATCTTTATGCATCCTTTGCTCATAAAAATGCAATCTTTACATCAAAATGCATCATTTGCATATAAAATCATGTCTTTATAATAAAGGGGCATCCTTTGCACCTGAAATCCATTTTCATGCATCCTTTGCATTAAAAATCATCTCTTTGCATGAACTTAGCATCCTTTGCTTTCAAAAATGGAACCTTTGTGCATCCTTTGCATATTAAACCCTATTTTCCTCATAAAAATGCATCCTTTGCATAAAGATCACTTCTTTACATCAAAATGCATCATTCGCAAATCAAATGCATCCTTTGCAACCCAAAAATGTCATCTTTTCACTAAAAATGTCATTTTTACATGCATTCCCCCATGTCCCCATTAGCAACCTTGGAACAGACCGGCGTAAAGATCCTATCTTTACATCGTTTCTTCCATTAAAGGTTCCATAATTTCTTTAGAAAGGAACAACCTTGAACCCTATATCTCCAATTATCACTTAAGGCGAGCATGAAGCATTCATATAAGCTCGATCGTCTTAAGGTGTAGGATTGATGGGCTAAGGACATTCCTTCCTAAAAGAACCTCATTTTGGACTATAAAAGAGAGTCCTTCTCTCGATCACGCAAGTCCCGAGGTCAAAATGCGATGATCACAAGTCCAAAGTGAGGACGGGATCAAAATCCCGAATACATAAAATCCAAGAAATCCCGAGCGACAACCAATAAATGGTTTGTACGTCCGGAAGACAACTTGGGACACCCCCCCTTTTATTCAAACACATTCACACAAGAAAGCATGCAAGCAAGCAAGATAAACGGAATCTAGGGAGACTTGCTACGGCAAGGCACCTTGGGTGAACGACGATCCGTTCTTCCCAAGGGGTAACTTAACCGTCATCTTTTCACTAAAAATGTCATTTTTACATGCATTCCCCCATGTCCCCATTAGCAACCTTGGAACGGACCGGTGTAAAGATCCTATCTTTACGTCGTTTCTTCCATTAAAGGTTCCATAATTTCTTTAGAAAGGAACAACCTTGAACCCAATATCTCCAATTATCACTTAAGGCGAGCATGAAGCATTCATATAAGCTCGATCGTCTTAAGGTGTAGGATTGATGGGCTAAGGACATTCCTTCCTAAAAGAACCTCATTTTGGACTATAAAAGAGAGTCCTTCTCTCGATCACGCAAGTCCCGAGGTCAAAATGCGATGATCACAAGTCCAAAGTGTGGACGGGATCAAAATCCCGAATACATAAAATCCAAGAAATCCCGAGCGACAACCAATAAATGGTTTGTACGTCCGGAAGACAACTTGGGACACCCCCCTTTTATTCAAACATATGCACACAAGAAAGCACGCAAGCAAGCAAGATAAACGGAATCTAGGGAGACTTGCTACGGCAAGGCACCTTGGGTGAACGACGATCCGTTCTTCCCAAGGGGTAACTTAACCTCCGAACCCATAAATCCTTTTTTTCAAAGTTTTGAGGAATTTAAAATGGCGTGGCGACTCCATTTTTTCAAATTAAACCGGATGTCTTCAAACTCGCGTGAATCCAACAAAATTTGGGCACACATTCACAGTTATCACCATTATTAATTACCACATTGGCCATTCTTGACACTGGGACGTTGAGACTGACGATTTTGATGGATTATCTGAAACCCCTGCGCCGACAAACTGCTGACCCGGTATTCTCACCCGATTCTTTCTCGCTGCGGGAAAGGGATAGGCAAGGTTTAGACTCTGGGGTAGGTGTTTAGGCTAAAGGCTCAAGCAATATGCAAATTAAGAATCTTTCAGTTTACTTAAAACAGTGTCTTTTATTAATTTCTATTTGGTTGGAAAAGGGGTTGCCCTTCTTTTTCGCAACTACTCTAGATCCTGGATTAGTGGGTTCCGTCACTACGTCTATAACCCCCTCGTATTCCACCTGTATTTCGACCTCCCATGGTGGACAGCCCTGGGCGAGGGTCCTATAGGGCACGCGGATCCCACCGACCGAGAGAAAAGAACGCTCCTAATGGGTCTAGTGGGTCATAGGAACTTTTAACGCACGAGCGATGTGGATTATAGTCAAGGCAATGCCAGGAAAGTCTCGTCTTTCACCCTTAACGGAATTTCGGCAGAGTTTCGCTTGCTTGATTGACGTTTTGACTTTTTGGCATTATCCAAGAAGATAATAGGCATGGGTCGGACGGTAAAAGCCGGATGACACAGTGTCACATTGAACTTTGTTGCATACATTGTGCGAGTCAAAGTCCAAGTCAATGCCGGAGTTAAGATTCTGCCAATTTTTCCTTGGCGAAATTTCTGCAGAGTTTCGCTTGCGCGAAGGATCCTGACTTCCGTCATGGGCTGAGGTTTGACCTTTACGGGGGTATACAATTAGGCTATATGACACGGTCTAGACCAAAAACTAACCAAAAGTCACGGTTTTAAAATGTGTGACACGGACTGTGCATTGGTCGACACTGGCTGCCATGGGGAGTTTGGGATGATTCCGTGCGCACCCGGGAGCATCGTAATACTGTCCGTGACTGCAGCTGAACAACCACCCCAGGTTAAAGGGACGTGCGTGCAAAGTGTACAGGATATATAAGGTGCGCGTAGTGTGCGGCCTCCTAAAAATATTCCTTTTTGAGTTAAAACAGAAATTTTCAGAAATGTGTTTTAAAAGAATGATTTTCGGGACGGGGGAAATGCAGCAAGTAAGCACGTAAATTTTCTGGAGCCCGGTCAGTCTTGGAACTGAATAGCCCCAAGCTGCCAAGGCTGCCAGATTAACTTCAGATTTTGTCCTGGTGGAATTGCCAATGAAGCCGCCCGGCTAGGATCCAGGGAGGATCAAGCCGTACGGCTGCATCAATCAATTTTCCAGGTTCCATTTTCTTTCATTTGTAGGTTGTTTCCCCGAACGTTTTGGCACCTTTTTAGCTCCAAAAAGCTTCATGTTCAGTATCCAGAATATGCACAATCCCAAGAACCAACAATGCATGCAAGAAGCAAGGAAAAGAAGGCAAGCATGAGAATCGGATCCGCGGCGGAAGGCTAACCCACTCAAAAAGCTTTTTTTTTTTTTTCGAAAAGATACCGGTACGTGGCATTGTTAGACCATAGTTTATCCCAGACTCGTGTTAGGAGGCGATAATGGGAAGTTTAATGGTTTCCATCTATATACCAAGTATCATTTTTTATTAAAAATAAAAGCTTTTTTTTAGTCCCCAGCGGAGTCTCCAAACTGTGAATGTGGTGCCCAAGATTGCGGCTTTCCTTTTTATTGTTTTTATGCTGGAACCGCTTTCTCGTGTAAGGGGGTCACCGCCTCACATCGGTTTGAAGACATCCGGTTTAAATTGAAAAACGGAGTCGCCACGCAATTTTGATTTCCTCAAAACTTTAAAAAAAAAAGGATTTGGGTCCGGAGGTTAAGTTACCCCTTGGGAAGAACGTTTGGCATTCACCCAAGGAGCCTTGCCGAAGCAAGTCTTCCAAGATCCGACTTTCATGCTTGCCTTTGTGCTTTCGTGTGTGGGATGTGATTTTGGTAAAGGAGGGAATGTGCCAAGTGGTCTTCCAGACGTATAAACCATGAGTTGGTTATCGCTCGGGATTCCTTGGATTTTGATGTGTTAGGGACTTTGATCCCGTTCTCATCTTAGACTTATGATCATCATTATGAGACCTTGGGTCACATGTGATTGAAATAGGGACACCTTTTTTATAGTCCAAGGATGAGACTCTTTAGAAAGGAAGGACCTTTGCCCATCAATCCTACATCTTGAGACGATTTGAGCTTGATAGGGACATTTGTGCTCATCTAAAGTGATGATCGGAGATGTAGGGGCTCAAGTTCATCCTTTTCTAAAGGAATATCCGGCTATGGCATCTTTATGTGGAGGAAATGATGTAAAGATAGGACCTTTACACCATTACGCTCCAAGAGATGCTTCAAGTACCAAAGGGACTAAGGGGAGGGGTATAAAGATTGAATCTTTATACTCATCCTATGCCTTTTTGTGCCTTATGAAGGTTAATAGGCAATCCTTGGAGAGTGATCCAACCATGAGGGACATGGGGAATGCATTTTAAAGTAAAGATGACATTTTTATGCTAACACATGTAATGAACATGATGCAAGCTAAGACTAGGAATGTAAAGGGAGGACCTTTATGGCTTTCCTATGTCCTTTAAGAACCATTTAGGTGTACAATCCTTGGAAGCAAGGTCTATGGGAAGGGGGGATGACATTTATGAATAAAGATGACATTTTTAATGAAAACATGGCATTTTTATATGAAAAAGATGCTATTTTCACATCATCATGTGAGAGATCCACCCTAGAACAAGCCATTTGAGGTCTTATTGTTCATCCTTGGGATGGATACTCCATGAATCCTCTGTGATAGGGGAATGGGGGTATTATGATCTACATGGATAAAGACTTGATTTTTATAGCAATAAATCAAATATAAAGCAAGTAAATGACAATATAAATAGCAAAGAGCAATATAGCAAGAATGAAAAGTATATTTTAAAGAGAAGAGGAGGAGAGGTTACCAATGGTGGTGTTCCTCTATCTCCCTTGAAGGTTTCCTAAGGAAGGAGCAACTTTGGAGGGGTTTTAGAGAGGAGGGAGGTGATTTTGAGTAGTTTCAGCTCTCTAGAATTTCGTGTTTGTATTTTGGCAGAGTAACAATGCTCAAAATTCCTCTTTCAAATGAATAGAGGAGGCCTCTATTTATAGGCAGTTTTGTGTTGGCTAATGAAGCCGTGCGGCTGTAACCCTTGGCTAATGAAGCCGTGCGGTCTTATCCATTAGTGACTCAGCCTATTTCTAGAACCATGCAAGGTGGCATTATAGAAGCTCCTTTCCAGCGAGGGACTACGTGTAATTTTAATTCCTAACAAGTCCTTCACCCCTCGGAAGGTTTTGGAAAGTTCCCAAATTGCCCCTGAACTTTAGGAAAGTCCGGGGAATTGCCGGGAAACTTAACCAGAAGACATGAGCCAGATTTGGGTACTTACAGCATCTCATGCATATAATCATCTCCATGATTATCCATTACCAACTTATACTAGTTATTCATAATAACTAGGGACGCAGGTTATTATAATAAACATGCAAACATATAATAAGCCAAATAAGCATTCTCTATAATAAATCATAAAGACGATTATATAGCGGTTTAAGTTATAAGTCAAACATAACTAAATGCCTAGGGAATTACACCAACAATCTCCCACTAACACTAGGCTCCATCTATGTATCGTATACCCATGGACCTAACATGACCATTATGCTTTGCTTGTGCGAGGGGATTTGTAAGCGGATCCCCAATGTTATCGTCGGTTGATACTTTGCATATCTTAACATCTCCTCTATCAATGAACTCTCGAATGAGATGGAAATGTCTAAGTATATGTTTGGATTGCTGATGTGACCTTGGTTCCTTTGCTTGTGCAATGGCACCATTATTGTCACAATAAAGTTCCACCGGATTAGTGATACTTGGAACAACTTCCAGATCACTAATGAACTTTTTGATCCAAACTACCTCCTTAGCTCTATCGGATGCCGCTATATATTCAGCCTCAGTTGTAGAATTGGCAATAGTACTCTGCTTGAAACTCTTCCAACATATTACACCTCCGTTATGCATAAACACAAATCTTGGCTGCGATCGGAAATCATCTTTGTCGGTTTGGAAGCTTGCATCTGTGTAACCTCTTACAATAAGATCATCTTCCACCCCTCCAAAGACCAAGAACACATCCTTAGTCCTTCTGAAGTACTTAAAGATCATCTTAACTGCCATCCAATGGTTTTCACCAGGATCAGATTGGTATCGACTCGTCATGCTTAGAGCATACGAGATGTCGGGTCTAGTACAAATCATGTCGTACATGATAGATCCAATAGCCGAAGCGTATGGAACTTCATTCATCCTCTTTCGCTCATCAGTTGTCTTAGGACACTGATTCTTGCTAAGAGTAACACCATGACCCATTGGCAAGTTGCCTTTCTTAGAATTTTCCATCTTGAATCTTCTAAGAACCTTGTCAATGTAGGTACTTTGACTCAAACCAATTATCCTCTTAGATCAATCTCTATAGATCTTGATGAAAAGAATGTAAGCGGCTTCACCCATATCTTTCATTGAGAAACATTTTCCTAACCAATACTTGACAATCTGAAGTGCAGGAATGTCATTTCCAATGAGTAAGATATCATCAATATACAATAAGAGAAATAATACTACGCTCCCACTGAATTTCATTATTACACAAGGTTCATTTTCGTTCTTGACAAAACCAAACTCTTTTATCTTTTCATCAAAACGAAGATTCCAACTCCTAGAAGCCTGCTTCAATCCATATATGGACCTTTGCAATTTGCACACATTCTTAGAATTTCTTGGATCAACAAAACTTTTGGGTTGTGTCATATACAATTCCTCGAGTAACTTCCTATTTAGGAAAGCGTTTTGCATCCATTTGCCATATCTCATAGTCATAATACGCGGCTATGGCAATTAAAATTCTAACAGACTTAAGCATGGCAACAGGCAAAAAGGTTTCATCATAGTCTACACCATGAATCTGCCTATATCCCTTTGCTACAAGCCTAGCCTTGTAAGTACGCACCTTCCCATCAATGTCTGTCTTCTTCTTGAAGACCCACTTGCACCCTATGGTTTTTACACCTTCGGGTGGCTCAATCAAGTTCCAAACTTGAATATCCGACATGGATTAAATTTCGGATTCCATGGCTTCTAACCATTTATTCAATCGAGAGTGGACATCGCCTCTTGATAGGAAGTAGGTTCGTCATTCTTAATGACTTCCACTTCATTACTTTCCGACACGAGAAATCGATATCTCTCGGGTGCGGATCGTAACCTATCCGATCTACGATGGACTTGTGGATCTTGAACCTGTTCCACAACTCCTTGTGGACTTGGTTCAGTCTCTACTATCAGTTCCATGTTATTTTCTGGTTCTTGAATTTCTTTACTCCCACTAGTTCCTTTATTGTGAAACAGTTTCTCAAGAAAAGTACCATATTGAGCAACAAACACTTTGTTCTCATTGCGGTTGTAAAAGTAATACCCTTTGGTTTTCATAGGGTAGCCAACGAAAATAACCTTGTCAGATTTAGGTGCTAACTTATTGTAGACAAGTCTCTTCACATAAGCTTCACAACCCCAAATCTTCATGAAAGACAAACTAGGTTTTCTTCCATGCCACATCTCATGTGGGGTCTTAGGAGCCGACTTAGTAGGGAATCTGTTCAGTGTAAACGCAACAGTCTCTAATGCATGTCCCCAAAAGGAAATAGGAAGGTCAACTTGACTCATCATCGAACGAACCATATCTAATAAGGTTCTATTTCTCCTCTCGAAAACACCATTCCATTGTGGTGTTCTGGGTGGAGTCAACTCTAAAACAATTCCACAGTTTTTGAGATGATTGTCAAACTCTTGACTCAAATATTCTCCACCACGATCGAATCGAAGTGCTTTAATAGTTTTGTCAAGTTGATTTTGTACTTCATTTTGAAATGTTCTAAACATCTCAAATGATTCACTTTTGGACTTCATCAGATAGACATATCCATATCTAGATAAGTCATCGGTGAATGTAATGAAATACCGAAATCCTCCCCTAGCAATGCTGCTCATTGGTCCACACACATCGGTATATATTAGGCCCAATAAGTCACTAGCCCTTTCACTACTCTTAGTGTAGGGTGGTTTGGTCATTTTTCCCAATAAACAAGATTCACATATCTCATATGATTCATAATCATGTGAGTCTAAAAGTCCATCCTTATGGAGTTTAGATATGCATTTCTCATTTATATAACCAAGCCGACAATGCCACATGAACTTGTTGTTCACGTCATTCGGTTTAGACTTCTTGTCCATATGATAAATATCTTCAGCATTATTTTGTTTCTCATCAACATCAAGAACATAAAGGCCATTAAATGAATTTGCAATACCATATATCATATCATTTAAATAAATATAAAACTTCTTATTCTCAATAAGAAAATTATACCCCTCATTATCCAAAAAAGAAACGGAAATAATATTTCTACTCAAATCCGAAACATAGTAACAATAGTTCAAAACAAGAACTAGCCCACTAGGTAAAGTTACATCATATATGTCACGACCCTAAACCTAGGCACTATATTGGTCACGTGTTGAGCACGTGGGGGTGGGGTGCATTGCATCTCATTTTAGGCCTTTCATAATATTTATGCTTTTATGTGATAGTTTTGATATTTTAGATGTTAATAGATTAATTTTAATTATATAATGTCTAAATGGAATAAATAGGAATTATTGTAGTAAAGTTACAATATTTGAAATTTTAAATAAAAGGTTATAAAAAGTATTGAGGAGCTTTAGTGTAAATATAAACTTAAGGTGGTTGGTTGTAGGATTTGAAATCTGAAGGAGCTTAGGTGTAGATTCCTTTATATAAATCTTAAAACCTTTCACCAGAAGATTCATATTTTCTCCCTCTGTTCTCTTTCCTTCCTACATTCCTATCAACCTAGGGTTACCTTCCAAAAATCACTATAATCAACCGTTGATCCGTTCTTCATTTTGATTTCATATAAACGCTCAGGGAGTCGAGTGAAACAATTTATAACCGATCAAAGCTTTTCTTTATTTCAAAATATTTTGGTAAGTTATTATAATTTCTTTCCATAATTGTTCATACAATGTATAATGATGATATTATGGTTATATAAATGGTTCTTGATATTTTTGGATAAATTATTTGGCTTTTGGAATGAAGGAAAATTTGGTTTGGAGGAGGTGAAATTACCCGGGGATTTTTGTGCAGGGGCGGAAAATGCGGTTGTCTTTCACGGAGGGTTGGTGTCTGAGACCTCGCTTTTCGGGAAGGAGAGGAGTCGCCACGCGGTTTTTGTATTTTGAGCCCAAACGTTGAGAAACGGCTATTGTTTGAAAAAGGTGTCGTTTTTATTGGTAGCAAAAACTTAGGAAAAGGCTTTTTGAAAATGGGGAGTCATTTTTATTGGCAGCAAAAATGAGTAAAAAGCTTTTTAGTACCAGAGATTGTTAGGTTCGGAGGTCATGTTACATTTCGGGAAGAGTATATTGAGATCACTCGAAACGCCTCGTATGACGAGTCTTTCTACCTTTCTCAAAATTGTGTGCGTGTGTGTGTGTGTTTGCATTTTGAAATGCAGGCTTGAATGACAAGCTTAATCTTGGTTTGAATGTCAAACGTTGATTAGGTGATTCCTTTTGAAAAGGCGAGCGTTTGAATGACAAACGTCGGTTTTGAAGTTTTTAGGAAAAGTGACGCGAATGCTGATTTTAACTGTTTATCTTAAGTGTCAAATGTTGACTTTTAAGAAAGGAGCGTTTGAATGTCAAACGTCAGATTTAGAGTTTGAAGATGAGCGTTTGGATGCCAAACGTCATTTCGCGCATTTTGAAAGAGAGTTCGAATGTCGAACTCCGGTTTTGAACCGGGCATGTCATTGTTAACGATTTTACGGGAAAACGTATTGAATGATTTAGAATGTCAAAAGTCGGCTTTTAAGTTTGAAGATGAGCGTTTGGATGCCAAACGTCATTTTGCGCATTTCGAAAGAGAGTTCGAATGTCGAACTCCGGTTTTGAACCGGGCATGTCATTGTTAACGATTTTACGGGAAAAATGTATTAAATGATTTTGATTGTCAAAAGTCAGCTTTTAAGTTTGAAGATGAGCGTTTGGATGCCAAACGTCATTTCGCGCATTTTGAAAGAGAGTTCGAATGTCGAACTCCGGTTTTGAACCGGGCATTACATTGTTAACGATTTTACGGGAAAAATGTATTAAATGATATGCGATCAACGAATTGGGTTGCGACTTGGACTTTGAAAAGTAAATACTATCACGATCCAAACGGGTCGGACTTTGTAAATGACAGTATTTAAATGCGGTATCGACGGATCAAACGGTCCGGAATTTGTAAAGTATGATCGACGAGCCAAACAGCTCGGAATTGTAAAGTACGATCGACGAGCCAAATGACTCGGAATTGTAAATTTGCGTGAAAGTAAATGACGATCGACGGATCAAACGATCCAGAATTGTAAATGACAGAAATTTAAATGACGATCGACGGATCAAACGATCCGGAATTGTAAATGACATAAAAGTAAACGGAACGGGGTCGGAACGCCGTTTTAACCCGAGATTACTTCTCTTACGGGAAGAGAAGAGGATCTAGGGGCTAAAACGTATTGGACCCCATTAGACGGAGGCGTCTACATTTCAACAACGTCGTCCAAAATGGTTGTAGCGACTAGCGCGTAAACCGAGATAGATTGAGAGTTTTAGAGAGAGAGGGAGCTACCTATGGCTAGGGTCGGCTCCTTTGGCTCGGTGGGCATATACGGGATACGAAAGTGTGTTTGGAACGGTGTTTTGAAGTGGCGGGGGTTGTATTTGATCGAAATACGGAGTTTTCACGCAAAACGAGGTAAAACCGGGGCTCGGGAGGAAGGAAACCAGTTTAGGCCGTGAGGTTTTTGTGAAAGGGAGTGATTTTTTGTTGTTACAAATGGCTTTGACAGCCTCTGTATTTATAGGTGTAATTTCAGGATCAGTCCGGACGGACTGAGGGTGAAATCCAGGGGGTTTTGTGAAACTTTGGAAATTGGAGGGACTTGCTGGCAATTCCAAATTTTCTGCAAATGAGTCCGGCCGGAATGAGACTGCATACCAGGGGTATTTTTGTCTTTTCACTCTGATTTTGATTGAAAGGTGATGGGGGAGCTATGGCATGTGAGCCACATGTCCCTGTGACTCACATGCCATGGATTTTCGTGCCGTTATTTCCCAGTTTTTTCCGTTTTTAAAATAACAGTCCGGAAAATGTTCGAAATGCCCCCAGAAAGTGCGTTTTTTAGGGAAAGCTGTAGTTTTATGTGCAATGACGTGTGTTGAGTACGCTTTGACGTCGGGATGCACGGGGCAGTCCCGAGACGTCTCGTTGGCTTGGCAACTGGGAGCTTAACGGGTTCCGGTTAACCTGGAGCGAGCCAGTTAATGGATTTCGGTTAACTTTCTAACGGATTTTGACGATCCGGATTTGGGTACTTACAGTTAGCCCCTCAGCGACGTCACTTCCGAAGGAGGTGGGGTCGTTGAAAAAAGATAAGAATCCAAATCGGGATGCCTTACTTCGAAGGAGACCTAGGCGGTCAGCTGACTGGACCCTTAGCGAAAGGATTCCTACGTATCCCGAGCGGGAATCAAGCCGATTGTAGTTCGTAGGTGCAAGGAGCCGCACGTGTGGACCTTGACCTGAGCGAGACTGTTGGGAGGCGTCTAAACCTGAAAGAGACCATCGTGAGGTACCTGGACCTGAATGGAGACTATTGTGAGGCGTCTGAACCTGGGATTTCTGAAACCTTTGAGGGCGTGTGGCGCCTCAGACGAGAATGGTGGAACATACGAGGGCGTATGGCGCCTCAAACCGGAATTGCTGAAACATGTGAGGGCGTGTGGCGCCTCAAATCGGAGTTGCTGAACGTACGAGGGCGTGTGGTGCCTCAGGCCGGAGTTGCTGAACATACGAGGGCATGTGGCGCCTCAAACCAGAGTTGCTGAACGTACGAGGGCGTGTGGCGCCTCAGGCTGGAGTTGCTGAACATACGAGGGCGTGTGGCGCCTCAAACCAGAGTTATGAGGATGTGATGGACCTGAGATGAAGGTGTTTGTGCCTTGAGATTGATAAGGCGTTCGTGCCTTAGGTGCTGGACTTACGATGATGGCTAGGTTTATCCTGTTGGGGATAGGGTGGCAATGATGGGAATGGTTGTGTTAAACTAGCGTTATTAACAACACGGAAGGATTGACGTTCTAACAACGGGGTTAGGAACGGGATGTGGTCTCGGGAGAGACTGACACATTGCTGGGGAAAAGCATCCAGAGTTCTGACGGGGTCAGTTGGGAACTGGGGGGATTGATTGATGTTTCTTCTTAGGATCCTGCTGGGGAGGAATGTTCGGGCTTATGGTGATGGCCGAAGAGGGATTGTTGTGCTAGGTTACCTTGATGGCCACTGTAGTGGGACGATCGGGCTTACGACTGGCGGCCGGGGAAGTGAACGTTGGTGAAAACTGATAGAAATTTTGACGTCGTGAGATGGAATTGTGACTTGAATGTCTGGAGGCAGGATGGAGCGTTTGAATGTCAAACATCGGTTTGGGGCTGGCATGAACGTTTGAATGTCAAACGTCAACCTGAGATGTCAATGAGCGTTTGAATGTCAAACGTCAACTTGAGATGGAAGTGAGCGTTTGAATGTCAAACGTCAACTTGAGATGGAAGTGAGGGTTTGAATTTCAAACTTCAAATTGAGATGGAAGTGAGCGTTTGAATGTCAAACGTCAACTTGAGATGTAAATGAGCGTTTGAATGTCAAACGTCAACTTGAGATGGAAGTGAGCGTTTGAATGTCAAACGTCAACTTGAGATGTAAATGAGCGTTTAAATGTCAAACATCAACTTGGGATTGAGAATTTAACGTCTGGAGACGAGCGTTAGTGAAAACTAACTGGGAATTTAACGTCTGGAGACGAGCGTTAGTGAAAACTAACTGGGAATTTAACGTCTGGAGATGAGCGTTAGTGAAAACTAACTGGGAATGGATCCTCGGGGGATGGGGTGTTAGAAATGTCTAACTTGGGGGAAATTTTACACTTTTGGGGGCCAAAAGGGGTAAAATTGGAACTGCGAAAAGTTGAGGGGCTAAATTGGCAAGGAATCTTTCTGCTGCAGAAAGAGTCCGGCCGGACTGAACCTGAAGTTGACCAGGTTTATTCCAGCGCCGAGGCAGAGGCAAACTTGGCCATTTTCTTTCATTTATTCCGGCGAGCGGGAGAGAAAGGAGGAGAGAAAAACCAATCCAAATTGTGAGGTTTGCTCAAATTTGTGAGGGAAAATCAACATGGAAGGTGATTTGGAACCAATGGCTCGTCATGGAAGGACCGATGACGAAAGAACGCGGTTGGTTCGGACCATTCGAACCATTACTCTTCCATTGAATCCGGCGGAGTTCTACCCGGCTAGGGAGAATCACAAATCCAAAGGAGGGATCGAGAGACAGGTAAACTTCCTTCAAATTCCATTAATTTTAAGAATGTGCATTCTTTAAATGTTAGAAATTTGACTAGAAATGAGTTAGGGATTTTGGTGCCCGGATCGGGGCTTTTGACTTTGCTATGTGCCTTTGTCGAAATTGACTAGAGTGTAGTTCAATTGACACTATGGGTAGATGACATAAAAATTTTGGGTTGCAAAATTCCATGCCTAGATGTGTTTTCCGGATTTAAAGTATATTTAAATCGGGACGGAGTAAATTTTCGAAATGTTCGAAAGAATTTGAAAGTTTCGGGTTCGACAGAGTTTTGGAAAGGTTTTGAAAGTTCCGGGTTCGACGGAGTTTTCGAAATGTTTTGTAAGTTTCGGTTTCGATGGAGTTTTCGAAGTGTTTTGAAAGTTTCAGATTCGACGGAGTTTTCGAAGGGCTTTGAAAGTTCCGGATTCGACGGAGTTTTCGAAATGTTTTGAAAGTTCCGGATTCGACGGAGTTTTTGAAGGGCTTTGAAAGTTCCGGGTTTGACGGATTTTTCGAGATGTTTTGAAAGTTCCGGGTTCGACGGAGTTTTCGAAGGGCTTTGAAAGTTCCGGGTTCGACGGAGTTTTTGAAGTGTTTTGAAAGTTCCGGATTCGACGGAGTTTTCGAATTGTTTTGAAAGTTCCGGATTCGACGGAGTTTTCGAAATGTTTTGAAAGTTTCGGATTCGACGGATTTTTTGAAGTGTTTTGAAAGTTCCGGGTTCGACGAAGTTTTCGAAATGTTTTGAAAGTTCCGGGTTCGATGGAGTTTTCGAAGGGCTTTGAAAGTTTCGGGTTCGACGGAGTTTTCGAAGTGTTTTGAAAGTTCTTGGACCGTTAATATTCCAACCGGGATGGAAATATTTTAGGAAGAAATGGGAATTGTATCTGCGTTGCATCATTTAGATATGCGTTCATGCACTCTGTTGATGTCGCTTATGTTCTTAACGTATTCTTGCCTTGTTCACCAGGGGCGAGGGACAGTTGACGTTCACACCCTGAAGAGTCGGGGAGCCTTCGAGGCAGTTCGAGCGCTGTGGGAGATACTCCCGGATGAGCCTCGAGATGGAGAGAGGAGTCCACGGCAGCTTGTGGTTGACTCCGGCTTGGCTGGATTTATCAGCACAGTAGCCGCGGTGGCTGTGACGCAGAGGGCGAGGTCCATGTACGTAGCTCTGAGCGAGTACTGGTGGGATACGACCCACACTTTTCATTTCAGGTGGGGGGAGGCGACTGTGACTCCCACTAATTTTGCGGCTATCACTGGGTTGCCGACCTGGGGCAACACGCTGGTGTGGGTGGACGGTTATACTCCAGGGTAGTTGTCGGAGCTGCTGGGTTTCGATATCACCGATGCCAGGGGCTTAGGTATTCGGTGCAGGCCGATGGAGAATAATCTGAGGGAAGGTATTGATGTATATGGGGAGGGGTCCCCTAGGATGACCGCTGAGCGTCTGGCTCGAGGGTTCCTATGGTTCGCGTTGTCAGCGACTCTGTTTCCGACTTCTGACACATCCTGCCACTTCCCTTTGCTCGGGTCGCTGACAAACTTGGATGCCGTGAGGGGGTATGCATGGGGGGAGGCTGGACTGGCCGAGCTCTACCATGCCTTGGACAGGTTCTCGCGGGGAGAGGAGAGCACCTTGTGTTGCTTCTCATTTGCCTTGGATGTAAGTTCACATCTTTTTCTCTTCCTTGTCTCATTTTTGTACTCGTATGTATCTGCTCTGTAGCTGACATAACTTTCCATTTTCTTGACAGGTCTGGTGCTATGAGGTGTTCAGCCCACAGCGGTGGGAGATTAAGGAGGCGTACCGGTCCTTGTTCCCTGCCATGTTGTCTTGGCAGAAGAAGGCGAAGAGGGCGGTGTCGTCGAGGGAGGGCACTCGACTGTCGTACGAGGAGGTGTCCCAGGCCCTGAGCCGAGAGTTCTCTGAGCGAATCCAGCTGACTTGGTGGAGCCGGATTCACGTTGGCGTGGTTCAGGTTGCTAGTGAGGTTATGCGGCGGTGGAAGCTGCTGGTGGGACTTCACTGCGATGCGATGTATCTGGGGGAGAGGGTGACCCGTCAGCATGGCCCGGGGTCTCTTTCGATGGTGCCGGTGGATCCGCCTCTGCACATGCAGCATCCTTTGTCGATGCCGATGGAGGATCTGGAGCGGTATAGACAGGGTGTGTTCTATACCGAGTATGTCATAGCGAGCGCCGACTATGACACTTTCTTGAGGATGAGGCTGAGGAGCCCATAGGTGCAGCACAGGGAGGGCAAGGGCCCTGGATATCCCCGAGACTTCCCGCTCCCACGCGCTAGGTTGACGTACGAGGGGCTGGACGGTTCACGTAGGCGGCTGGTGATCCCGATCCCGGAGGAGCCGAGACCTCAGTACAGAGCGGACCCCAACGCTTCGGTGAGTGCCTTTGATTTTCTGCATTTGATAGTAGCATTCTGCAAATATTGCATCTGTACTTTCTGCTTGTCTCTTGACGACTTTCCTGGTTTGCAGGTGTCTGGCAGCACGTACAACCAGGCTATGAGACAGTTGGATGGGTGGGCCAACTACACTAGGAGGCTCGTGGAGTTCCTGAGGTGTAGTTCCCGAAGGAGTGTGGCTGTTCGTGAGCCGAGGCCGTCTAGGCCGAGAGGTTTGTCTGCTCCCACGGCTGGTGGAACGGACTTTGCGCAGGGATTTGGCCAGTTCGCGGGCGGAACGGCGGGGTTTGGAGCTCATCCTCCTTCGCACACGGGGCACGAGCGGGGAGAGTCCTCGAGTTCACAGGCGCAGAGGAGGCCTTTCGCGTATTCCCGCCTGGAGGAATTCGGAGATTTCTTGTTCTCGACGGATCCGGCTGCTGCGGAGCAGTACATCGAGTGCTCGGATAACGAGCAGGACTCTGAGTAGTCCTCTTTTATCGCTTTTTTAGACAAAATGTATGTATTGTCCGGAACAATTTAACTTGTATTTGAAAAAAGGCGCCCTTGAGGCGGAACCTGTATTTTGCATATCTATTTAGTGATTACCTTCTTTTTATTTTGGCAAATAAGCAAGTAGGTTGATCAAAAATAAATAAAATGAAACATGCATAAAAAATTGAACGGGTCAAAATTTATGCCTATATGCACTGATATTTAATTAATTGCACTGTTGCACGAGCTCGGGGCGGAAGTGGTGTTGGCACTGGTTGATTGAAACCATGGGAGCACGCAGATTCACAAAAGCATGAACAGGGCTTGGTTTGGAATTGTTTCCAATTTAAGAGCAGCTGGCTGCAGAGTTGACCAAGTCAACTGCAGAAAGAGTCCGGCCGGACTGAGGATGAATTTCCAGAGTCTTTTAAATTGCAGTTTCAGCTTTGCAATTTGTAAGAACTGCGCATTTACCTTTGATACATTAGCTGAATTCTCTCAAATTCCTAAGGTTTCCTTCACTTTTTCCATGGCTCCCTTTCCTAAGCTATCGTCTCGGATGCAAGAGCGATACTTGGAAAATTTCCAGTCGTGGGTACGAAACCACACGAGGCAAAACAAGGGGTTTTTCGAGGGTTGTTACGGGATGAAATCTGTTTGGGCTTTGAAGGAGCTCATGCCAGATTGGGATCTTCTGAGAGCCGTGGTTCGTTTCTGGGATGTACGGAGGAATGTGTACAACTTCTCGTACAACGAAATCACTCCTACGTTCGAAGATTTCTGGGCCATTCTGGGAGGACCTGAGACGGAACAGCTAGTTCTTCCCTATGCGGGTGGCATGGCCACTGTTGAGAAGTTAGTGTTTCTGCTTGGTATCTCGGCTGAAGAAGCATATGGGATGCTGATATTGAACACAGACTATGTCGACATTTCGGGGCTGTCCGATAGATTTGCTGGTGGTGAGGGGAGCGTCTTCACGTGGGACACGTTTGCTCTGTGCGCGATCACTACTTTGTTCACGTTCACGTCCTTGGGTGTGTGCCATCACAGCGTACTGGACCTAGTGAGGCAGTGCCGGAGTGGAGGAGACATCGTGCCTTTGGTCTTGGGCGAGACGTTCCTGGGCATAGGTCGGATGGCGACCGGCAGCCGATACATGTGGAGAGGGAGTCCCGCTATGCTTACCATGTGGTTGAGGGAGAGGTTGCAGATGATGCCCGAGGTGCCAATGTCTTGTGACGCTTGGTCCTTTTCTCGATGTCCTTTGGTGATAGGGGGCGATCAGGCTGAACTGGAGCTCTGGATGGCCAGACTCTGTACGCATCACTTGCAATGGTGGGTTCCTCACTGGAAGTTACAGACTTGTCGGACCGCTCAGGAGGGTCTCTTGGTTGTCAGAGTACCGGGGCTGTCCCATACGTCTTTCTATATTCCATCGTTGGTGCTGCGACAGTACGGGCTGGAGCAGGTGCCACTGATGGGTTTAGTTCACGCTGCTACCTTCGAGCTGGGATCTCTGCTGATGGAAGATCCTTCGACGCTATTGCTGCTCACACAGTTGTGGCAATACACGTCCTTTCCTGCCAGGGTTCTCTTTCACCGAAGAGGGGGCACTGTTCTGTCTATGCAGTATCTAAACTGTTATGAAGAGTGTATGGGGGGACACAGATGGCTATCTCGTGGAGACGGAGTGAGCTGTTGGGTGCTGATTACCTTGAAAGCTCGACCTTGAAGAGGGCCGAAGCGGGAGCTAACCCTGGGAATCATACTAGGAACGACATGGCTGACTATGAGGCCAATGCTGATCGGGAGGCCAATCAAAGCACAGTTATGATGGCTAGAAGAGAGGCAGCTCAAGACAGAGCTAGGGAAAGAGCTGCGTTGACAGCTACAGGTTTGACGGAGGCGTCGGGAAGGGTCCCTGAGCCAGGTAGAAGGACTACGGGAATATTCCCTGCGAAGGTGAAGAATACTCACCGTGGAAAAGGGAAGGGGAAGAAGGATGAAGGACCAAGTTCGGGACACTAGGTTGACCTTGCTGTCCAGAGTATCCACCCACTGTCATTGCAGACACATTAACTGATTAATGTTTTATTGTAGTTTTGCCAGCGTGTAGCGAGTCAAGAGTTGACCGTGCTTGAACTCATCAAAGATTGTTTTAACTGTAATGAATTTGTAGGCTAATTGAAAAGAGTTTTTCGAAACACAAGCAATTGATGCTTATTTGTTTTTTTTGTTTTTGAGATCGAACCAATGATGGCTGCCTACGTTCCCCTTTTACAATTGGACTAAGGGGCTCAGGTCACCGTAGTTCGACACTTTAGGTGAATTTGAGAAAAACAAAGATAAAAGAAGTGTGACCCTGTTTTTTAGTTGGATCATTGTTAGGAATGTATCCAGTTGGGTATTACTCTTTTAGCACTTTAATTTTACTGAGGGGTGGTGTATGGGGAAGGAGAGTTGACTCGTGCTCTTCCTCAAACGAAGTATCTGCGGAGCTTGCTTCCGTTCACGGGGTTAATGTCCAAATCTGCTAACTTCATGGCTCCTCCGGAGAATATTCTTTATACCACGAATGGTCCTATCCAGGTAGGCTCCCACTTTCCGAGGGGATTGGTCTGCTAGGAGGCTTTTCATTTAGCACCAAGTCGCCTTCCCTGATGTCTCGGATCTTGACTTTCTTATCAAATGCTCGGGCCATTCTGCTCTGGTAGGCTCGAGTGTGTTCCATGGCTTTCAATCTGCGCTCGTCGAGTAGAGCAAGTTCGTCGTGACGGCTCTGTAGCCATTCGACTTCATTGATCCCGTTTTCCAAGAGGACTCAGAGGGATGGAATTTCCAATTCCACGGGTAACATTGCTTCCATTCCGTAGGTAAGTGCAAATGGAGTCTCCCCTGTGGCGGTTCTGACTGATGTTCTGTATCCCCAGAGGGCTAGATGTTGCTTTTCGGGCCAGTCCCGACCTCTGGTGGTCATCTTTCTGATTATCATTGCGAGAGTCTTGTTTGCTGCCTCTACTGAACCATTGGTTTGTGGTCTGTAGGGAGAAGACTTGTGACGTGTGACTCTGAATTCGGTCAGCAGTTGGTCACAATCTCCTTCGAAGTGGGTCCCATTGTCGGATATGATCTCGTTGGGCACTCCGTATCGGCACATGATGTTCTCTTTGATGAAATCGACCACCTTCTTGGAATTCAGTACCTTGTACGATCTGGCTTCTACCCATTTGGTGAAGTAGTCGACTGCGACTAGAATGAACTAGTGACCATTGCTCCCTGGTGGAGTGATCTTGCCGATGACGTCGATTCCCCATGTGGCGAAAGGCCATGGCGTAGTCATGCAATAGAGTTCGTGAGGAGGGATGTGATTGAGATTGGAGAATCATTGACATTTGTCGCAGCTTCGGACGAACTGGATGCAGTCTGTTTCCATCGATATCCAATAGTATCCCATATGGAGGATGATCTGTGTCAATGCTCGGGCGTTCATGTGCGGACCGCAGGTTCCGTTGTGAACTTCGTTCATTAGCTCGCTGGCCTTTTCTTTGTTTACACACCGAAGGAGTGGTCCTTGGTGGCGCTTCTTGTACAACATACCCCCCAGAATGACGAAATGGGATGCTAGGCGTTTTAATGCCATCATGTTTTTGGCTTTGATCCCTTCTTTGTATTTTCCATCTTCATTTGTGAAGGAAGCTTCTCCGTTTTGGAGGTACTGGTATATTTGATTGTACCAGGGTTCGGCGATCGTTTCATTTTTTATTTTGATCTCACAGCAATAAGCGGGTGTTTCCCGTCTGCCTATTCTGAGGGGTTTTACTGATTTCCCATCGGGGATTTCCACAAGAGAGGCGAGAGTTGCCAGGGCATCTGCGGCGGTTCTCGTCTCTTGGCAAATAGTGTTAAGAGATGTCCTTGAGCCGAGCAATGAGCTCCTCCATGTACGCGTGGTACTTACGGAGGCCGAATCTATCGTCTTCCATTTGTTGGACACTTGATTGATGATCAATGCGAGTCTCCGTATACTTCCGGTTCTGAGATGTTGCGCTCGAGGGCGACTTCCAGACCTGTTGCACAGGCTTCGTATTCTGCTGCATTGTTGGTTGTTTCAAAATTCAGTTTGATGGCTATGGGAGTATGCTCGTCCTTGGGATCGACAAGGAGCATTCCAATACCATTCCCCTTCTTGTTGGCTGCCCCATCGAAGAAGAGTTGCCAGCGGTTTCTTATTTGTCGAGCGAGAAGATTCCGTCGTCCGAAAAGCGTGGGTCGGGACCCTTAGGTTCACCTTTGCTTGGGAAGTACGCCGGTGATCTGCCATTACTCTGCCCTTTGTTGATTTTCTGACCATGTACTTGATGTCGAACTCAGCCAGGAAGAATGACCACTTGGCTAGTCGCATTGACAGGGATGGCTTGTCAAAGAGATATCGGACAGGGTCCATTTTGGAGACTAAGAGCACTGAATGTGACTGCATGTAGTGTTTCAGTTTCCCGACTACCCATACCAAGGCGGTACAAGTTTTCTCTAATGCTGAGTAGCTGAGTTCACTTCCTTGAAGCTTCCGGCTTACGAAGTAGATTGCATGCTCAACCTTGGAATCTTTCTGTTCTTGTGCCAGCATTGCTCCGATTGACGTGTATGTTACTGTCAAGTACAGGAGTAGTGGCTTGTCTTCATGTGGCGGGCACAGAATTGGGGGATTCACCAAGTATGTCTTGATTTTTTTGAAAGCTGTCTGGCACTCGGCATCCCAGTTGATGTCGACATTCTTCTTCATCAGTTTGAACATGGGCTCACAGAGAGATGTCAACTGGTTGATGAAGCGACTGATGTACTGAAGTCTTCCCATAAAGCTTTTCACTTCTATCAGAGTCTGAGGCGGCTTCATGTCGATGATGGCCTTGATTTTCTTGGGATCGGCTTCGATACCTCTTTCTGTAACCATGTACCCCAGTACTTTGCCTCGCTTGACGCCGAAGGTGCACTTGGCAGGGTTCAATCTCATGAAGTGCTTTCTGAGTCTGTAGAAGAACTTTCTCAGATCTTTCATGTGCTGCATGTCTGATCCTCTGGAGTGGATGATCATGTCGTCAACATATACTTCGATTTCCTAGTGAATCATGTCATGGAAAAGGGCTGTTGCAGCCCGCTGGTAAGTAGCCCCAGCGTTCTTCAGACCGAATGGCATGACCGTGTAGCAGTATGTCCCCCACGGGGTAGTGAAAGCAGTCTTGGCTTGATCTTCCTCGAACATTTTGATTAGGTTGTATCCAGCGAACCCGTCCACGAAGGACTTTACCTTGAAATTTGCCGTGGTGTCGACTAGCATGTCGATGTTAGGCAGTGGGAAATCATCTTTAGGGCTGGCCTTGTTGAGATCCCAGAAATCCACGCAGCAACTGACCTGTCCATTGGCCTTGGTGACCGTCACGATGTTGGAGAGCCAGGTCGGGTACTCAATTACTCTGATGAAACCAACTCGGAGCATTTTCTCAATTTCTTCTTTTACTTGCAAGGACCACTCTGGCTTGATCTTGCGCAACTTCTGTTTGACAGGCTTGGATTCAGGATCCAGGGGTTCAGCGGGTAATTCCTTGTGGAGGACATCCCACACGACTGCCATACATTCATCACGAGTATGACGATGCTTGTTAACCTTTATCACGAAGATCTCCTCGTCTGGCGGGGCCAGAGAGTAGGATTGAAGGATACTGACAAATCTCTGATTGGAGACAGGGGGTTTATGTGTCCGCATCATGGCGATGCTCAGGGTTTCTTTCCAATCTGCCTCCAAATGTTGGAAACGACAATTGACCTTGATGTACCGGACTGCTTCAGGGTCTGCCTGCTCGAGGACGTTGACATAGTTAGCATCTCCAGACTCTGAGGGATTCTGATGAGATTTGCCCCGATAGTCCCTTGGTCGACTTGAAGGAGGTAGCCCCGGTGCCTGGATGCGGGCACGTTTGGCTGTTGTCTCAGCTTCGTTCCCAATGAGGAAACTGTCCCCTCGGATGACTTCAAGATCTCCCTGGCGGTTAATGAACTTGACGCATTGATGGAGAGTGGAAGCTATGGCTTTCATGTGATGTAGCCAAGGGCGTCCCAACAGAGCTGTGAATTTGGACGAAATGTCCATCACGTGGAATTTTGCTGGAACCATTTGGGTTTCGAACCAGAGCTCCAGAGTCACCGTCCCCAGGATGGGACGAGATGTGCTGTCGTAGGCTTTGATAGTCCGGATTGATGGAATCAAGTGGCCTTCATCGATGCACAGGGCTCGCATCATGCTGAGAGGGAGGACGTTAATGGCTGATCCATTGTCTACCAATACTCTGGGGAGTGATATGGTATTGAGCTTGAGAATGATGTACAGAGCTTCATTGTGCCTCGAGGAATCTCTCGGCAGGTCTTCATCACAGAAAGTGATCATACTGCCATACAGTCGGGAATTGTAGATCTGGTCTCTATCCGGAGAAGGAGAGTCATCGAGCCATCCGTTTCCTATCTTCCTCTTGTGAGGTAAAGCCTTTGCTGGAGCCTTGGGATTGTGTTGAGGCTGTTTGTGGCGATTGCTGCCCTTGGTTAGCACGTTGATCGAGTGCGAGTGCCAAGTTGACTTTGATCTTCCTTTACCGGTCCGTGCTCTGAAGCTGGACAAATTGAACCTTGGCTGATCCCGCGGGGGGTTAGGCTTTTGACTAGCAGTAAGATTACCAAGATCTGAGGTATTCCGGAGCCCTGGGGCTTGAACTCTGGTGTCAGTAGGACTTTTCGGATTTCCCACCCCTGTCTGCTCTAAAGCAGCATGGCCTGGAGGAAGGGAGGACTGGCTGGAGTAGAGTACATAGTAATTGAACCTCCCGGATGGCTCTTCGAGTGTACCCACACTGGTGTCTCCAGCTTTATATCATTCTCTCAGTCTCTGTTGAGAGGACTTCTTCTTCTGTTTTCTCGGAGGATTGCTCCTGACCATGTATTGGGACTCATACTCCAGGCAGGCGGAGCAGTCACTAACATCGTAGCTGATGTGGACATTTGATGAGGACCCGACTGGAAGAGGCGGAGGAACTGGCTCTGCGGCAATCTTCTTGGGCACCCATTCAATGGAATTCACAATATTGTTGTTCAAAAAAGGGTTTCCGACTGTATTGGGTCCACGGGGACGCTCCAATTTTCCTTCCTCTATCAGGTTCTGAATTTCGTATCGTAACCCCGCACAGTTGTCGGTGGTATGGCCGTGATACTAATGGAAGGCGCAGTACTTGCTCTTGTCAGCATTGACTACGGGATTCTTGGGTTTGTAGTTTGCAACGGGTTTAAGGAGACCTTCCTTGATTAACCCTTCCAGCATCTTGCTCAGCGGCATGTCCAACTTGTCGAAGTGTATGGCAGGCTGCTTCGAAGTGGAGTTGTTGCTTTGTGGGACTGGGTTTCTGTTACCCGACTGCTGTCCCTGATTGATGTAGTTGATAGACGTATCTTTCCCTTTGCCGGGGGCCGGTGCGGGATTGAATGCAACTGCTGATCGGTATCTGTATGGCTGTACAGTAGCCAACTTCTCCTTGAGATCCTTCTCGAACTGTGAGCCGGCATTGACCATGGCCCGGAGATCTGGGAAGAAATGATGACTGATGAGAGTTCTGATGGACGGTCTTAAGCAGGACTTGAAGATCCGCATCTGTTCATCCTTGGAGAGTGGCTCCATGATCTCGGAGAGTTTCCAACTCCACCTCTTGTAGAATTCTTCGACACTTTCATCTGTTTTCTGCTCAGTGGTGATTAAGTCCTCACGACTTGTTTCCCACTCTAGATTGGATCTGTACCATTCCAGGAAGATGTTACTGATCTGATCCCAGGTGTGGCGATCCGCAGGCTTGACCCTTAGGAACCAACGTAACGCAAAACTTTTGAGCGTATGCTGGAAGTGATCGACCATTTGCTGGAGGGTTACTCCTTTTGCTCTCATGCCGAGAACGTAGGTGTCGACATGCGTTTGAGGACATTCAATTCCGTTGAATCGGTCCATCTTCGACATCCTGAACTTGGCAGGAAGAGGCGTGACCATTCCCGAATCTGTGGATTTGAGCGTTTCTTGCTTTGAGCTGCTCATGGTGGCTTTCAGGTCTTTCATCTGTTCGACCATCCAGGCTAAGGTTGGGTCCAGTGGTGGACTTTGAGGCTGGCGCCGGGTGTTACCATGTGAGCGGTAGTGATTGGAGGTGGAAGGCTTGATATATGGGGATATATGGGGGCCTTCTCTGAACTGTATCAGGGTTTGTCCCCGGTGTTTTGGGATTCGTGTATAGGCAATGGGATGAACCCGGGAGGGTATTGAAGGAGATTGGCATCTGTCTGAGATGGTCCAGCGGTGCGCTGGTGGTATTGAGTGATGGGAGTAGCATTGGCTTGGCCATATATGACAGGGTTGCCCTGAGAGGTGGCAACGTGAAGCCTATGTCGGCTGTTTCCTTGGTTCGAAGGCACCCCGTAAGTCGGCGAGGGAGGAACTTGGTTGAAGGTTTGAGGAACTGGCTTCGGGGAATCGTCGTCCTCGACTAGGACGAAAGTACCATCTGACTGGGGGATAACTGCTATACCTCACTCATTCAGAAGTTGTACCACGAAATTCTGCTGATCTTCTTTCTGCCTCTTGTGAACCTCACAAGCCAGGATGGCTTCTTCCAAAGTCATATCTGTTACCGGTGGCGGGGGTCCTTCCCCATCACGATTTCTCGGTGAGCTAGACATGTCGGATATTCCGGGCCGAGGGAACCGAGGAAACCGAAGAACCTGTCCCGACGCCGCCGTAACTGTGATTCTGGCGAGGCGCTGACCCGGAAATCTGAACCACTTTCTGCTCGCTGCAGGGAATGAAGGGCAGGGTTTAGGCTTCGGAAAAGGGTATTTGGCTCAAGGTTTCGGGCTTGTGCAATGTGCAGTTACCGATTAATGTTTACTTAAAACTCGTTTTCTCAGAGTCCTAATCGGTTGGAAAAGAGCGTGTCTTCTTTTTTGCAACTAACCCTAAGGCTCTAATCAGTGGATCTCATCACTACGCTTATAAGCCCCTCGTTTCCATTTGTAGATCATCTTCTCGGGATGGACAATCCCGAGCAAGGTCCTATAAGGCAAGCGAGTTCCACCAACAAAGGAAAAAGTGAACTTAAGGCTAGCTGATCACGTAAACTTCCAACGTATGTGACGCACGGGCCATAGTCGAAGTCAACGTCCTTAAGTTAAGGCGGGGATCGTGCCAAAATTTTGGCATGACCTCTCCTGACTCGCTTGAGCGAGGGGCCTTAGCTTTTGGCGTTGGCCAAGTTGTGGCTGGCACGGTGCATACGGTGAGGGTTTGGTGACACGGTGTCACATTGAACCTTCGGGTATATTTTTCGGCAGAGCTCCGCGTCAAAGTCAAGGCTGAAAAGCTCAAGACTTCGGGTTGGAAACGACCTTTGGTCTTATTCTCTCGAGCTTGACTCGTGGCGGGACCCGGCGTAAAAACATACACTTAGGCTTTATGACATGTACTAAGCCAAAAACCAACCGGGGTCTTGGACGAAGTGTGACACAAAGAGTACATGGCTTACACGGGCTAGGATGGGCTGTTTGGGACGACCCCGTGCGCCCTCAAAAGGTGTCTGGTAGACCAACCGAGGTGCAACTGAACGGTCATCCCGGGTTACGGGTCATAGTGTGTAGTGTACCGAGGCAACAAGTGCACGTGAAGTGCGGTGTACCGAGGCAGCAAGTGCGAGTAGTGTGCGGTCACTAAAATTCTTTTTCTGAGTAAAACAGGGATTTTTCAGAATGTGTCTTAAAGAATTTTGATGCGCAATTCAAAAGATAGCATGAAAATCAAGCATGAATGGGAATGCACAAACATGGTATGATTTTGGAAAGACGACAATGTAATGTCTTTGAAAAAATCGTTTGAGGTTTAAAGTAACACACGCACACGAAAACGAGGAAGGGTAAACGAAAGTTTGACCCACGGAAGGCTTTTTTGAACAACGGTAATTTTGAAAAAAGTATCCAAGTCCCCAGTGGAGTCGCCAACTGAAATTACCCGGGGATTTTCGCGCGGGCGCTGAAAATGCGGTTGTCTTTCGCGGAGGGTTGGTGTCTGAGACCTCGCTTTTTGGGAAGGAGAGGAGTTGCCACGCGATTTTTGTATTTTGAGGCCAAACGTTGAGAAACGGCTATTGTTTGAAAAAGGTGTCGTTTTTATTGGTAGCAAAAACTTAGGAAAAGGCTTTTTGAAAACGGGGAGTCATTTTTATTGGCAGCAAAAACGAGTAAAAAGCTTTTTAGTACCAGAGATTGTTAGGTTCGGAGGTCACGTTATGTTTCGGGAAGAGTATATTGAGATCACCCGAAATGCCTCGTATGACGAGTCTTTCTACCTTTCTTGAAATCGTGTGCGTGTGTGTGTGTGTTTGCATTTTGAAATGGAGGCTTGAATGACAAGCTTAATCTTGGTTTGAATGTCAAACGTTGATTAGGTGATTCCTTTTGAAAAGGCGAGCGTTTGAATGACAAACGTCGGTTTTAAAGTTTTTAGGAAAAGTGACGCGAATGCTGATTTTAACTGTTTATCTTAAGTGTCAAATGTTGACTTTTAAGAAAGGAGCGTTTGAATGTCAAACGTCGGATTTAGATTTTGAAGATGAGCGTTTGGATGACAAACGTCATTTCGCGCATTTTGAAAGAGAGTTCGAATGTCGAACTCCGGTTTTGAATCGGGCATGTCATTGTTAACGATTTTACGGGAAAAACGTATTAAATGATTTTGAATGTCAAAAGTCGGCTTTTAAGTTTGAAGATGAGCGTTTGGATGCCAAACGTCATTTTGCGCATTTCGAAAGAGAGTTCGAATGTCGAACTCCGGTTTTGAACCGGGCATGTCATTGTTAAAGATTTTACGGGAAAAACATATTAAATGATTTTGAAACTCAAAAGTCGGATTTTAAGTTTGAAGATGAGCGTTTGGATGCCAAACGTCATTTCGCGCATTTTGAAAGAGAGTTCGAATGTCGAACTCTGGTTTTGAACCGGGCATTACATTGTTAACGATTTTACGGGAAAAACGTATTAAATGATACGCGATCAACGAATCGGGTTGCGACTCAGACTTTGAAAAGTAAATACTATCACGATCCAAACGGGTCAGACTTTGTAAATGACAGTTTTTAAATGCGGTATCAACGGATCAAACGGTCCGAAATTTGTAAAATACGATCGACGAGCCAAATAGCTCGGAATTGTAAAGTACGATCGACGAGCCAAATGACTCGGAATTGTAAATTTACGTGAAAGTAAATGACGATCGACGGATCAAACGATCCGGAATTGTAAATGACAGAAATTTAAATGACGATCGACGGATCAAATGATCCGGAATTGTAAATGACATAAAAGTAAACGGAACGGGGTCGGAACGCCGTTTTAACCCGAGATTACTTCTCTTACGGGAAGAGAAGAGGATCTAGGGGCTAAAATGTATCGGACCCCATTAGATGGAGGCATCTACATTTCAACAACGTCGTCCGAAATGGTTGTAGCGACTGGCACGTAAACCGAGACGAAACGAGAGTTTTAGAGAGAGAGAGGGAGCTACCTATGGCTAGGGTCGGCTCCTTTGGCTCGGTGGGCGTATACGGGATACGAAAGTGTGTTTGGAATGATGTTTTGAAGTGGAGGGGGTTGTATTTGATCGAAATACGGAGTTTTCACGCAAAACGAGGTAAAACCGGGGCTCGGGAGAAGGGAAACCAGTTTATGCTGTGAGGTTTTTATGAAAGGGAGTGATTTTTTGTTGTTACAAATGGCTTCGATAGCCTCTGTATTTATAGGTGTAATTTCAGGATCAGTCCGGATGGACTGAGGGTGAAATCCAGGGGGTTTTGTGAAACTTTGGAAATTGGAGGGACTTGCTGCCAATTCCAAATTTCCTGCAAATGAGTCCGACAGGACTGAGACTGCATACCAGGGGTATTTTTGTCTTTTCACTCTGAATTTGATTGAAAGGTGATGGGGGAGCTGTGGCATGTGAGCCACATGTCCCTGTGACTCACAGGCCATGGATTTTCGTGCCGTTATTTCCCGGTTTTGTCCGTTTTTAAAATAACAGTCCGGAAAATGTCCGAAATGTCCCCGAAAAGTGCCGGAAAGTGCATTTTTCAGGGAAAGCCGTACTTTTACGTGCAACGACGTGTGTTGAGTATGCTTTAACATCGGGATGCATGGGGCAGTCCCGGGACATCTCTTTGGTTTGGCAACGGGGAGCTTAACGGATTCCGGTTAACCTAGAGCGGGCCAGTTAACGGATTCCGGTTAACTTTCTAACGGATTTTGACGATCCGGATTTGGGTACTTACAGAAGGGTAGTGTGTTCTTGGCATGAGGGTTTGGGGTGGACGTTGTAGAGTGTATATGTGATGTTATATGGCCTTGTGGGAAGGTTTTAGGTGTCATGGAATGGGAATACTGATGTTAAAGCATACTGAGCTGAACCAAAATGATCATTTCATTGCTTGGCTGCTGATGTTTAAGCCTTGTACAGATTTTCTTGGGAAGGGCATGAGTCATGCCCTGAGGCATGAGTCATGCCCTGAGGCACGAGTCGTGCCTTGCTGTTGTGCTCAGTCGTGCCATGTAGGGGATGACTGTATCAGAGGGGGGTTTAAGGTGGCACGAGTCATGCCCTGCCCTTTTGACTCTGAACCATTTTCCACGCTTTGAAACCCTAGTCTACCTAATATATTTTTAACTCCTCTTTGACTATAACTCTAGTACAACATTAGGGCTTTATAATGAAGTATTAAATGGTTCAAAATGATATAGGGAAGGTCTTTAAATATGGTCTTGAAAATGGTTGGAAGGCCTTATGAAACTTTAACCAAAGTTGTCAAAACTTAGTAAATTGATATGGAACCTTTATAGAAGGTACTCAATATTGTGTAATGAATATGTAGGCCTTATTTGTTATTCATTGTGGCCATATTTGATTACATATTCATGGTTGGTTGTACACATAGTGTATGAACTACATGTTGCACTACTTCATTGGTTTGAACATGAGTATTAATACCATGTTGTGAGATTGTTGTTATTCAATAGTGTTTAAATATATGTTGCACTATTGTGATGATTTAACATGAGTAATACTACCATGTTATGTATTGATATCCCAAAGTGTGGATTTATTTTCAAGTATCTATTATGTGCTAGAATGTGTTTATATCAACTGATCAATGGGGGTATAATGGAATATGATCAATTATGAGAAATTGTTCCATAAGGTGATCAGATTACATTATACCTGTGACTATCCCCTTCTTTGGCCACAGACTGGGGTTGCGTGCTTCTGTATCGACCCAAAAGCCTTACAAATAGCTACGGGTCTTATATGTTTCTCCGCATTAGGAGTCTTATAAGAAGTGAATATGCCTAAGCAGTTCACAAATGAGTGGAGTTTTACTCTCGACGTTGTACGACTTATTGTTCAGACAGGAAAGGTAAAATGAGGTAACGTAATATGTTTACCGCTTTACCAATGTGATTATGAGCAACCTGTTTACGTGTTGCATCTTATATGGCATATTGTTGCATCCATAATAACTTGCTGAGATTTATTCTCACCTCCCTTTACTGTTTTAGATCCCGCTGAGACTGGAGGACCCGATCGGTGAGGCCGAAAAGGAGTTTGGATCGCGTACTTTTTGGGTTGTCAGGGTATGTATATGTTTTGGGGAGTTGGGAGTAGTGGTGGAAATTATACTTTTGGGGGAGATTTGTATATAAAACTTTTATTAAACATTTTCAGTGTGTTTGTGTTGTAAGTAAATATGGGATTGGTTTTCTTTCAAAGTTGGCTTTTGTAAGCCTTTATGTTTGTAGTGTTTGTAACTAAAGCAGGTTGTGACTTTTCAAACATGGTTTATATACCATCTCCAAGTGGAGATGTTATGTTGATTTGTTAAAGGTTGTTAGACTTTCAAGTTAATTAAACAAAAAGAGTTTTTTTTTTTTTATGGAGGTGGTTTGGGACCCTCCATCTTGGGGCACGAGTCTATAGGTCCCGGGTCGGGGAGGGCACCCACAGTATGTCCCTACGGCTAATGCAATAACTCTTGTCCATTCCCCACACGTAGGTCAACTTCACCTTGTTTGAGTAGCTTCCTATTTCTTAGTCCCTGCACATTTAAACAAATGTGAGATCCACATCCGGTATTTAATACCCATGAACTAGAAATAGAAAGGAAAATATCTATCATATAGATACCTGAATCAGAAGCAATCGTATTGACCTTCTTCGCCTTTAGGCCTTCCTTGTAAGCCTTGCAATTACGCTTCCAATGACCAACCTCTTGGCAATGGTAGCAAATTGCATCCTTTTGAGATACCTTGGGAGCCTCTCTGGCAACGGCAACTTTTGCCTTAGGTTTAGCAACACTTGCTTTACCTTTGCCATCTTTCTTGAAACCTTTACCTTTATTAACCATTAACACATTTGTCATTCCGGGCTTCTTGATATTTTTCTCTGCGTTCTTAAGCATCTCATGCAATTTCGAGAGATTCTTATCCATGCCACTCATGTGATAGTGCATTATAAAATGACCATAACTTTCAGGCAATGAATTCAATATCGTATCCGTGGTGAGTTCCAAAATCATCGAATTTCCAAGCCTTTCGAGACGCTCAATGTTACCCTTCATCTTAAAGACATGAGCACCAACCGACTGCCCCTCTTGCATCTTGCATGCATTTAGGGCTTTAACAATATCATACCTTTCTTGTCTAGCTTGAAATTGGAACATTTCCTTTAAGCGCTCGGCTATATCAAAAGCAGCTTCCATGTGTTCAAGGACCTTCTGAAGAGCATTACACATAGTGGCAAGCATAAGGCATGTCACACCATTAGAATCATCAGTATGTTTCTTGTGAGCATCCTTATCTGCCCTTGAAGCATTGGCAGCAGGTGGAGGTGGAACGGGTTCGCCAAGAACGTACATTTTTTTCTCTTGCCTAAGAATAATTCTTAGGCTTCTAATACAATCAGAATAGTTTGTACCATTCTCTTCGAGCTTGTCCTTCTCAAGGATGAATCGCAGTGACAAGGGCTGATTATTGTGAGTAGCCATTCTACAATAAAATATGCAAACAATGAAACACATTAGTATCAACACATTTATCATCTAAGAGCAAATAATGTATTTCATAAATACTCCCACTAAATTATACACCTTCAAATTCAAACATGTATCATATAATCATAGTAGGCTAAGATCCATGTTTCACTTGATTTTGGTTTAACTGAGTCAATGCTCGAAATCAAGCTATTTAGGTAGAAACATCAATCATATCATATATGACTCTTAGATCTTTTATGAGATTTCTTAGACATCATATGTCAAAAACATGTTTTAATCTCATCTATGCCTTGGGTCAAATTTCATTTGAAAGTACCAATTAAGTCAAAACCTTTTTCAAACGTATGAGACATGGAATGATGCACCTAACTGAGTCAAAACCACATCAACCATAATCTCATCTTGATCACAATTTAAGATATAATGATGCACCCAACTGAGTCGAAACTACATCAAAATATCCTAAAATATCACAAGTGTTCTAATCAAGGGGTGACATAAAACTCAAACATTTAGAAGGTTTTACATATAACAACAAACATCGCATGGTTGTAACATGAATCTTATGTGTACATAATCATGAACATAGGGCTTCACATTCCAATCAAACAATTTGATACAATTTTGAGAAATTACAAATCTAAATAATCATATTAAACAAATTAATAACCTATGTAAAAGACTAATCTTATTAATCAATTATAAATCATGATCATGTCCCCTCATATCTTGGAACCAGCCCCCGAAGCCTTATCTTAGCGTTAATGTTTTTTTCCAAATATGTGGTGTCAATTTCAATAACACCTTATCCCCAACCTGAAATTCTAAAGGCCTGCATTTTTTATCCGCATACTTCCTCATGCAATGCTGCGCCTTTATTAAGCTTTCCGTGGCTTCATCGAACACATCCTCCCTCTTCATGGCATATCAATAAGCCACAGGGCAGTCATCCCCGACTCGCTGAACAGCTACCTCATTCGGAGTCTGAGGCTGTACTCCCAACACAATCTCAAATGGGCTTTTTCTGGTTGCCGAAGACCTGTGTAAGTTGTAACAAAACTGAGCCGCATCCATCAACTCTAACCAGTTCCGCTGACTCGTACTAATATAGTGCCTCAAGTACTCCTCCAGCAGCACATTAAGACATTCGGTCTAGCTATCCATTTGCGGATGGTTGGCTATGCTGAATTTCAATTCTGAACCCAACAACTCAAATAATGTTGTCCAAAACCTGCCCGTAAACCTGGAGTCTCGGTTACTAATCACGTCTTTCGGTAACCCAAAATACTTTACCACACGTTTGAAGAAAAGTCTCACAGCCACATCTGCGGGACAAGCATGTGGTGCTACAATAAACACCCCATACTTTGAAAATCTATCCATAACAACAAAAATTGAGCCCATACCGTCAACCTTCGGAAAACCCGAAATGAAGTCCATAGAAACTGACTGCTATGGCCTGTTTGGAATAGGCAACGGCTATAACAACCCAACTTCCTTCCTCCTTTCTATTTTATTGAGTTGGCAAACTAAGCAAGTCTTTATATAAGCTTCGACATCATCCAACATCTTTGGCCATGTATAAGTCCTGCAAAGCCAAGCATGCATACGTTATACTCCCGGATGTCCGGCCCACTTTGAGTCTTGTGATTCCCTCAAGATTTTCTATCTTAACTTCTGAAATTGTCAATGGCTTCACTGGAAAGAGATGTTACCGTAGATGTTACCCAACAACTTGGATAACACACTGACGGACAGCACACACACACCAAATACAATAATTTGTAAAAACTTTGTGCAGCGGAATTAAATAACACAAGATATAATTTTCTCAAGTTATATAAATATATAACTTGAGTGTGCCTAGATGGCGAAGACTTTATAATCAATATAGGAAAATTACAAAGTCGAAAGTTCCCTATTGCTAATACAATGATGATGCTCTATGGAACTAAATGAGACAAAGCACGAATCCTATCCTTAGCCAACACTCTCTTAAACACTCAGTGTTTAAGCTAGAATCACAAGGGAGGAAGGATTATGCGAACCAAAGAACTTTGTCTCTCTTGTGCTATGGTGTGTGTATTTCATATTTGGCATCTCTTCAAATGAATCAAACCTAGCCTATTTATAGCCTTCAATTGTCTTGGAGGCTACTCCAAAATAACAGCCTTAGACCTTCAGATCGTGTGAGAGGAGTGGAGAGATTTCTTGGCTTGAATTCCTCTTCTTGCGCCAACTTCCCTAGAATGTAGCAACCGAAACTTGAAGCCCAAGTCCTTGCTTCATCACCTTGTACTCTCTTGCTTTCTTTGTATTGTACACTTCAATTAATCAGCAACAACTCCATGACTTGGTCTTCCCACGTTTTTCTTTCTTCATCAAATAATATGGACCAAGCAAAAGTTACTCGTAAATCTACTATTTACGTGTAACTCCTTCACCAACTTCTTCCTTGTTTCTAGCAATTAATCCAACCATATATTAACCTGAAATATAGACCAACAAACACATATATCTTGCAAATAATATTAGACATTAGGATATAAATTAATATGGAAAGAATTATTAAATTACAAATCATTCTAGCTCGGGTAACACCCAACTGCCAGTGATAGCACCTGTGGTAACACCCACAGTCTGTACTAACAATTTCCCCCATAATTTATAATTTATTTCCAAACTCTAAAGTACTGATCCCTGCAAGAAAATGTTAGCCATACAGAGCAACTTCATAGTTATCAACTCCCCCATAATCAAGAAATTAACAACCACAATGATTTATCACAAAAATACTAGTTATCAAAACATAATTTCCAAAATAAGTTTTCCAAATAACTAGCAACCTAAAGTACCAAAAATAAACCAAAGTTAATAAGCTACTCCATGTTCAAACAACCCTAAAAGTTTAATAACCAAAAGCAAATAAAACAAACCACCAAAGTATTAAAACATGTTCCGAATTAAAAACATAAAAGTAAATTGTTTTTCAACCACCAAAAATACCATAACCATGAGAGTGGCAACATCAATCTTCAGGTGATGTATTGTACTCACTCTTCTCGCTCATCATCAGCTTCATCTTCCTCCTGTTCATCCCCTTCTTCATCTCCAGCATCTGCAGCAGCACCACTGGCATCTCCAACACCACCACCACTAGGACCAGCTCTATCAGCACTATCAACTCCCCCAGTTTGGGAAGAAACCTGCTGAATGAATTCATCAGTAATCTCCTTGAGCTTTGTCCAACCTTGCACAATCTCGGCAATGGTAGAAGTTTGTTTGTGGAGAAACGCCAAAACTGTGGTCTTTGGTATTGTTGGTGAAGCATTCCCCTACAAATTGTATACATTAGCAAGAACATGAGCTGCATCTGTACCTGAAAAACTTGGAGATTTCGGAGTAACATTCGGAATAACAGTTTGAGTAACACCCTTAGCATGAACTGCTTCACTTGTTCCAAATTCATTTATCTTTGACCAAGGAAGATCACCAGTGTATCTCACACTCTTGGTATTCTTCTTAGTCAGCTGGGAGTCTATAGCATAGAGATCAAGACTAGGAGTGTACTCATCCGACTCTTCAATGGGCATTTTTTGAGATTTCAAAATTTGGAAGATTAAGGAAGGGTAAGGAAACATTGTAATGTCTTTTCTTCTACCCCACGAAGCCAAATGTTTGAAGATTAATCTACCCAAGTTCACTCTTCGATTCTTTCCTAACTTATACAAAATTTCAGCTTGTTGCAATGTCACATATTGCTCATTAGAAGTAGGAACCCAATTAAATATACAAAGCTTGTGAAGCACGGCAAAGAGTGAAGTGAGACGGGAAGCAAGAAAATGAACTTTGGTTTTGGGATTCGGGTTCTGAGGCCATTCATGCATGACATCATGAGAGATAAACCTAGCAATTTCATCCTTATGAACAATAGGACAATCATCATCCATATTTGGGAGTCCCAAAGTTTTGTTGATCAAAGAGGGTGTAATAGAAAAAATTATATTCCTTAAAAACACCTTTCCAAATTGATCGGACTTCTCATTATCTAGGTTGGCATGAAGGTTGGCATAGAAATTTTTGACAATAGCTTCGACAAATTTCGAAGGGTGCAAGTCGGCTTTCAAAAATTTTCTATCCTCCAAGAACTGAAATACACCATGCGTTTTGAAATCAACCTCGTCAATATGCTTTTCCTTGAGAATTTTTGTGTCACTATGTTTTAACCAAAACTCCATATTTTCTTTTCGATAGAATTCCAATGAAAAGTAAGGTTTTGGAAAAGCAACATTTACATCATCAAACTCTTTCTCAACAAAATCAGTGGACTCAGAATAGGCAAACTCACTGATAGAAGACTTCGAAGCTTTAGAAACAGAGGATGTTACCTTGGGTGTTGCAGCTTTCTGGGTAACATCTTTGACAGCAGCCCACTTGCTTTTGCTTTTAATGTTTCTTTTCACAACTTCATACAAGGGATCTTCTTCCTCAATCTCCCAATCTTCAAATGTCTCAACAGAATGGCTCTTCTCAGCATCGGCATGGAAGTCTTCATCCGAAACATGAGCCGAGGAGAGACCAAGAGAGGACTCTTCAGAAACTTCAACTGGATCGGAGGATGTGTTGGATTTTGGAGTCCCTTTGTTCCTCATTGCACTGAGCCTACTTGAGCTCTTCTTTTTGACGGGTTGTGCCGAGGGTTTGTGAGCAATGGACTTTCTTTTTGGCTTTTTGGTTGATGGAACGGGTGGAAGAGGTGGTAAGGTCACAATGGGAAAGGGTTGCGCCATTGTTGTCACCAAAGGAGGATCATCAACCGACATTGTCATTGCCGGAGACACATTGAGTGGGGTGGTCGAAGTGTCCATAAGACTAGGACCACTTGAGCCAACGCCCGGAGATACTTCCAATGGGGCGGATTACTTTTTGGTAGGGGTTGCCATGGTTAGGGTTTAGGAAGGGTTTGGAATTTAGGAAGGTTGTTGAGTTTTAGAAGGTTTGAGAGAGAGATTGACGGTGACAGAGAAGGGGGTATTTACCGTGTAGAGAGAGAAGGGGATTAGGGCGGTTAGAGAGAGAGGAGAAAAAATAGGAAACAAATTAGGAATTTAATTTGACAAGACTTATCCTTCTACCATTAATTATCTTCTATTTAAATAACTCCCCCTATTTTTTAGCAACTAAAAATATTTACTTTAAATATTTACCTAACCTCCCTAATTTCTAGCCACACAAAAATAAGTACATTATTTACTCCCCCTATTTTCTAGGCCACAAAGAATAAATCAACTACAAAACTCCTCACACAAAAATAAAAACATCCGGCCATTATTTAAAATATATATATATATATATATATATATATATATATATATATATTTTTATTTTTTGAATTTTGAATTTTCAGATTTTTTAATTTTTAATTTTTTTAAATATATAAAACGAAAATAAAAAATAAACATACCAAATATACTAAGTCCATATGGTTTTTGAAAATCAAATCCCTAAATTTTAGGACTTAGTTATTTGAGTAGTTTACTAAAGATAAACTAGGTTTGTTAAAGACTTTTTCAAACTTTGTAAACTCTTAAACAAATAAAAGACTTTCAAAGTTTAAAAACTTAAACAACAAACCCGAAAATAAATAAAAAAAAAAACATAATGTAGCACATACAAATATGTTAATGGCAATGATGGTAACATCTATGATAACACATATGATAAAAATCCCTTGATAAATATATACCGTTTCAAACACTTGAGGTATAACAAGCTTAGCCATTTTCAGACACTTCAGGCATAACAAGCTTGTTAGACCACGAGGCATAACAATTTATAAAATTCTTTTACACTTCTTTAAACAAGGAAGCATCGTAGTAACGAGCTCCGTGCCCCTAGTTTTATTTCAAGTGTAAAGTTTCATTGATTTATGTCGTTCAAGTAGGGTACACTGTATTAGCGAGCTCCATGTCCCTAATACTAAGCACAAATCACTTCATACATTCTCATTGGCAAGAGTGCATCGTCGCCACGAACGCCGTGCCCCGAGCTCGAGAGAATAGTATGGTATAAGAATTGCCTCTTTGCCTTTTATTTATCACATACCAACATTAGTGACTTTGTCACTTTAAGCACAAAAGGGAGTTTTATTAAGTGTGTTATTCAGGGTGTTATCCTACCACAACAAAAAGGTCAGCATGTGCAGCAGTGAGAACTCTCATAGCTCACAGAACTATGGAAACCTTTACAGTAGAGAGAATAAACCAAACAAGCAAAAAATATGAACTAGTATACATGTGTTACCCCATGTGTTATCAACACCCATGGTAACACCTTAGAACATAGGACATTTTTTAGAGAATGCAAAGACCAAGAGATCTCTTTAGACTAGAGAATCTATCATGGTCTAAGGTTTTGGTGAAAATATCAGCAAGTTGATACTTTGTATCAATATGCTCTATATTTATTATCTTTTTATCTACCATGTCTCTTAAAAAATGATGACGGATGTCAATATGTTTGATACGGGAGTGTTGTACAGGATTTTTGGAAATATTAATAGCACTCAAATTATCACAGTATAAGGTCAACATATTGCTATCAAGACCATAATCATCAAGCATGTGTCTTAACCAAATTAGTTGTGAACAACAACTACCAGCTGCTACATATTCTGATTCAGCTGTGGATAATGAAACACAATTTTGTTTTCTACTATACCATGATACTAAATTATTTCGCAAGTAAAAATACCCCCCACTTGTACTTTTCCTATCATCCATATCCCCTGCCCAATCCGAGTCACTAAAGCCGACTAAATTAGTATTAGTATCTTTACTATACCAAATCCCTAAATCACTAGTTCCAGATACATATTTAATGATCTTTTTCACAGAATTAGGTGAGACACTTTAGGATTGGATTGATATCTAGCACATACACACACACAGTACATCAAATCAGGATGACTAGAAGTAAGGTAAAGGAGACTACCAATCATGGAACGATATAGGGTTGGATCAACATCTTCTCCCACTTGATCTTTTCCAATCTTGAGAGAAGTGCCCATAGGAATTTTTGAGCTCTTCGAACCTTCCAACCCAAACTTCTTCACCAGGTTCCTTGCATATTTGCTTTGGGAGATGAAAATCCCTTCACTTGATTGCTTAACCTGCATGCCTAGAAAGAAGTTAAGTTCCCCCATCATGCTCATTTCAAATGTTGATGTCATAGCCTCTACAAAATCATTTAAACAAGTTTTTGATGTAGACCCATATACTATGTCATCAACATAGATTTGAACCACGACAAGTTCTTTTCCATGTTTAAGAATGAATAAAGTCCTATCTGCTTCTCCTCTAGTAAAACCATACTCTAGTAAAAAATTAGTTAACCTACCATACCATGCACGTGGAGCTTACTTCAACCCATAAAGAGCTTTATCAAGTCTATACACATGGTCTGGTTGAAATGGATCTTCAAAGCCTTTTGGTTGTTCAACAAAAACTTCCTCATGTAAGTATCCATTTAAAAATGCTGCTTTGACGTCCATTTGAAACAATGTGATTTTAAGAAAACGAGCAATGGCCAATAAAAGTCTTATTGACTCAATTCTAGCCACGGGTGCAAAGGTCTCATCATAGTCAATACCTTCCACTTGTATATAGCCTTGAGCCACAAGACGGGCCTTTTCCTAACAATGTTTCCATATTCATCGGTCTTGTTTTTGAAAATCCATTTTGTCCCAATAACATTAGTGTTTGAGGGACGGGGTACTAAAGACCAAACATTGTTACGAGAAAATTGATCAAGTTCATCTTGCATTGCTTGAATCCAAAAATTATCTTTCAAAGCTTCAATCACATTTTTAGGTTCTACAGATGAAGTAAAACAAGAGTATGTTACCTTTGAGTATGTGGTGGACATGCACACATACCTTACCATGTCACGGTCACTAATGGGATTCATACATCTTGTTTGTACACCCTCATTCACCTCCCCAATTACTTGGGTTGTAGGATGATTCCTACTGATTCTAGGTGGAGGATCTCTTCTCACATTCTCGTGAACCTCTGTTTCAACTCCTTCTTGATCTTCATTTGCTGGACTGGAATCAGATGCTATATGAGGTGTTATCTCATCAATGATATCACCCTGCTCAGTTTTCGTGTTACTATCAGTGTTAGCATTCGTAGTAACACCTGTGGTAACACCTTCTGGACTGACTTCTTCCAACAGCTCCAAGGGTGTCTCTTGAACACTTTCTCCTGCAATACTTGAGTGATCATCAAAAACAATATTCATAGATTCTTGGATGGTTTTTAACCTTAGATTAAATACCCTATATGCATGACTATTTGAAGCATACCCAAGAAAAATGGCCTTATCACTCTTAGAGTCCAATTTTGCTAAGTAGTCCCGATCATTGAGAATGTAACACACGCAACCAAAGACATGAAAATAATGAACTTTTGGTTTCCTACCATTCAAAATTTCGTATGGAGTCATGGTTGTGTCGGGTCTTAGAAAAACTCTATTGGCCGCGTGACAAGCCGTATTTAGTGCCTCTGCCCAAAATCTTTTCGAAATTCTTTTTGAAAATAACATCACACGAGTCATTTCAAGTAAAGTCCTATTCTTCCTTTCAGCTATCCCATTTTGTTGAGGTGTTTTTGGAGCTGAAAATTCATGGTGAATACCTTTTCTTTCACAAAAATTTGAAAAAGAAACATTCTCAAATTCCCTCCCATGATCGGACCTAATTCGAAAAATTGAAGCACAAAACATGTTTTTGATCCTAGAGTGCAAGATTTTGAACTTTTCAAAGGTCTCAGATTTTTTCCTTAAAAAATAAACCCAAGTAAATCTTGAAAAATCATCAAATATGACATAAGTATATTTCTTGCCTCCAAAACTTTCTATCTCAAGTGGACCCATTAAATCCATATGCAAGAGTTGAAAACAATGTGTTGTACCAGTGTGTTGCTCATTGTGTTGGGCAGCACTATGGATAACACGAGTTTGTTTCCCTTTGAGACAATCCTCACAAACGATTTTTTGTTTAAGATCAAGACTAGGAATGCCTTGGACAGCATCTAGGTTAACAATCTCTTCTATGTTACGAAAGTGAACATGTCCCAACTTTTGATGCCACAATGTAGTGTCATCAATTTTTGCCGAATGGCATACTTGCTTGTCTTCGACAAGATAACAATTATCACTAGATCTTGTACCTGTCATCACACAGTTGTTAGTCTTGTCATAAACTTCGCAAGTATCTTTATTAAATTTCACCTCTAAGTTGTCATCACAAAGTTGACTAATACTAATTAAATTAGTTACAAGTCCGTCAACATGTAAGACATTCTTTAAGGTTGGAAATCCAGACACATTTAGTGTCCCTCTCCCAATGATATTACTCTTGCTCCCACCACCATACGTTACACTACCCCCATGAACCGTTTCATAGTCTTTTAAAAACAATTTTGTTCCTGTCATATGACGTGAACACCCACTATCAAAGTACCAAGAACCTTCAATATTTGTTTTTAAAGCAGCGTAAACAACATCACATCTCAGATTAGCTTTTGGTTTCCACACCTTTTTTGAATTTTTACCATTCTGACTGGGTGTGTTATCCTGTGTGCTGGGCAACACCTCGAGGTAACACCAAGGACTGGATGATTTTCGAAACAATATGGCATTTATTTTTAAAATGTCCAGGTGTGTGACAATATTGACACACCTTCCCTTTGTCACATGGTTCTTTTGAAGAAGAATCTTTATCATAAAAACGTTCCTTAACAAAACAATTCTCATTATCATTTCTAGACAAGGTAGAAATAATACTATTTAAAGATTCTTGGAAACCAATACCTGCTTTGAGAGGTGTACTTAAGTTCAAGATCTCATCCAACTTGGTAGATCCAGTGTTGAGCTTCTTCAAGGTAGTTTCGGCTAGAGTCAAATTGCCCTTTACTCTTTCAAGCTCGATTTCTCTCTTGGTTGCTTGAATCTCCATATGAGTCACATAGGCCTGGAGTCCTTCGTTCTTCTTGGTTAAGGACTTAACCAACTTGTTCTCTTTCTTCCATTCCATGAGAAACACCTCGTAAAGGTCTTTTAACCCGAAAATGAGGTCATCTTTGCTCTGCTCATCCTCTTGTGTACTTCATGTATCAGGGTTAGAAGAGCTAACAAAACAAACAGCATTATTATCACATAATTCATCATACCTGTTGGGTGTGATCACAGATGTTATCTCAAACTGGATAACACTGTCCTTTTCCGTGTTACTTACTGTGACAAACATGGTTGTTTGATCAGATTCTACCTCCTGAGATGGTCCTTCATCCTCATCATCACTGAGAGAAACCCATAGATTCTTTCCTCTCTTCCTTAGAGTATTTGCACACTCATTGGAATAGTGACCCCAACTCGAGCAAGCATGACATTGAATGGATTCAATGTGTTTTGGATCAGACCTTAACTGATCTGATGATGCTCTTCTTGGGTTCAACCTAGGGTTAGATGGGAAAGTCCTTTTTGGCATCGAATCATGAATGTGCGCTCGCCCGAAATTAAAGAATTTCGGAGGTTTTGGAAAAAAGGGAGTCGCCACGCCATGCTTAGAGGTGCACTTTGAAAAAACTTTGGAAAGAGAGTGGGTTCGGGGGTCAGGTTACGTGTTGGGAAGAACCGAGAGTTCACCCAACACGCCTCGTCCGTAGATGAGTCTTTCTAATCTAGACATCCAAATAATTCAAAAAACGTGCAAACAATGATAATAAAACAAAGTGCGATAAACATGCATTTTATTGAATAAGAAAGATCATTACAACTTGTAGACCAATTGTCTGGGAGGCCACATCCCTTTACATCAAACAGGAACATATTACAAGAGAAAAGAGGTCCTCTGCAAGGGATCACATCTGTCGCATGACAGAGGACTCCCTTGTCCCGATCTGTCGCGTGACATCAGTGATCACCCTATAGAGGCTCACAATCAACCAAATCTACAGATCTATAAGCAAAACGAACAAACAACCAGATCTAGGAACTGAACAATCTAAACAAGCTACTGAATACTAAAACAAATGAACAGATGAACTACCAATAAAATATGGTCCCTGCAGATGGTCACGACATGTCACGTGATACAGGACTCCACATGTCCACATGTGTCGCGTGACATATGCTAGCCATCTACAGGTACCTCACAACTGAGAAGCAGATCCAACAATAACACAACAATTATATTATAAGCAGTAATATCAATACGAATTAAACGCGAATCAATCAAAGGAGTGTGGATATGGGAGATCCACACTCCCTTGATGCCCAAATTGCAAATCCAAATAGATCACATCAATATCAAGCAATTGGACTCAAGTATAAGCTATTTAAATAGAGAGATTGCAGTTGCCACTTGATAATCTGAGGCAGAAGGAGCCTGATTATCAAGTGGAGAAGGAGAGAGAGTAATTAGAACAAATGGATGAGAGAGAGAAGAGGGGAGAGTGTTACCCTTGTAGTCCTCAACTCTTACACCAAGTTAGGTGCAGGAGCCTTCAATTCAACTTCGAGATGGAGATCTGAGCACTGGTTGAGAGCTGAATCAAGGGGCTTCAAGTGTATAGGGGAGTAGAGGAGGAATTGGGTTGAAGAGAGATGAGAGGTGAGGGAATTGAAGGGGAATTGGGAGGTTTTGGTATGAGAGTGAGAGAGAGAGAGAGAGTTTCTGGCGTAATTTGGGTAGAGTGGCTTTAGGGAGGTGAAATTCGGATCCAAAACTGAGAGGGGTAGGGTCTTATTTATAGCTGCAGTCTATGGTCACTTTGTGTCGCACGACGTAACGTTACCACTTTCCATGCTTCGAGTTGTCGCGTGACACAAGGTGACAATAACCTTTTTTGGCACCAAAACTGATTCTGGAAGCTTCCTAGGTAATACCCAAAAAGTCCAAAATAGTTTTATTCCCTCTAGGTCCTTTAACTCGAGCAAAGTACAAAAAAGTACTTCCTTTGCGAGAAACATATGAAATGTTTCCGGAAGCCTCGGGATGGACCGGGAATTTACCAAAACGCCCCTAAATGCCATTTTATTACTTAAAATGCATCTGGAAAGGTCTCGAATTTGGATTGGCATACTTACAGAGCCCCTCGGCAACGTCACTTTTGGAAAAAGTGAGGTTGTCGATAAAATAAGACCCAATCCCAATGAGCGGCTGGGGAAAAGAAGCGGAGGGATAGATGGTGAACTGGGGAAAAGGATGGCTGGACCTTTTGAGAAAGGATTCCTACGTATCCCTCCTAGGGAGAGAATCATGCCGGTCGTAGTTCGGAACTATATGACTGGGGGGAAATCATCAAAGGACGCGACTGTGCGGTTGTCACCCAACATTTGACTGTGTGGTTGTCACCCTTTCCTGACTGTGTGGTTGTCACCCTTTCCTCTGACTGTGTGGTTGTCACCCTTTCCTGACTGTGTGGTTGTCACCCTTTCCTGACTATTTTGTTGTCACCCTTTCCTTACTGTGTGGTTGTGTTGGGTATGCATGTTTTAACCCTCCTATTTTGTATTAGATTTGATTGATACCATAACCTCCTGTCTATTTTAAGGACTTTAGGACCCTATGTAATGAAGCTTAGACTTCAATTTTTTAGCTAAGTCCATTTTATAGAATAGGTTAAATTTAGGCTTGAAGACTGGCACAAGACTCATTGGATATGAGGTTGCAGTTCCAGCATTATTCAAAACCACCCATATGAACCGCACATGTAATCGCATGTGTATCTCTCTTTTGAATCTGCTTCTTGAACCAACTGCAGTGTAACCGCTCTTGAACCGCACCTGTGCAGTTCATGTGCAACCGCATCTGTACAACCTTCTGGTGTAGCAAACCGCATGGTCCTAACCGCTCCTCACCAACCGCATCCAATGATTGAAAACTTGAAGTAAACCACTTTTTATCCATTGGAATCCACGTCAGCTATATCAAAAGTCAACCACTAAATCTTGTCACATGATTCAATGTCAGAGAAGATCTGCAAGGATCTTGAAAAGGTGACAGGTGTCCTAACCTCATTGCTTGCAGCTGGAGCCTGATCAGCTTTATCTCGCATTCTTTGTACCAAAGGACAAAAGTGGATATTGTGGACCAATAGGATTGCATTAAGTACTGTCCTTACACAGCTGTATCCAACGGCTAGTTTCTTGATGCTTGGGTATAAATACCCCTAATCTTCACCATTTGAAGATTGCTTGAAAAAATTGAGAAAGTGATGTGTTCATTGAAGCTGAAGCTCTGCCCAGAAATTCTTAGTCCTTTGAATCTTCATCTTCAACCTTCAAGAAATATTCTCCAGCCCAGAAATCAAGCCTTAACACATTCAAGAATCATTGAGCTCTACATCTCTCAGATTTAAAGAGCCTTGATCTTGAACACACACACACCTCACTTGTTTAATCACATAGATTATACATTTGAGATACACTGGTTATAGTCTAGGATTTGTTCTTCATAGAAAAGATTTTATTGTACTTTGTAATCTATCAAATACTCAATATAAAATCTCTCTTAGAAATCCAAGACTAACCATCTTGGTAGTGGACATAGATCGTTTATCGATTGAACCACTCCAAATAGCTTATTCATATACTTTACTGCATTTATATTTTCTGTGCTTGCTAATTATTTATCTCTGTCTCTGTTTGATCTTTATTTAGTTATCCATTATTGTGAAATAGTGTTTGGAGTTAACATTGTCAAAAACACACGTGTTTGTAAAACTGCTCTTAACAAAACCGCATAGCAAAACCGCATAGCAAAACCGCTTTTTACAAATCACCTCTCAAACCGCTTATACTCTATTATTCCGCTGTGCATTTTACATCATCACTTGTAGTCTATTATCAACTGCAAGAGGATTTTGTAAGCAAGTGGCTTAGTTTTCAAGAGGGCGAAAAATTTGTAACAGCTATTCACCCCCCCTCTAGCTGTATTTTCACCCCTGTTGCCACCTTTGGGACCAACAGGTTGTCACCCTTTTCTGACTGTGTGGTTGTCACCCTTTCCTGACTATGTGGTTGTCACCCTATTCTGACTGTGTGGTTGTCACCCTTTCCTGACTGTGTGGTTGTCACCCTTTCCTGAATGTGTGGTTGTCACCCTTTTCTGACTGTGTGGTTGTCACCCTTTCCTGACTGTGTGGTTGTCACCCTTTCCTGACTATGTGGTTGTCATCCTTTCTTGACTGTGTGGTTGTCACCCTTTTCTGACATCTGTATCTGTTGGAGGGATTGATGTTGCTGTTTGTGCTGCTGGGGATGGATGTAGCTGTTGGGAGGGATTGATGCTACTACTGCTGCTGACAGGGACTCTTGCTTACTGGGCAGCGAAGTCTTGCTTTGGTGGTGGAGCTCTCTGTGTTTGACTGCTGGCTTTGATCTGGACCATAATCACTGTGACGGGGGTTGCTTGATGGGCAGCGGGATTTTGTCGGCACTTCGGTGACGGGACTCTGGCTTGCTGGGCAGCGGAAACTATCGACGGTTCGGCTCTTGTGTCCCTAGCTTTGCTTGGTAAGCGGGGACTTCGCTTAATGGGCAGCGACTCTTATTGAAGGCTGACAGGGTTCTCGCTTGCTGGGCAGTGGATTCTTATTGACGGATGATGGGGCTCTCGCTTGCTGGGCAGCGGATTCTTATTGACGGTTGATGGTGCTCTCGCTTGCTGGGCAGCGGCCTCTTATTTACAGTTGGCGGGGATCTGGATTTTGACGTGCCCTGCTGGGGATATTTAGGTAGACGCGGACTTTTGTCTCGGCTTTGATTGAAGACTTGAAGTAAACCACTTTTTATCCGTTGGAATCCACTTCAGCTATATCAAAAGTCAACCACTAAATCTTGTCACGTGATTCAATGTCAGAGAAGATCTGCAAGGATCTTGAAATGGTGACAGGTGTCCTAACCTCATTGCTTGCAGCTGGAGCCTGATCAGCTTTATCTGCAACTGCTGTACCAAAGGACAAAAGTGGATATTGTGGACCAATAGGATTGCATTAAGTACTGTCCTTACACAGCTGTATCCAACGGCTAGTTTCTTGATGCTTGGGTATAAATACCCCTAATCTTCACCATTTGAAGATTGCTTGAAAAAATTGAGAAAGTGCTGTGTTCATTGAAAAGCTACGCCCGAGAAATTCTTAGTCCTTTGAATCTTCATCTTCAACCTTCAAGAAATATTCCCCATCCCAGAAATCAAGCCTTAACACATTCAAGAATCATTGAGCTCTACATCTCTCAGATTTAAAGAGCCTTGATCTTGAACACACACACACCTCACTTGTTTAATCACATAGATTATACATTTGAGATACACTGGTTATAGTCTAGGATTTGTTCTTCATAGAAAAGATTTTATTGTACTTTGTAATCTCTCAAATACTCAATATAAAATCTCTCTTAGAAATCCAAGACTAACCATCTTGGTAGTCGACGTAGATCGTTTATCGATTGAACCACTCCAAATAGCTTGTTCATATACTTTACTGCATTTATATTTTCTGTGCTTGCTAATTATTTATCTCTGTCTCTGTTTGATCTTTATTTAGTTATCCATTATTGTGAAATAGTGTTTGGAGTTAACATTGTCAAAAACACACGTGTTTGTAAAACTGCTCTTACCAAAACCGCATAGCAAAACCGCTTTTTACAAACCGCCTCTCAAACCGCTTATACTCTATTATTCCGCTGTGCATTTTACATCATCACTTGTAGTCTATTATCAACTGCAAGAGGATTTTGTAAGCAAGTGGCTTAGTTTTCAAGAGGGCAAAAAATTTGTAACAGCTATTCACCCCCCCCTCTAGCTATATTTTCACCCCTGTTGCCACCTTTGGGACCAACAAGTGGTATCAGAGCTAACACATTTTAAAACCACTATTTTCAAGCTTAACAGCTTGTGTGCCGATTCGATATGGCAAATACAAAGACAATGACTACTGTTAACTATTCACACATTCCAATCTTGGACGAAGACCACTTTGACATCTGGAAGTGCCGAATGCTTATTCATTTGGAAACTATAGATGAAATGCTGGTGGAGTGCGTGATCAATGGCCCTCTAATTCCAATGAAGGCTAACACTGATGCAACCACCAATGCTGAAACTCCAGAAGTCAAAAAGCCAAAAGATGAGTGGTTAGATGAAGAGAAGAGATTGGTTGCCTTGGACAGCAAGGCTAGGCACATCATTTCTGTAACCCTCCCCGTATCAACTCTCCAGAAAGTGATGTACCTCAAAACTGCAAAGCAGATGTGGGATGCCATTGAGAGCTACCTCGAAGGTGATGACGAATGCAAGGAAAGCAAATTATATCTTTGTTGAAAGATCATACAACAACTTGTGAGAAAATCCAACGAAACCTTGCGTCAAACCTACGACCGATATGTTGAGGTAGTTAATGCTTGTAGATCTCTTGGCAAAACTTTAACCGATAAGGAAATCAATATGACTTTCCTATCTGCTTTAGGTTCTAAATGGGTAAATAAGGCTACCTCTTTAGAAGACTCCAAAGTTTTGGGTACTTGGTCGTTAAGTAACTTGTACGCCAATCTTAGAGTCTATGAATTAAAATTAAATCATATTGAAGAGATTGAAGGGAAAACCAAATCGCTATCCATGTCCGTCGTGGAACATGAGGAGAAACCATCTACATCCAATCAAACTGCAGATCCTTCCATATCAACCTCATCACTCATCGAGATGGATGATGATGATTTTGCCATGTTTGTGAAAAGATTCCAAAAATTTAGAAAATCCTCAAAACCTTTCACAAAATCATTTTCAAAAGGCAAACCTCTGCAAGCGTTTTTAAAGGTGGAGATACAAAGAAAAAGAGTGATCTAGTTTGCTACAATTGTAGAAAACCTGGTCACTTTGCATCCAGTGTCCACGGCTAAATATGAATACATGAAAAAGAAAACCTCTCCTGCGAAATTTTCGCGTCGCAAGGGAATGGTTGCGGAGGAGGAAGAAAATTCCAAGGAATTGGCTACTTGGATTGAAACAGATTCGATGATGGAAGTGATGATGAAACCGAAGAGGTTAATCTCTGCTTAATTGCAGACGCTTCCGATGAGTCAGATTCTGAGTCAATCGAGTCGCAAGATATGGAAGAAAAAGAAGTTTCTACAAAACTTCCAAATTTTACGTTGGATGAAAATATCAAACTTACTCCTAGCATTAAGATAGGAAATTGCTCGTATTCACGTCCCATTTTTCCTCCTACAAATGCTCTACCTTCAAAAACAATTCCAAAGAAGAAAATTTTGAAAAAGGTGGTGGAAGAGGTTTCTCCCATGGAACATGAAAGGATGTTCAAGGAAGCTGAAACGGTGATCCATCAATTCTCTAATCTTAAGAAAGCCTTAAGCTTAGCTCATGATGAACTTTGTTGGTCCCAAAGGTGGCAACAAGGGTGAAAATACAGCTAGAGGGGGGGTGAATAGCTGTTTAAAATTTTTCGCCCTCAATTTAAAACTAAACCTCTACGCTTACAAAACCTCTTGCAGTGTATTAGAAACTGCAAGTAGAGTTGTAAAATGCACAGCGGAATATACTTGATAAAATGCGGTTTTGAGATGGCGGTTTTGCAAGGCGGTTTTAGTGCAATTTTCTGAGCAGTTGTAAAACTGAAAGTGCAGTTTGACTGTTAACTCCAAACACAATTTCACAACAAAGGATAACTATATAAGATCAAACACAGAGAAAGGTAGATAATTAGTAAGCACAAGAAATATAAATTCAAAAAGTAAGAACACAATATTTGGAGTGGTTCAATCGATAAACGATCTACGTCCACTACCAAGATGGTTAGTCTTGGATTTCTAAGAGAGATTTTATATTGAGTATTTGAGAGATTACAAAGTACAATAAAATCTTTTCTATGAAGAACAAATCCAAAACTATAACCAGTGTATCTCAAGTGAATAAACTATGTGTTTAAACAAGAGAGGTGTGTGTGTGAGAACAAGATCAAGGCTCTTTAAATCTGTGAGATGTAGAGCACAATGATTCTTGAATGTGTTAAGGCTTGATTTCTGGGCTGGGGAATATTTCTTGAAGTATGAAGATGAAGATTCAAAGGACTAAGAATTTCTGGGCAGAGCTTCAACTTCAGATGATCACAGCAATTTCTCAATATTTTCAAGCAATCTTCAAATGGTGAAGATTGGGGGTATTTATACCCAAGCATCTCAAATATAGCCGTTGGACACAGCTGTTCAAGGACAGTACTTGATGCTTTCCCATTGGTCCACAGATATCCACTTTTGTCCTTTAGAGCCGTTATGGTGCGAGTAAAGCTGATCAGACCTCAGCTGCAATCAAGGTGGTTAGGACATCTGTCACCTTTATGAGATCTTTGCAGATCTGTTCTGACATTGGGTCACGTGACAAGATATGATGGTTGACATTTAATTTTGCTGACGTGGATTCCAAGGGATAAAAGGATTACTTCAAGAAGTCAATCATTGGAGCGGTTCTGGGGCAAGCGGTTTGACAAAAGGCGGTTCCACCAGAAGAGCATTTCCAAAAGTGCGGTTTGCACTTGATTGATCAAAGGTTTCGAGATGAGAGGAATCTCGGGGCAAAGGCGGTTACGCAGCGGTTACGAAAAGGCGGTTCAGGAACCCTTGAAACTGCAATCCTAAAATCCAATGATTCTTGAGCCAGTCTTCAAGCCTAAATTTTAACCTATTCTAAAAAATGGACTTAGCTAAAAAATTGAAGTCTAAGCTTCATTACATAGGGTCCTAAAGTCCTTAAAATGAATAGGAGGTTATGGTATCAATCAAATCTAATACAAAATAGGAGGGTTAAAATATGCATACCCAACAAACTTAATCTGTACAAGACGGAGAAAACTGTGATGAAGTCCGAAATTTCAAATCTTAAGGACCAAATCAGAAGTATGACTCCTCTTGCTGATCAGAACCGCATCCTTGAAACTAAGGTTGCTGCACTTTAACTCCGGAATGATGACTTGGTAACCCAAATAAACGATCTCCAAAAGATTATTGATTCGTGGCTCAAGTCTCAATCCACCAAGGATAAAATCATGGACTCCCAAGTTCCTCCTGGAATTAAGGAAGGTCTAGGTTTTGGATCTGAGGAAAAGGAGAAGTGTGCATCCTCGAGTGAAAAGGATGAGGAAATTTTGGAACTAACTAAAGAAATTCCTAAGGGGAAGCATGCTAAAGGCAAGGGTAAAGGAAAACAAATAAATTATGTCTACCCTAAAGGGAAGCAATATGGGAAGAACTCTCAGATGAAGCCAAAGGATTCTGAGAGTGTAGCGTCAGAAGAAATGGCTTATAGAGTTGGCCGCATCCCTAAAACCGCCTCTGGTAGAACTAGAGATGCTGGCAACCGCAGGTCTGATCGCGCCTCTTCTTCGACCGCTCCTCCGGCCTTCAAAAGCAGGAATAGCATTCCTAGAAAATACGTGGTCAAACCAAAGCCAGTTTCTTTTGTTAAGGGTGAAACCGCGTTTCTCAAACCGCATGCAACTCCTAAGAAGAGTAAAGAGTTAGTAAAACCTCATGAAGCTTGTAGCTATTATAAATGTTCTGTGTGTGATGGTTTAGGTCACAAGGCTGCAGAATGCCTTTTGCAGTTCACATCCAATGCCAGGAAGAGTAAACCTCCTTGTTGCAGGTGTGGGTCGTAAAGGGTTGCTAACTTCAGGACCCAAGGAATAAAGGGGGACCTCGTTCTTAATGTTTACATTTTAGGTCCTCTGCTTCATGGCTGGTCACTCCAAGGATAATGAATGGTATCTTGACAGTGGCTGCTCAAGACATATGACTGGAGATAGATCATTACTTGAAGATGTCGTTGAAGAAAGTGGTCCGTCTGTAACCTTTGGTGACAAAAACAAAGGCAAGACCATTGGATATGGTATTATAAGGAGAGGAAACCTAACCATTGAGAAGGTTTCTCTTGTTGAAGGACTCAAGCATAACCTCCTTTCAATTTCTCAATTCTGCGACAAAGGAATGCTTTGCAACTTCACATCATCAAATTGTTTTATCAAAGATAGCATCTCCGGCGTCACCTTACTCACAGGGATTCGTAAGAGTAATATTTACATCATTGATCTAAATTCTGCATGTAGTATTACTAATCTCTGTTTTGTAGCTAAGAATGTGAGCGAAAATAGTTGGCTATGGCACAAGAGGTTGAGCCACTTGAACTTCAAGTATCTTGCTAAGATTGGTAGGGAAAACCTCGTTCGTGGTTTACCTAAAGTGGCTGACCACCATCCAGAGAAATGCAGTGCATGCCAGCTTGGTAAGCAGTCCCCGTCGTCTTTCACCAGCAAGACCGCTCCATCAACTTCAAGATGCTTACAACTGCTTCACATTGACTTGTTTGGACCCGTAACCAATGCCAGCATTGGAGGAAATAGATATACTTTAGTGGTGGTGGATGATTATTCAAGATATACGTGGGTTGAGATGATGATTTCCAAAGATGATTGCTATGAGATTCTCATCGCACTTTTTAGACGGCTCCAAACTCAAAAAGAAGACGACATCGTTAGTGTTCGATCAGATAATGGAACAGAATTCAAGAACAACGGTGTTGGTCAATATTGTGATGACCATGGGATTGATCACAATTTTTCAACCGCTGGTGTTCCACAACAAAATGGGGTTGTGGAAAGGAAGAATAGGACGTTGATTGAGGCTGGAAAGACAATGATATCTGAAGCGAAGCTACCTCAGTATTTCTGGGTTGAAGCAATCAATACAGCATGCTTCACTCAGAACCGCTCCCTCATCAACAAAACCTATAACAAGACTCCCTATGAGCTTTGGCGAGGAAGAACTCCCAACATTGCATTCTTCAAGATCTTTGGCTGCAAATGTTTTGTCCTCTACAACGGAAGAGAAAATAGAGGTAAATTCGGAGCCAAGGCCGATGAAGGTATTTTTGTTGGGTATGCTAAACATTCAAAAGCTTTTCGTGTTTTCAATAAAACTAGTTTAAAAATAGTTGAGTCTGTCCATGTTACTTTCGATGAGCATTCTCTCCTTGAGCCACATTTGGCTCCAAATGTTGCTGATGATTTTGTTGAGCATAATGAAACAGGTGAACCTTCTCAAACCGCACCTGAACCTCAACTGCAAAATCCAGCACCCTCAACTGAAATTCCCTCAAACCGCACCTTTGAAATCGCACCTGAAGTTCCTTCTCCAGATGCAACTCCAAGGGAAGAAGAAGTTGAGAATTCCCCTATCCAGCTTATAGAACCTCTTCGTCAACTTACCTTCCATGACTTCGCTGAAGGATCTAACGACGTTCCAATTGAAGATCTTCAGCAAACCTCAGTCCAACCAGATTTACCCGCGGAAGTTCGTGAAGTCAGCAGTCATCCCCTCACAAATGTGATTGGTGATCTGTTTTCCGGTGTTCAAACAAGGAGATCAAACTATGACAAGCATACTTCTCTTTTATCTCAAGTTGAACCTAAGAAGATTGATGAAGCACTCCAAGATTCCAGTTGGGTCATTGCTATGCAAGAAGAACTCAACCAGTTTGAAAGATGCAAGGTCTGAACTTTGGTGCCTAGACCTCAGGATCAAGGAGTGATAGGAACTAAGTGGGTATTTAGGAATAAGATGGATGAGAATGGAAGCATCACTAGGAATAAAGCAAGGTTGGTTGCACAAGGATATAGGCAAGAAGAAGGAATCGATTATGATGAAACCTTTGCTCCAGTTGCAAGATTGGAAGCTATCAGAATCTTCTTAGCCTACGCCTCTTTCAAGCGTTTCAAGTTATATCAAATGGATGTGAAAAGTGCTTTCCTCAACGACGAACTACAAGAGACCGTGTATGTTGTACAACCGCCTGGATTTTAAGACTCAAAATTTCCCAATCATGTCTACAAACTCCAGAAAGCTTTGTATGGACTCAAGCAAGCTCCAAGGGCATGGTATGAGACTCTTTCTAAATTTTTACTAGAAAAAGGATTTAAACGTGGTAAAATTGATACAACTCTTTTTATTGCCAAATATAATGAGCATACTTTACTTGTTCAAATATATGTCGATGATATTATTTTTGGTTCTACTAATGAGTTACTTTGTAAGCGTTTCGAAAAGCTAATGAAAAGCAAGTTTGAGATGAGCATGATGGGAGAATTAACATTCTTCCTCGGGCTTCAAATCAAGCAATGCGAAGAAGGTATTTTCCTCAGCCAAGCCAAATACACCAAGGAGTTGATAAAGAAGTTTGGATTAGAAAATGCTAAAGCATATGATACTCCTATGGCCACCGGCAATAAGCTAGATAAAGATCTCAAAGGTAAGAAAGTTGATCAAACTTTATATCGAGGTATGATCGGCTCATTACTTTACTTAACTGCTAGTAGGCCCGATATTATGTTTAGTGTCTGTGTATGTGCTCGTTACCAAGTTGATCCTAGAGAAGCACATCTTATTGCAGTCAAGCGTATAATCCGCTATTTATCTGGAACCACTAACCTTGGACTTTGGTATTCCAAAGATTCGAACTTCGATCTTGTAGGTTATTCAGATGCAGATTATGCAGCTTGTACTATTGACAGGAAAAGCACTAGTGGTACTTGTCATTTCCTCGGGAACAGACTAGTTGCTTGGGCCAGCAAGAAGCAAGCATCATTTTCAGTGTCAACCACAAAGGCTGAGTACATTGCTGCTGGTAGTTGTTGCTGTCAAATCCTTTGGATGAAGCAGCAGTTGGTGGACTATGGAATCCATGAAGGAAATTGCCCTATCATGTGCGACAACACTTCAACAATTTCTATCTCCAACAACCCTGTCATGCATTCCAAGACCAAGCACATAGATATCAAGTATCATTTCCTCAAAGACCATGTGGAGAAGAGGAATATCCATTTAGAGTACGTGGGGACAGACAACCAGATTGCTGATATCCTCACCAAAGCTCTTGACTCCAAGAGGTTTTCATTCCTTAGAGGAGAAATGGGTATGCTTGAACTTAAATAAATTACATACTTTTTATTAACTAACTTGTGTGTTAAGTATAGTTCCAATTCCATGTTGAAACCGCGTGCATCAAACCGCAACCATGTCCAACCGCACTGCAGCCAACCGCTTCACTCAAATCGCATGCTGCAGCTCAACCGCTTGGATCTCAACCGCATTTCAACTTGGAGTATTTTCTATCTTTACTTATGTTTATTTATAAAAAAAAAAAAACTGTTCAAATTCTTTTATTTATTTTTCGGTCCTTATTTTTTCTAAGGGTTTATTTGCAAATGTTTTCCCTCGAAATTTTAAAATTTGAATGCATTTAATGCAAAGGGAACATTGGCATTTAATGGGCTTCTTGTCAGCCGTCATTGGTTGATGTGCTGAAGCTGAAAGGGTGTAACCTTTGCAATGATTCACTATATGGGAAATTAAAACTGTCCCTTCAGCTGCCTAACCCTCAAACGTGCCTATATATAGAAATCATTCTCTAACTTTTCAACCTTTTCCAACTGATCTCTCTGCAAAAAGTACTTTCAAGTGTCAGTTTCTTCACCAAACTCTTCTTCTCTCTCTTTGTAATCTGATTAAAAAGCCCTAAGTTTTTCTTCTTCAATGGCACCTAAGCAACCCATCGAAGACATGGTATGATTTCTTAAACCTTTATCTTCTTAATATCTGCAAATCATCCATATGTTAGTACCTAATCCGCCATTAATGAACTTCAAGGTTTCGGACAACTAGAACTGATTTTTGTTCATATAATCTTCATTTCTTAATCATTTTGAGTGAAATTTGTTGGGTTTTGTTCGGATTTGTGCCTAGATTAAGTTTTTAAACTTTATTTCATGATTAATGAACATCTTGAGCACTGATTTTGAATTTTAAACTTTTTATGTTTCGAAACCCATTTCTGTATTTTTGCATTTTCTGGGTGATTTTGAGTTAAGTAGTAATTTTTATTGTTATATTGTCAATCTACTGCTCAATGTGATCATTTTGACATGTTATTTGCTCATTTTGATTAACATTTTTCAAATCTTGGTTCTTGGTGTTCTTCGTGTTCTTCATGCACTCATGTGACTGTTCATCATCATTTTCAGAAAATTCTTATGTTTTGGTTTGACCTAACTTTCAATCTTGTTTTCCATACTTAGAAAATTTTTGAAATTTTTGATTCAATTTTGCTTGTTTGAACCGCATAAGTTGGAACCGCATGCTATGTTTTCAAAAACCGCATATAAAATCTTTTGAAACCGCATGCTGAAAATTACTTGAGTGTTACTAAGTATATAGGCTGGAAACCAAGCCCTTCCTCTCTAAACACCGCTTGCAGTGTGGGATAACCTTGGATTACAATGCCACGTACTAAGTAAATACACTTTTGTATTTTTTCTATCTGTTCTCCTACCTGTGTTCACAGTTTCCTTGAGGTTTGGAAATTATCATTTCCAAAACCGCACTATTGCCAACCGCATGTGTGCACCAAACCGCTTGTGAACTGTGAAGTTACTAAATTGTTCTAACTTGTGTGTTTTCTTTGTAGAATACCAAGTATTTTCTACCAGGGTGGGAAATCAATGAACCTGAGTTGCGGTCTGATGCTCTTGGAAGGGAAATGATAAGAAAGATGCAAGCTTCAGGAATCCTTCCCCTCTTCACCAAAAACCAAACCTACACCATCCCTCTTTTCATTGACCAATTCTACCAAACCGCAGTGAAGGGGGAGACTGAGCTATTTGATGGATCCAAGATCCCCAACTTAGTAGGAATTGTAGAAGGATTCAAAGTCTCAATTGACTACCTGGATATCATAGGCACCTTTAACTTCCATGTGTCCAATGCTCCAGTTGAAGTATCCCAGGAAGTCCAAGATGCTACTTGCTCTACTCTCACTGGTAAACTGGATTCCTTATCTGGCTACTACAAGAAGATAGCAAGGAGAGAGTTTGGAGAGATGATGAGCCACCTGTGCTATTTAGTTGGGAAGTCTGTGTGTGGGAAGACTGGAAACCACAACAACTTTACCTCTCATCAGTGGCAGTATTGCTGTGCCATCTACAACGGCATGAAGCTCCATTGGCCCAAGATTTTGATGAGAGAGCTGGCCAGCAGCATTGATGCTTACCAGCTGAAGACCAAGGATGTGTATGCAAGATGGAGGCCTTTTGGTAGGTTGCTAACCGCCATCTTTGGCAACTACCAGCATCTAGAAGATATGAGAACTTCCACCCCTGATATTTGTTATCATTGGGGAGTTGAGGAATCCCTAGGGATCAAGACTTGCCACTCCTTCAGATTCTCTTTTGGCAATGATGACTACAGAGCCCTCTATGATGCTGATACCTTCCAACCCAAAGAACCATTTGTTGAGATGACCCCTGCAACCGCAGTCAAGGGTCTAGTTAAAGCTGCAAAGGCTGTATCTAGGAAGAGAAAAGATCCTGCTGAACCGCTCCCAAAGCCTACCAGAACCGCACCTCCCCAACCGCGTGGTTCATCTGGTGCAGGCCCAAGTCAGAAAAAGCCAAGGAAGAGCAAGGAAAAGATGACTCTTCTGGATGAAGTTATTGAAGAAGAAGAAGAGGAGGATGCTACTATTCCTCCATTAATTGCTAGAGCCAAGAAGGCCAAGGAAACCCAGGCTAAGTTAGCCAAGATGACTGATGAGGAACTATCTGCCTACTACAAGGCAGAGATTGAAAGGATTGATAGAGAAAGAGCTGAGAAGGGTGCTGCCTCAGGAAAAATAAAGGAACCAATTCCTCAACCGCTTCCTTCTAAACCGCCCCAAACTCAACCGCTTGTCCAAACCCCACCTCAATCTCCTATCCATTCCCATCATTCATCTCCTGCCAAATCCCCTACACCTGAACCGCTTTCTCCTCCCCAACCGCAAAGAGCTGCAACCGCTCAGGGGGAGAAGCCAAAGAGGCTCAAGCAGTTAGCCAAGAGAAGGACCCCAACCAAAGGCCCCAAACGCTTTCTTCACCGCGTTTCCAAACAACGTACTCCTTCTCCACCTTCATCCCATTCTTCTTCCCATTCAACCTCAAATTCATCTTCTACCAAATCCAATTCCTCCTCTAGCCAATCCAGAACCCCAACTCCCTCACCTCAACATTCCAACCGCTCCAAGTCCCCTACTTCAAACCGCGCCCAAACACCTCCTTATTCTCATCACACCCCAGCTATCTCCATCTCCAATCTAAACTGCGATAGAACCCCATCCCCTAACCGCATCCATTCACCTCCTCCTCCTCCTATAAATTCTCCCCAACAAAACCGAACTCCTTCTCTAAACCGCCTTCCTACTCCACCTCCTCAAACCTCTCCCATTCCAGAAACTTCACCTATTCAACAGAAAACCCCCTCTGTTGAAGTTCACACTACCAGTTCCTCCTCAAATTCTAACCCTATTACTTCTGGAATTCCAACCACAAACATTCCACCTCCTCCAACCGCACCTATTTCAACCACACCTATTCCTACCATCCCAACTGCACCTTCCACTTTAACCCAAACACATCCTCTACCTCCCTCAACCACTTCACCTTTCACAGTCCCTGCCAGCCGCCTTTTCCAAACCCTTCTGAATCCAATATCTCAAACCGCCCTTCCAACTCAATCTCAACCGCCTCCCTCAGTTACCCAAATTCCATTAACTTCAACCGCCCCCTCTGACTACCTCCAAATTCTTTCTACCCTCCAACTGATTCAATCACAGTTGGTTGTAAACCAAGGGCATATGCTGAAACTTACTAAATCCAACATTGCCCTAGCTGCTTCCAATTCAAACCTAGAAGCCTCCAACCGCTCTCTTCATGCCAAAGTTGATGCTCAATCCCTAGAAATGGCCAATCTTAAAGCCCTATTGCTTGATGCCATTAAGGGGGAGAGAAGTTCCTCTATCCAGACCGCTGAAGCTGTTAAAACCGCAGCTATAGAGTGCTTTCAAGGCTTCAAGGAAGATTTAGCCAGAGGAGTGCTTAGAGCCATGGGTGATGCGGTTTCAAAAACTCAACTCCAAGAGATGCTCTCCAAGCTATTTGATGAGTATGTCTCTTCAACCAACTCTGCCCTGGTATCCTTCATGAAATCCCTCCAAGAAACCCAACCGCAACAAGCCTCTACCTCAGCCGGTCCTTCCCAAACCGCTTTGGATGACTTGCAGCTGAAAATCTTTAATGAACTGGACTCCCTCAAAAGCAGAATTAATGTTGATCTCAACATAGTGAGAGACAGTCTCAAGGAGCAAGTTAAATCCTTTGATGATGATATTTCTTTTAGGTTTGAAAACCTCAAGGCTGGTTTCAACCTCAAGCTAGACAATTCCATTAAGGATCTAAAATCCAATCTGAATGTATCTGTTGACCTTGAACCATTGAGAGATGCTCTATCCTCTCAAACCGAAGTCATTAAGGATGAGATCTTCACTTTCTACAATTCTCTCAAGGCTTGCATTGAAGGATTCACCTCTGAGATCAAGGAAAGTGTTGCTGCCAATACTAGATCAGTTGATGCTGTAGGCTCAACCGCTGCTCAATCCGTGACCGCACTTAGAACTTTTGAGACCACCTTAGGAAGACAGGTTGAAGACCTCAGAGCCCTAAGAAGAACTATCAGAGGTGAAAGCTCAGCCTTCAGACCGTCCGGACCGCAAGTGTCAAATCAAGAGGTGGACCAGCGTCAGGATCAACCGCGCCATCAACAACCGCATCATCATCAACAGCGTCGACATTAGGACCGTTCTTTACTTGTAATTTCTTTCCCTTTTGCTGAACTACTTTTGTCTTGTTGGACCGCACTTCATGTATTTTCTTTTGTCCAACTTCTTTTTGTTTTTGTAACCTTGTAATTTTCCTTCATTCCTGTACTTGTAATCATCTTGGGAATTAATGGAAATTGCATCATGGTTCCAAAACTTTGTTCATTCAAACTGCTTGTTTGTAGAACAATGAAACCGCTTATGGTTTATAACCTCATTTAAATATTTTCTAACTTAAAATTGTTTTTTTAATGAAGGTTAAACATTCAGTTTAAACCGCACTTTGAACTTAAACTCATACTTTTTAAGTGCACTGAATGCATTTCTATAACTTTCCTTATTGTAAGTTTTTATCTTTCAGAAAGTTTAGAAATCTATAGCTTAAGCTAAGTGTGTGCATTGACTTGGGACATGAATTACCACGTTAATTCCTATGGACATGTTTTTACCAAGTACAATGTTTGCTTTAGTTATAGTAGGTAATGGCATCAATCAAATAGGGGGAGATTGTTGGGTATGCATGTTTTAACCCTCCTATTTTGTATTAGATTTGATTAATACCATAACCTCCTGTCTATTTTAAGGACTTTAGGACCCTATGTAATGAAGCTTAGACTTCAATTTTTTAGCTAAGTCCATTTTATAGAATAGGTTAAATTTAGGCTTGAAGACTGGCACAAGACTCATTGGATATGAGGTTGCAGTTCCATCAGTATTCAAAACCACCCATATGAACCGCACATGTAACCGCATGTGTATCTCTCTTTTGAATCTGCTTCTTGAACCAACTGCAGTGTAACCGCTCTTGAACCGCACCTGTGCAGTTCATGTGCAACCGCATCTGTACAACCTTCTGGTGTAGCAAACCGCATGGTCCTAACCGCTCCTCACCAACCGTATCCAATGATTGAAGACTTGAAGTAAACCACTTTTTATCCGTTGGAATCCACGTCAGCTATATCAAAAGTCAACCACTAAATCTTGTCACGTGATTCAATGTCAGAGAAGATCTGCAAGGATCTTGAAAAGGTGACAGGTGTCCTAACCTCATTGCTTGCAGCTGGAGCCTGATCAGCTTTATCTGCAACTGCTGTACCAAAGGACAAAAGTGGATATTGTGGACCAATAGGATTGCATTAAGTACTGTCCTTACACAGCTGTATCCAACGGCTAGTTTCTTGATGCTTGGGTATAAATACCCCTAATCTTCACCATTTGAAGATTGCTTGAAAAAATTGAGAAAGTGATGTGTTCATTGAAGCTGAAGCTCTGCCCAAAAATTCTTAGTCCTTTGAATCTTCATCTTCAACCTTCAAGAAATATTCCCAGCCCAGAAATCAAGCCTTAACACATTCAAGAATCATTGAGCTCTACATCTCTCAGATTTAAAGAGCCTTGATCTTGAACACACACACACCTCACTTGTTTAATCACATAGATTATACATTTGAGATACACTGGTTATAGTCTAGGATTTGTTCTTCATAGAAAAGATTTTATTGTACTTTGTAATCTCTCAAATACTCAATATAAAATCTCTCTTAGAAATCCAAGACTAACCATCTTGGTAGTGGACATAGATCGTTTATCGATTGAACCACTCCAAATAGCTTGTTCATATACTTTACTGCATTTATATTTTCTGTGCTTGCTAATTATTTATCTCTGTCTCTGTTTGATCTTTATTTAGTTATCCATTATTGTGAAATAGTGTTTGGAGTTAACATTGTCAAAAACACACGTGTTTGTAAAACTGCTCTTACCAAAACCGCATAGCAAAACCGCTTTTTACAAACCGCCTCTCAAACCGCTTATACTCTATTATTCCGCTGTGCATTTTACATCATCACTTGTAGTCTATTATCAAATGCAAGAGGATTTTGTAAGCAAGTGGCTTAGTTTTCAAGAGGGCAAAAAATTTGTAACAGCTATTTACCCCCCCCCCCTCTAGCTGTATTTTCACCCCTGTTGCCACCTTTGGGACCAACAGGTTGTCACCCTTTTCTGACTGTGTGGTTGTCACCCTTTTTTGACTGTGTGGTTGTCACCCTTTCCTGACTGTGTGGTTGTCACCCTTTTCTGACTGTGTGGTTGTCACCCTTTCCTGACTGTGTGGTTGTCACCCTTTCCTGACTGTGTGGTTGTCACCCTTTTCTGATTGTGTGGTTGTCACTCTTTCTTGACTGTGTGGTTGTCACCCTTTCCTGACTGTGTGGTTGTCACCCTTTCTTGACTGTGTGGTTGTCACCCTTTTCTGACATCTGTATCTGTTGGAGGGATTGATGCTGCTGTTTGTGCTGCTGGGGATGGATGTAGCTGCCGGGAGGGATTGATGCTACTACTGCTGCTGACAGGGACTCTTGCTTGCTGGGCAGCGAAGTCTTGCTTTGGTGGTGGAGCTCTCTGTGTTTGACTGCTGGCTTTGATTTGGGACCATAATCACTATGACGGGGGTTGCTTGCTGGGCAGCGGGATTTTATCGGCACTTCGGTGATGGGACTCTGGCTTGCTGGGCAGCGGAAACTATCGACGGTTCGGCTCTTGTGTCCCTAGCTTTGCTTGGTAAGCGGGGACTTCGCTTGCTGGGCAGCGACTCTTATTGAAGGCTGACAGGGTTCTCGCTTGCTGGGCAGTGAATTCTTATTGACGGTTGACGGGGCTCTCACTTGCTGGGCAGCGGATTCTTATTAACGGTTGATGGTGCTCTCGGTTGCTGGGCAGCGGCCTCTTATTGACAGTTGGCGGGGGAAAAGCGACACTCGAAACACTATAGGATTAGCAGGTTAATTACCAAAACATAGGGCCCTTTTGGGAAGAATTATTTTAGGAGCACTCTTTGTCGCACGACTTCATAAAGCAAAGGGACTCGTTTTGTCGCACGACCTCATAAGGTCGGGGGAACCCTTTAAAACGATGAACAGTCTTCAATTTGAAAAAAGATTTTTAGAGGGAGGCCGACGGTTTTGAGAGAGAAAATCATCCATTCAGCCGAATTCGAGTGAAATCAAGAGGGATTAGGGTATTGGCTAGCTTTGATTTCGCAATAATGCCTCCTAAACCTCGACCTACGAAAAAAGGTCCTTCTCAAGCCCAGTTGGCTGCGCGGAGAAAGAATGCGCTACGGAATCAGAGGCCCTTTGTTCCTCAAGCGGCGCGAGGATATTTCTATCCTGAACTCGGGGAACATACTTCTACACCGGGGAAAAGAAACACGGTATTTTCGAAAACCCTTACTTTTCACTTTTTTGAAAGGTTGATTTTTCAACTTGAAATTCTGGGCCTGCTTCATAGTTAGGGGTTTATGAGAAATCCTGACTACTTGTTTAACTACCTTGACCTTAAATTTCTATGAAAAGTATGGAACTGCAATTAAGAACAAATTATTGACAGGTTTCTTTTGAAAAGTTGGGATATTCATACCTGTGCTGTGTTTACCTGCAGGAGCTGCGCACTAGAGGATCTCCGGAGGTTGTAGGCCAGCTGTGGGATCTGTTGCCGGGTAGTCAGGAGCTGGGGTACTCGCCCAAGGGTTTGGTGTATACTGCCAAGTTTGGTCAATTCTTTGGGATGGCTAAGGGTATAGGGGGAACCCAGAGGAGTGCGGGGCTGGTGAGAGCATTTAGAGAGTTTTGGTGGGAGACTACCCACTCCTTCCACTTTTCCTGGGGAGAGGCGACTGTTACCCCTTATGACTTTGCCACCATTACGGGCCTTCCTTTTACCGATGAGCCTTTATATCCGGAGGAGCCCGCTCTCAAGGATGATCCCCAGCCTCCCACTGAGGCTTATTTCATGGACTTGATTGGTTTCCTTCCCCAGCGCAAGAAAGGGAATGGATATGAGCTTGGGGAGCTTCATGCTCAGTTGGTGGAGCAGAGTGAGGATTATCCAGATGAGGCGGAGGATACATAGGAGGGTAGGTTGAGGGCTTTGAGGTTGGCCAGGGCCTTTGTTTGGGTTGGCTTATCTGATATGGTGTTTATTAATGCCACATCCACTGCTTTGATCTCTTTGCTGGAGCTGTTGCGGGATTGGGATGCTGTTGGGAATTTATCTTGGGGAGAAGCTGGGCTTGCAGAGATGTACCTAGCTTTGGACGACGCTAGTAGGGGGAGGGCTAAGTCCTTCAACTGTTGTCATTTTGCATTTGAGGTACTTCCTGATCTGAGTCTATCCCTTGCGTCATCTTCTTTCTGTCCTTCTTTTATCCACCTGATTTGTTCTGATCCGTCATTTCTAGGTTTGGGCTTATGAGGTGATAGGCTACTATGCTTAGAGAGTAGGGGATGCATATCTGGCCACCATGTTTCCCGCTATGCGACGCTGGGTGAAAGAAGCTCGGGTGAAGGTCCGGTCTGCAGATACCAGGGGACGTGAGACAGCTTCTTATCCTGATACTCTGGTTTGTTTGCGGGGGATTCCCGGGGTTTGGAGCTTTTTTCCTTGGGGGACCCGGTATGCTGATGTTGATCTTGGATATGCTTTGCATCTGACGGAGTGCCGCAAGTTGTTGGTGGGTTTATCTGGAGATGCACTATATTTGGGGGAGCGGGTTTGCCGGCAGCACAGCCCTGACAGTATGGTTAGAGTTCCAGTTGATCCCCCCGACTGACATTTGGTTTCCTCAGAATTTGGAAGATGTGGCTTCCTTAATCCAGGGTGAGGCTTCTTTTAATTATACAGAGGATGGTGATTACGAGGTTTTCGTGGCAACGAGGTTGAGATCTCCATAGGTGGCTCCGAGATAGGATGTTCAGGGTGCAGGTTTTCCTACTGGGCATGTGGTGGATGTTCCCCTGCCTCCTTCGTTCATTGATTTTCAGGATGGAGATCATTTGAGACGGGCCCCCCTTGACATCAGCAAGATTTATCCATATTTTCATCTTCCTGAGGGCACCCGATCTGTAAGTAACTGTCTTCTCATTTTTATTACTTTGGCCTGTTTACAACTCTTGTCTTTTACGTTGACTGATTTCTGATTCTTTTCCTTTATGACTGTAAGAGGTCTCTGCTGATGTTTACTGGAGCTTTGCTCACCATTAAACTGGGGCTATAGACGTGATTGATCAATTGATGAGGAGCAATCGTCATTTACGGGAGAGACGTCGGGCTCGGGACTCTGATGATAGTGATTCTACCCTGAGTGTGCCTGGCAGGAAGAGGGCTCGCACTGATATATCTGCTGAGGATACACACTTGCCCAGGACTAAGACTGCTCGTCGTCATCCACCTAGCCCTTCCAGTTCTGATAGTGATGCTTCTAGAGACCCTCATGATCTTGAGACTGTAGTCATCCCCACTGCTCATGCGCTTTTCCGAGATGATCCCATTGTTTTTCATGATCCTGCTGCTGATACAGATTCTGAGGGGGAAGATGCTGATGGAGAGGGCAGTGATGATGCTGCTGATGATGATGATAGCTCTGGTGCTGAAGGTAGCTATGAATCAGAGGATGGTGGCTCGGGGTAGCCCCTTATATCAAGACATTTGCTTTTCTGACCGTTGCACCTTTTCTTTTGCGATGAAAATGAACAAACACTCTTTCTTTCTCTTTTTTTTTTTTTTTGTTAAAAACTTACTTGCTTTTCCTAGACTCAAAACACTGTTGTTAGTTTTTTATGTTGATTGCACGAGTCCATTTTTTTTTGAGGAGATGACAATGGATGACTTTTGTTTTGAATGATTATGAAGTGAATATAAGTAGCTTGGTTTTTATATGGATGGCTTGGTAGGTGTATGAGGGTTTGTATGTTTTTGAACTGAATGAATCCCTCTCCCAGGTTTATTTGTAGGGTGACTTTGCTGTTGGAGACAAGTCGGGGCGTGCCCTGGTATTGACCATATTGCAAGTCACTGATGTCTGGCATTGATCACAAGATGTCGCACGACCCAGGTTAACTGGGACACTCTATGTCGCGTGACAAAACAAGTCATGCAGACAGAGCTTCAAAATCAGACTTTCTCAGTATTTCCAAAACTTATCCATTGGTTTAAGGTATGAGACTCCATAGCCCTAATATGGAATAACTTCTTTAAGTAATCAATTCATTCCCGGGAGTTGAAATTCAAAAGCCAGCCCTGATATCCACATACAAATGAACCCATCAGTCCTCTTCTTTAACCAAGCCCCAGTTTGACACTTCGTTTCATTGCCTTCAAAGCATCATGCAATCTAAGAGGAGATCACTCTTTGAGCTTCAGTCAATCAATCGGCGGACAAGATTTAGAAGTGTTTACATGAAGGGGCGTATCTTTCGAAAGTGGGATTAGATCCCGAATCTGTGTATGACACTCTCGCTTTTGGTTTGACTCTTTTGGGAGAGTATAAGCATCACAAGGTGGGGAAAGGTGTATGGAAGCCCCTGCAGACCGAGACAGTGTTTGGCTCTATCTTCCTATGATGTAGAAAGAGAATACTCGTCGAGACACTTGAAAATCTGTATTATTCACCATGATCATAAAGCTGCTTAAAACCCTTTGTTGATGTTCGGGTTATTCAATCGCCAACGCTGATGTGAACAAATATTTTGATTAATCTTGAAGAGAAAGCCCACTGATATCGAGAATCAAACTCGGAAAGATGGAAAGTGTACGGGTATGGTCCTTGAGGAGACTAGATTTTCTGAGATTTGTTTGTGCTTTCGACTGAACCAGTTATGGTTTCCTACGTTCCCCTTCATAGGAGGAGCTCAGGTCGCCGTAGTTCGGGCTTATCCCGAATGAATAGAATGAACGTTGAAATTCAAGAATTTGAGGACTTTTGGGGATTTTAGGAATTGAAAGAACATGTCCTCTTGGAGTGTCGATGGGAGACACAGATGTGAAGCCCCAGTGGGACGTTCACGGCAGGTGTTTGCGGAGGAGAAATGAAATATGCTCATATATAATATCGAATGAACGGAGGGAATTTGCACAATCTTCGCTTGACGGTCCTTTGAGCCGGGATGGACTTGGCTCTTCTTTAAGCAATAATCTGTTTTAAGATCTCGACGATATTGGAATGAAACTGCTACCCGGTAGGAACTGCGACTGGGTCTCGGGATTTCGATCGGTCTTCGGGTGATTTAGGATATCATGACCTCTTAAAACGAGAGGTCGGCCAGGCCTTTTGCTGACTGAACCCCTAAAGATGAGAGGTTGGCTCTTGGGTATGTGTTTGGGATTTCTAAGGCGAGGGAAATCTGTGGTTGCATCTTTGCTGCCTCTAAGGATGAGAGGTCAATTTTGGCTTCGGCTAAAGGCAAAGGTAAGGGTAATGGTAATGGGAATGTCCTCTAAAATCGAGAGGACGGCTTAGGAATTGGTCAAGGTATTGGGAATATCCTCTAAGATCGAGAGGATGGCCGGAATTGGTTGAGGTAGTGGTGAGGGGACATCCATGCTGTCTCTTTATTCATTCTGAGGCTCCTCTTGAGTAACGACCGGATCCTTTGACTTTTGCTTTTGAGAGGATCTCTGGGGACTAGGCTCTCTTTCTTTTCTTTTCTTTTCTTCTTTTTTTTTTTATTTTTTCCAATTTTGTCTTTGAGAGGAGCATTTCAGCTAGTCCCAGGATGGATCATTGTTTTCCGTGGTTCTTGAGCTTGAAAACGGTCAATCTTCTTTTGCATCACGGGAGCCTCAAGGATAGTCCCTCTTCTTTTGGAGATGGTTGGACGGGTTTCAAATATGCCGATCTTGAAACGAAGGGGTATTGTTTAGTGAGGGTAAGGTAATGGCTTTCCTATGGGTGAAAGGCTTCAATCGCAGTCCCTACCGGATGGTCCGAACAAGATCAAGTCTTCATTTGCTCTCTTAAGTTTACTTCGCGGAAGATCCATGCAAATTCATCGAGCAACGAGATAGCGAGGACGAAGGAAAGTATGTGAGCATATGGGAATCGAGGTGGGGATACCAGTCAATTTTCTCGCTCCGATCAATTTAAACATTAGTCATTTCAAAGCGTTAGTCGGTGAGCAGCATAAGTGATCATGTAGAATAAAAACCATTTCAATAAAATGTAACGTGGGTGTGCAAGTGATGTCTCGAGTCTAGCAAGAATAGAAATAAACATTTTATTCACTGAAATAAAAGGTTCATAACATGAGCAAGATAGGGTTAAAACATAAAGACGAAACATCTATTAGCAAGATAAAACCAGCTAAGACCCTACGACTCCCGACTGACTGACTTTCAGATGGGGAAGCTTTGAAATTGCTGACGAGGATCATTGGCTACTTTTGGGGAAGCTTTCTCAATTCTACCTTCATCAACCATCCTTTGAATCAACATCTTCAGGGGAATACAGTCGTTGGTGGCATGACCAGGGTATTGATGATAGTAGCAATACTTACTGCGATCCAATTTTGGATTGGGCTTATGAAATTACCCGGATCCGGCTCGCGCGCGGAGCCCCGACATCTCGCATTTGTCGCTTTTCGGGAAGTCGCCCGGATTCGAGAGGCAGCGCAATCGCGCCCCGGCATCTGGCTTATTCCGTTTTAGCGTGTTGGAGGTGTCTCGCCGTTGTTTTCGCAATTGTAGAGGCGCCACGCCATTTTTATTAAGCCCAAAACATTGAAAAAGGGCATCAGTTTAGGAATAAATTGTTTTTGTGTGATGAGATTTTGAGTTCGGAGGTCAGATGACTCCTCGGGAAGAGAATATTAGACTCTTAGAGCTCACCCGAGTCGCCTCATAAAAACGAGTCTTTCGGATACCCCTAATATTCTTTAAATGTTGTGTGTGTGTGTGTGCTTTTTTAAAAATGCATGCTGTATCGGATGTCTACATTGCACACTACGTATTGAAATGTATTGAAATAGTAATGGAAGGAAGCCTTACCAATGTTGGTTCGTGTCTGTCTTCCGCTGGGGAATGGTGTTTGAGGATGGAACAGTGTTCCGGTACGGACTGGGATTGCTTCGGGAGGGGCTGGTTGTCTGCGGACAGAGTTTCGGCGTGAGTTGATGTTGCAGGCTGCGTTTGGGCAGAGGTTCGGCGTGCGTTGGGATTGTCGGTTGGATTCGGGCAGAGGTTCGGCGTGCGTTGGAATCGTCGGTTGGATTCGGGTAGAGATTCGGCGTGGGTTGGAATCGTCAGTTTGACTCGGAAAGAGCCGGGACGCCTCGGGAAAGACCAGGCAAGGCCTCGGAGTACCACGAGGGGCCTTAGAGTACCTCGAGAGTGCCTCGCGGCAGCGCGGGAGCATCACGGGAGCGCTCGGAGAGGCTTCGGAGCACCTCGAGGGGGCTCGAAAGGCCTCGGAAGGATCCGAAAGGGGCCGGGATTGCCCCGAAGGGTCTTAGAGGGGTGCCTGAAGGCTGGGGGGAGAGGAGAGAAGAGGAAATTGTGTCTGAAATGGGAGGGGGAGCCCTCTATTTATAGTTGGAGATTTCGTGCAAAGAGGTCCGTACGGACCTTCTAGGTTATCCAGAATTTTAGTTTTCCTCGATTTGAGGGAATATGTGATAATTGTGAATATTCTGGAATGATGGTGTCCCCTGTGCAAAGAGGTCCGTACGGACCAACCATGCATGAGGGTAATGATTTTCTTCGGAATTTGAGGGAATATTGTGGACTTTAAGGGGATTCACTAATTATTGCAACAAAGAGGTCCGTACGTACCTTATTTGCTTCTCCAATTTCCTTAAAATTCCCAAAAGGTCCTTTTGTCCCTTTTTATCCCAGGAAGGCTCCTCCCTTGGTTTGGCTGAGGGTTTTTTGAGGGTTTTGAGTGCCATAGGTCTTTGAGACTGTGTTTGTGAGTCTGCGGTGTTTCCCATGTGCTCGGAAGAGGGTGATCCAGATTGGGGTACTTACAGAAGCCCCTCGACGACGTCACTTACGGAGGAAGTGGGGTCGTTGATAAGATAAGGGTCCTAATCTGGATCACGTGCTGGGAGAGGAAGTGACCGTGGAGGTCGGGGTGAGGATGTGGCGGTGTCCTATTGTGTGACCGTATAGGTCGATTGGCTGGACCCTTGTGATAGGATTCCTACGTATCCCTAGCGGGAATCAAGCATGATCGTAGTTCGGGTGTGGGGTGAGTATTTGTGGTGCACGAGGATGGAAAGGGTCCTCTGACTGAAACTTTGTGCGTGGACGTGGTGGTGTCCTGTGGGTGACCGCATAGGTCGATGGTGAGGACGTTGTGACGTCCTGGGTGACCGTATAGGTCGGTGGTAAGGACGTGGAGGCGTCCTGGGTGACCGTATAGGTCGATGGTAAGGACGTGGAGGCGTCCTGGGTGACTGTATAGGTCAATGGTAAGGACGTGGAGGCATCCTGGGTGACCGTATAGGTCGATGGCTGGACCCTGTGACAGGATTCCTACGTATCCCTAGCGGGAATCAAGCCTGGTCGTAGTTCAGAGGTCGTGAAATTGTGAGTGCATGCGGGCGTGATGGTGCCCTGAAGTGTCGTGTGACCGCCGAGGCCGACTGTGAGGACGTGGTGGCATCCTGAGATGGAAATTTTATGATTTTCCGAATTGGGTGGTTTAAAGCCTTCCGGGCTAGTGATAGTGATTTGGGAGGTTTATACGGTCTTTCGGACCGAGTGGTTTAAAGCCTTCCGGGCTGGAGATAGTGATTTGGGAGGTTTATACGGTCTTCCGGACCGAGTGGTTTAAAGCCTTCCGGGCTGGAGATAGTGATGGGGGAGGTTTATACGGTCTTCCGGACCGAGTGGTTTAAAGCCTTCCGGGCTGCCTGTGGTGAGTGGACGGGGTGATGTCCTGAGTTGAAGTTTGTGTGGAGTGGATGTGGTGATGTCCTGAGTTGAAGTTTGTGTGAAGGCATCTATACCTAAGTTGAGGCTTAGTTCGGGAGTATGAACCTAAGTTGTGACCTAGTTCAGGAGTATGACCCTAAGTTGGGACCTAGTTCAGGAGTATGACCTAAGTTGGGACCTAGTTCAGGAGTATGACCTAAGTTGGGATCTAGTTCAGGAGTATGACCTAGGTTGGGACCTAGTTCAGGAATATGACCTAAGTTGGGACCTAGTTCAGGAGTATGACCTAAGTTGGGGTTTAGTTTCAGTAGTATGAACCTAAATTGGGACCTAGTTCAGGAATATGACCTAAGTTGGGGTTTAGTTTCAAGAGTATGAACCTAAATTGGGACCTAGTTCAGGAATATGACCTAAGTTGGGGTTTAGTTTCAGGAGTATGAACCTAAATTGAGACCTAGTTCAGGAGTATGACCTAAGTTGGGACCTAGTTCAGGAGTATGACCTAAGTTGGGGTTTAGTTTCAGGAGTATGACCCTAAGTTGAGACTATTCTAAGGCGTCTGGACCTAAGTTGAGTTTGATGAGCATTTTGTGGATCCTGTATGGAACTTTGTTTGTGGGACTTTTTGGAAAGGCATCATGCCGTGCTAGGATTCTTCTTTTATGTAGCATTTATTACAGCTATGTCTTGCGTTTGAAGTTTATTGACATACCTTTGCTGTGTTTACCTGCAGGAGGAGGTGCCTTTGTGAGGAGGAAGTTGAATTGTTGAGGACGTGGGGTGCCTCTTATCGAGATGAAGAGGACGTGGTGGCGTCTCTGGCTAAATTGCTTAAGTGTTAGAGGGCATGGGGTGCCTCTGATCGAGTTGTTGAAATGTTGAGGACGTGTGGCGCCCCTGACCGAAGTTGCTGAAATGTTGTGGATGCGCTGGCATTTTTGATCGAAGTCGCTGAAAGGATGAGGACGCGATGGCGCCTTTGTCCGAACTTGCTGTGAGGGCGAGGTGGCGCCTCTGTCTGAACTTGCGGTGAGGGCGAGGTGGCGCCGCTGTCTGAACTTGCGGTGAGGGCGAGGTTACGCCTTTGTCTGGACTTGTGGTGAGGGCGAGGTTACACCTCTGTCTGAGATGATGAGGTGGCTGGCGGAGGCACCGAGATGCCGGATTTCTCGCTTGTGGAGGAAGATGATGATGAGTCGGATTAGGGCTCTTTTGCTTTCCCTCTTTCCGTTGTTTTTTTTTTTGTAGAGCAACAGACATTTTGTACCTGTAATAAAACACTTGTATTTGCACAGCAAAGTATTTTATTTTAAGATGTAATGACGTATTTGTGATTCCAGGGATTGAACTAGGAATTGTTGCTAGCTTATTATTATTTTTGTGCATGTCGCATGAGCTGGGAATGCATTTGTGGTTAGTGGAGGCTGAGGCAGCTTTGGCATGTTTTTTGAGCAGTTGGGGGCTGAAGCAGCTTTGACAATTTCATAAGCGGTGGCGGGAGTGATGTCTCCTGGGACGCGTTCGCTTTGTGCTTGATAGCCACTCTTTTTGGGGTTGGCTACCTCAGGATATGTGACGGTGCTCTGTTGGATGTGGCAGGCCATTGTCGGGCGGGCGAGGATATCATTCCTTTGGTTCCGGGGGAAACCTTCCACGGTGTGGATCGTCTGGTGATGAGAACCGATTCATGCGGGGGAAGCCCCTGCTTTGCTTGCATTATGGTCGCGAGAGAGGCTTCAAACCATACCTGAGTCTTCGGCGTCTCTTAGTCCGTGGACGTTTGCTTGGCGACCTCTTGTCTTGGACATGGATCAATCTGCTTGGGAGAGATGGATGGCACATCTTGGTACGCATCAGCTTCGCTGGTGGGTTCCGCATTGGGGGATCGAGACTAGGAGGGCCTTTCAGGAAGGTTCCTATGTTGTCAGAGTTCCGTGTTTGCCTTGGTCCTCTTTCTATGTTCCGTTACTTGTTTCCCGGCAGTTCGGGATGTGGCAGGAGCCTTTGCTAGGCTGGGATGACATTGCCAATGTGGAGGTAGCTTCTTTCTGCATGACAGATCCATATGCCTTTCTGTATTTTCTGAGGGTATGGAAGTATTCCGCTTTCCCTCATGTGGTGCTCCTTCGACGTCGGGAGAGTGTTGTGTTGACCACCGAATACCTGGATTGGTATGAGTAGCATATCGGGCAGACCCAAGTGGTTTTGGGGAGCAGGCGCAAAGCGGTTCTGGGGCAAGATTACCATTTCAGCTGCGACCTTAGGAGTGCAGAAGCTTGGGTTAACCCTCAGGGTGTCACGGGAGACGATTTATTTGACTACGGGATTCGAGTTGACAAACTGGCGGGGAGAGGTCCCTTTTTGCAGACTCGTAGGGAGAAGATCCGAGCCGAGGCACGGGTGAACGATGCTCTGAGAGCGACTGATTCGTTTGACACGACTAGGAGGACTCCTGATCTCGGAATGAGGGAGACAGAACTCGCTCATGTGGAATGAAAGAAAACTCGTTGGGGACGAGGGAAGAAAGGAAAGAGTGATGAAGGGCCAAATGCGAGTAGCATGGAATGACCTTCTGAAACACTGAGTATCCATTCATCGTCATTGCAGACACATTGATTGTTAAATGTTTTAAGTTGTCTTTTAGCATGTTGTGAATCGAGAGTAGACCGTGCTTGAACTCATCAAAAAGTGTTTTAACTGTGATGATTTGTGATTTACTTTTAAAGCTTTGTCGAGACGTAAAATCTCTTGTTTGCTTCTTTTCTGAGCCTTGGTGGCGTCAATTTTTTGGAATTTTGTGTATTCCTTAGACCGAACCAATGAAGGCTGCCTACGTTCCCCTCGGACTGAGAGGCTCAGGTCTGCGTAGTTCGACCCTCTTTTGTGGGAGAAATGACTTGTAATGTACACTTGCAAGGGCGTATTTATTTTTGAAAAGGTGGGAACGGGTCCCCTTTTGTGTGAATGCCTTATTTGATGTAGGCACAAAAGAAATGCTTTTGGGTTTGACTCTTTTGAGAGAGTATGAGTACTAAAAAGCTTGTAAAAGTGTATGGAAGCCCATGCTGACAGAAAATCAGTGTTTAGCTCTGTTTTCCTATTTTTGTAGAAAAATAAGACTTGTCGAGACATTTGAAAACTTGATTTGTTCACAATGATCACTTGTTTGCTTAAAACCCTTTGTTGATGTTCAGGTTATTCAACAATTAAACCTGATATGCTTTGATTAATCACGAGGAGAAAGTCAATCGGTATCAAGGATCGAGTTGGTCTGGTGTGAAAGAAGGTTTGTGTATAGGAGAGGTCATTGATGAGACCGGGTTTGTGGATTTGTATATGTTTATGACCGCACCATTTCGGGTTGCCTACGTTCCCCTTAAGACAAGGAGCTCAGGTAGACGTAGTTCGGGGCTGAACCGTGTTTGGCTTTGGGGCCAGGGCATGAATATTTGTGCGGCCTTTGACAAAAAGGCTCGGAAAGCTGAATGATGAGGCACGGGCCTTGAGGTGATTTCTTGACAAGTCGTATTTGACGGTCTTTTCAGTGACTCCCTTGCTTCTTGATCGTTGGCTCTGGGTCTTTGACCTCATTTATTTTTGTGAAGCTTCTTCTTGAGCTCTTTTTTTTGTAGCTTCTGCTTGAGCTTTTTTTTTTTGTAGCTTCTGCTTGAGCTTTTTTTTTGTAGCTTCTGCTTGAGCTTTTTTTTTGTAGCTTCTGCTTGAGCTTCTTTTTTTTTTTTTGAAGCATTTGAGGGCGAAGGCAAGCCCCTGCTTGAACTTTCTTGATGCGCACGAGGGCGAAGGCAAACCCCTAGATTGTTGTCGACATGGGGTCAATCTTTTGATGCTAAGTGACCTTTTGTTGTCCTTTGATGTTCCTGCCGTCGTTGACTTGGTCAAGGTGATGGTGGGGACATGTTTTGGAAAATGTGTGGCTTGATGGAGGCCTTTGTGTGGGGTATGGTAAGGTGGATGAGGAGTTATCGATTGACTTTCTCACACCAATTAATCAAAGCATTAATCATTTGTGGAATTACTTGTTGAGCAATGCAAGTGATCACATAGAACAAAACCATTTCATTAAATTTAATGTGGGGTGCAAAATAATGTCTCAAGTCTAGCAAGAAAAGAAAGAAGACTTATGTATGGAAAATTGAAGACTTAATTACAATGTCCAAGGAGGACTTGATTGAATGAGAACAGTACTAGAACCTGCGAGGTTTGACTGTATGATTCTTTGATTTGCGTCTCTTTGGACTCTTCAGCAGTTCCCAAATTCATTTTGGTTAGAACATTCTCGGCAGCTTGGGCCCGATTTTTCTCTCGTTTGACAACATGCTTAAAGATTTGTTTAATGCATTGTTCATTAATGTGTCTGCGTCTTTATCAAGTGAATCATTATTAACTGTTTTGGTTAGTTAATTTATCATTTGTTAAAGTGGCAATGAGGGGATACTCAGAAAGGTCGATCTTTTATTCAAAGCATAAGGAAGCGCGGTTTATGTTACAAACGCATAATCTTTAGGCGTAAGGCCGTCAGACGACTCGAGAGACTCGAACATAAATACGACAGACTCGAGGTCTTTTATTTTTGAAGATAGACTCTAGGAGACGGGGGGTTAGTCCAAGCTTCTCGTCCTGTCTATTCTTGCTGGCTGTGGGTCCGCGTTTGTGAAAGTTACGCCATTTTTTATGCTGCCACTTGCTCGGCCTGTCTCGAACTGCCTTATCTCCGGGGAGGGCTCGATCCATCCCTTGGTGTGCCCTGATTCCGGAAAGGAATGTTGGGGAATAACCATTCTTGGATTCTTTCTTCTGAATTCTTCATTGCGGAAGCCCCAGGTTCCGTCTTCACGTCCCCAATCATCACGAGAATTTGCCGAGGACTTATCCACCATGCTTACCCCGTCATTTCCAGGGAAAGGGTTTCCAATTGTGTTGGGACCGCGGGGGCATTCCCATTTTCCCTCTTCGATTAAACCTTGAACCACTTTCTTCAACACGAAGCAATGGTCGGTTGTGTGGCCGGGGAAGTTGTGAAAAACACACCATTTGCTCATGTCCACGTTGGGCTTGCGAGTCTTTGGTTGGAAATCCTCAAGGGGTTTGAGAATGTTCCTCTTTATTAGTGTCTCGAGGACTTGGCTCAAGGGCATCCCGAGGTTATCAAAATGCTGGAACTGTGGTATGCGAGGAGGTTTGTTGCTTCGTTGGGCTCCGTTTTGGATGTAACGAACTGCTCTGGTAACTCCTTTCTTCTTGTTTGGAGGTGTTTGGTAACCTTTTTCCTTTTGCTTAAGGAAACTCTTCCGTTGTATCTCCTTTGCATGTTCTACCAACCAAGCCATATGGGGGTCAGTTGGCAGAGGCAGGCTGCCATTTTCTGGGATGGAGACCGAAGATTGAGGTGGATTGGCTGATGGGATCGCCATTCGGGAGTCTCGGGGAGGCAGTTGAGTGTATAACATCCCGTACCCTGGGTCATTGAGATTAAGGGCGTGATTGCCCGGGCCGCTAAGGGTTGTGTTTGGGAATTGGGGAAATGCTTCATTAGCCCCAAGTGGCAGTCCAGCGGGTGGAAGGTTTGAAATGTCGGGATATCCGCTTGGGATGTCCGTCCCTGGTAAACATTAGGATTTCAAGTTGTGGCTGCGGGACTCATACAGAGGCACAAGATTGAATTCCAGGGGATATTGAGAGGTGTTAAGATCTGAGGGAGCGGGCCCATAAGTGTGCTGAGGTTGGAAAATCGGAGCTGTTTGACTGAGGCTCGAATGGAGATTTGAGCGGGAGTTGCCTTGCATTGCTAGGTTTCCGTGGCTTTGTGAAGGAGGGACCAGCTGATAGCTTTGAGGACCCGGGGGAGCAGGTATTTCTTCGTCTTCTATGAGAACGAAGGTCCCATCAGGTTGGGGAACCACGACGGTTCTGCGACGGCGCATGGCATATTCGATCCAAGCCTGCTGCTCTTCTTGGCGTTTCTCGAGAGCCTTGAAAGCTTGCCAAACTTCTTCCATCGTTTGGAAATTTCCCAGGCGTGGGGTTTCGTTTCCCTCACTGTTATCTGTTGATCGCGCCATGGGGGAATAACACACTGTTCGGACCGCTGAACCGGAAGGGCTGTCAGACCCTGTGACCTTGATACTGAAAAGGCGGCTCCCGGGTATTCTCAACCACTCTCGGTTCGCTGGAGGAGGGTGACGGGTAAGGTTTAGACACAGGAATGGCCTCTCGGGATAAAAGGGGGAAAGCTCACGTGGCATGCGGTTTCCGCTTCTTTTATATATATTTTTTTGTTGTTTTAATTTACTTAAAACATGTTTTCTCGGAGTCCTAGGTAGGTTGGAAAAGATTGCTCTTCTTTTTCGCAACTATGCTAGTTCCTGGGTCAGTGGAGACCATCTGTGCGGCTATAAGCCCCTCGTTTTGCACCTGTATTTTGATATCCCAAGGTGGACAGCCCCGGGCGAGGGTCCTATAGGGAAAGCGGTTTCCACCGGCCTAAAAGAAAAACCGAACCTAAGGACCGAGCTTGTCATGTTCGTTTTGATGCGTTAGCCATGTGAATAGTGAACCGAGCCGGCCACTGAGTCAAGATCAGGTCAAGAGTTCGGCATGACCTCTCTTTACCTTGCTTGCGCAAGGGATCTGTGACGTTAGGCGTTGGCTGGGTCATATTGTCATGGCTGACATATCAAAGGCGTGATGATATGGTGTCATGTGAGCATGGATGTATATCCGGGACGGAACATCGTCTGGGTGTAGCTTCGGAAATCAAGATCAGGTCAAGATTTTAGCATGACCTTTCATCGCTTTGATTGCGCAAGGGATCTTGAGTTCCGAGCCTTGACTCAGAAAATGGCCGGCATGGTATATGTATCCAGGCTGTATGACACGGACCGGGTAAAAACCAACCGAGTCTGGACAGAGTGTGACTCATGACTCAAACATGCAGGGTTGACGCTTGGCTAGGATGGGATGTTTGGAATGATCCCGTGCGCATCCGAGAGGCCTAGGAAGACCAAACGGACTGCAACTGAGACCACCCCGGGTTGAGGGTCAGAGTGTGCAAAGGTAACCGAGGCAAGAGCAAGGCGTAGCGTGCGGTGTAACCGAGGCAAAGAAGGCGAGTAGTGTGCGGTCTCTAAAATTCTTTTTCTGAGCAAAACAGAAGTTTTTTCGAAGAATTTTAAATGTATGCACAGATGTATATTGATGCATTTTTTATTTTTATTTTTTTTGTAAAATAAAAAGTAAAGCACGTGCACGCACACACAACAGTTAAAGAAAGGGGTAAAATGAAAGTTTGACCCTCATCATCGTTTTAAAAATCTTTTGTTTTGTTTAAAAGTTTTTAAAACAAAAAATCCCCAGCGGAGTCGCCAACTGAAATTACCCGGATCCGGCTCGCGCGCGGAGCCCCGGCATCTCGCATTTGTCGCTTTTCGGGAAGTCGCCCGGATCCGAGAGGCAGCGCAATCGCGCCCCGACATCTGGCTTATTCCGTTTTAGCGTGTTGGAGGTGTCTCGCCGTTGTTTTCGCAATTATAGAGTCGCCACGCCGTTTTTATTAAGCCCAAAACATTGAAAAAGGGCATCAGTTTAGGAATAAACTGTTTTTGTGTGATGAGATTTTGAGTTCGGAGGTCAGATGACTCCTCGGGAAGAGAATATTAGAATCTTAGAGCTCACCCGAGTCGCCTCGTAAAAACGAGTCTTTCGGATACCCCTAATATTCTTTAAATGTTGTGTGTGTGTGCTTTTTTAAAAATGCATGCTGTATCAGATGTCTACATTGTACACTACGTATTGAAATGTATTGAAATAGTAATGGAAGGAAGCCTTACAATGTTGGTTCGTGTCTGTCTTCCGCTGGGGAATGGTGTTTGAGGATGGAACAGTGTTTCGGTACGGACCGGGATTGCTACGGGAGGGGCCGGTTGTCTGCGGACAGAGTTTCGGCGTGAGTTGATGTTGCAGGCTGCGTTCGGGCAGAGGTTCGGCGTGCGTTGGGATTGTCGGTTGGATTCGGGTAGAGGTTCGGCGTGCGTTTGAATCGTCGGTTGGATTCGGGCAGAGGTTCAGCGTGGGTTGGAATCGTCGGTTTGACTCGGAAAGAGCCGGGACGCCTCGGGAAAGACCAGGCAAGGCCTCGGAGTACCACGAGGGGCCTCAGAGTACCTCGAGAGTGCCTCGGGGCAGCGCGGGAGCATCGCGGGAGCGCTCAGAGAGGCTTCGGAGCACCTCGAGGGGGCTCGGAAGGCCTCGGAAGGATCCAAAAGGGGTCGGGATTGCCCCGAAGGGTCTTAGAGGGGTGCCTGAAGGCTGGGGGGAGAGGAGAGAAGAGGAAATTGTGTCTGAAATGGGAGGGGAGCCCTCTATTTATAGTGGGAGATTTCGTGCAAAGAGGTCCGTACAGACCTCCTAGGTTATCCAAAATTTTAGTTTTCCTCGATTTGAGGGAATATGTGATAATTGTGAATATTCTGGAATGATGGTGTCCCCTGTGCAAAGAGATCCGTACGGACCATCTTGGCATGCAAAGAGGTCCGTACGGACCAACCATGCATGAGGGTAATGATTTTCTCCGGGATTTGAGGGAATATTGTGGACTTTAAGGGGATTCAGTAATTATTGCAACAAAGAGGTCCGTACGGACCTTATTTGCTTCTCCAATTTCCTGAAAAATTCCCAAAAGGTCCTTTTGTCCCTTTTTATCCCAGGAAGGCTCCTCCCTTGGTTTGGCTGAGGGTTTTTTGAGGGTTTTGAGTGCCATAGGTCTTCGAGACTGTGTTTGTGAGTCTGCGGTGTTTCCCATGTGCTCGGAAGAGAGTGATCCAGATTGGGGTACTTACAGCTTAGTGGGATGGTAATTATCGAGCGGCTTTATCATTCCTCTTTGCATCAAACCATTAAAAGCTTCCTCAGTTGTTATTTCCAAATCATCAAATTCTCGCTTCTTGCACGGTGGAAACTGACGGGGGTTCTGAGTATTGCTTTCTTCTCGGGAGCCTAAATCGAGCTTTCCCTCGTCAATGAGTTCCTGAATGACCCTCCTCAATTGTATGCAGGCACAAGTGGTGTGTCCCGAGTATTGGTGATAGTGACAATATTTGCTCGGATATATGTTCTCATTATGATGGAGAGGGATATAATTAACTAGCGGCTGAACCAGACCTCCGCTCACCAAAACATTGAGAAATTTGTTCATAGGCATTCCCACATTACCCCAGAATGCTTTATTCTTTTCCGTTCGAACTTCCTTTGGAGGGGACTCGGGTATGGCCATCCCTTGCTGGGTAGAGTTTACAGCTGGAATAAAGGACATCTGAGTCACTGTCACATAGGAGGTCGGTCCTGACTGGTGATCCTGCAGGGATGACAAGCTGAACCCAAATGAGCTCAGTGGCGGCTGCGAAGCACTTCCTTGCAGGGGAACTTGATCAGGATGTAGTATCAGTGATCCTTTCCGAGTAATATAATGGCATGCCCCTTGGGATTCTGGCTGGTACTGACTCTTCGACTCCAGTTGATTAGGGAAACTGAAAGCTTCAAAAATCGGTTGTTCATCCTTGACCTGAGTTTGAATCACATGAGGTATCGGGGAAAGAATTTTATCTTGCTCATCTTCAACCACCCCTTTCATTGCATCTCCATTCCCGTAATCAACATTGCTGATCTTAATGATTTCCTCATACGACCCATCTTCGTGGCGAATTATAGTAACCCCTCGGATGCGTATTGCTTCCACAAATCTAGCGTGAGTCTCCTCCTCTCGGGTTTTGGCAACTTGGGCTAGCAACTGGGCCTTGCATTCACGAACCATTGCGGCTTCAAGAGCAGCTCGCAACTCTGCTACCGACAGATCATTCAATTCTAGCTGGCCCGAAGTAGGGAGAATTCCAGACTGAGCGGATGACGTATCTTTTGCACCGGACATCTCGGATTGAGGAACAGATATAAGCTTCGAAGCAAGGATTCCAAAAAACCACAGAATACCAGAACACGTTTCCAACTTGTCACCGCTACAGAGGGTAGACACGGGTTTATTAGGTAGGGAAAGAAGAGTGAATACGGGAGAGGGAACGGAGAGGAAGGACTCGTGCAAACAAAATGCTTATCTTCAAGTATAAATCAATGATTTAAATCATAAGAACGGTTGGAAAAGGCTAATCCTTTATTTATGCTAAACTAAACCTTGGGGTAACCTAGGGACGCAACGTTCAAATTACACTAACTGTTTTGTATTTGAAATTAATAATAAGTAATGTTACCTAAACAAAACCTAACACGATGTGAGACGGATGAGTAGCCCCAATTTCTAGGGAAATTTGGGCAGCATAACGGGTATTCTCGGGGAATTTCCAAGAAAAATCCGGCATGACCTCTCGTCGGTGCATGGTGACAATGCGGCATGATCTCTCGTTTAGGACACGCCACGAAAGTGACATGTCCTTACGTGAAACCATGTTGCATTGGCAACATGCCCACAAGGTGCGGGGTTTTGAGGGAGGTAATAGAACTTATTTGGAAATTTCAAAAACAAACCATTTTTATGTAGTTTAAAACGTCATGTCAAAAACCAACCGTGGGTAAGGTTATAGTGTGGCGCCACCTAAACGCGCTAGGGGGATAGGTTTGACATTAGGCGCTCAAACGTAGGCGAATATTATCACCGTCCGCGATGCCGTCCGTCGCACCTGAGGGTCCTAGAACTATGTGATGTAGTGTGCGGATGACTATATTCTTTTATTTACAAAAAAAAAATTTATTTTATTTATTTATTTATTAAGAAAAAGGGAAACACACACACAACTCTCAAGGAAGAAAAGGAGCAACAGTCAGCTGAGCAATCTCTTCATTGATTCAAGGGACTGCCCTCAAACTGTAACTCGAAACTGTCCGGTGACTAAACTTGTCGCGTGACACAGACAAAGAAGAGAAAAAGTTGTCGCACGACCAAGAAAGTCACTGAACCACACTCCTGCAAAACTGAGATTAGCCCCTGCCTCTCGTTGGCAAGGGATGAAACCAACCAGCAAGGCAACAACATATAGAGCACAAATAACAAACAAAGGCATACAAATTGCAATATCTCATAAAATGCATGTATCGCTCATGATTATCAAGGATGCACATAGAATGAACACATTGGATGTCTAAACGAACAAAAGCATGACCCACTTAGTTTTGAAAAACAGGTTTTCAAAAAGCATAATCCCCAGCGGAGTCGCCACTGAATGTCCGCTCGCCCGAAATTAAAGAATTTCTGAGGTTTTGAAAAAAAGGGAGTCGCCACGCCATGCTTAGAGGTGCACTTTGAAAAACCTTTGGAAAGAGAGTGGGTTCAGGGGTCAGGTTACGTGTTGGGAAGAACCGAGAGTTCACCCAACACGCCTCGTCCGTAGACAAGTCTTTCTAATCTAGACATCCAAATAATTCAAAAGACGTGCAAACAATGATAATGAAACAAAGTGCGATAAACATGCATTTTATTGAATAAGAAAGATCATTACAACTTGTAGACCAATTGTCTGGGAGGCCACATCCCTTTACAAAGAACAGAATGCATTACAAGAGAAAAGAGGTCCTCTGCAAGGGATCACATCTATCGCGTGACAGAGGACTCCCTTGTCCCGATCTGTCGCGTGACATCAGTGATCACCCTATAGAGGCTCACAATCAACCAAATCTACAGATCTATAAGCAAAACGAACAAACAACCAGATCTAGGAACTGAACAATCTAAACAAGCTACTGAATACTAAAACAAATGAACAGACGAACTACCAATAAAATATGGTCCCTGCAGATGGTCACGACATGTCGCGTGACACAGGACTCCACATGTCCACATGTGTCGCGTGACATATGCTAGCCATCTACAGGTACCTCACAACTGAGAAGCAGATCCAACAATAACACAACAATTATATTATAAGCAGTAATATCAATACGAATTAAACGCGAATCAATTAAAGGAGTGTGGATATGGGAGATCCACACTCCCTTGATGCCCAAATTGCAAATCCAAATAGATCACATCAATATCAAGCAATTGGACTCAAGTATAAGCTATTTAAACAGAGAGATTGCAGTTGCCACTTGATAATCTGAGGCAGAAGGAGCCTGATTATCAAGTGGAGAAGGAGAGAGAGAGTAATTAGAACAAATGGATGAGAGAGAGAAGAGGGGAGAGTGTTACCCTTGTAGTCCTGAACTCTTACACCAAGTTAGGTGCAGGAGCCTTCAATTCAACTTCGAGATGGAGATCTGAGCACTGGTTGAGAGCTGAATCAAGGGGCTTCAAGTGTATAGGGGAGTAGAGGTGGAATTGGGTTGAAGAGAGATGAGAGGTGAGGGAATTGAAGGGGAATTGGGAGGTTTTGGTATGAGAGAGAGAGAGAGAGTTTCTGGCATAATTTGGGCAGAGTGGCTTTAGGGAGGTGAAATTTAGATCCAAAACTGAGAGGGGTAGGGTCTTATTTATAGCTGCAGTCTATGGTCACTTTGTGTCGCACGACGTAACGTTACCACTTTCCATGCTTCGAATTGTCGCGTGACACAAGGTGACAATAACCGTTTTTGGCGCCAAAACTGATTCTGGAAGCTTCCTAGGTAATACCCAAAATGTCCAAAATAGTTTTATTCCCTCTAGGTCCTTTAACTCGAGCAAAGTACAAAAAAGTACTTCCTTCGCGAGAAACATATGAAATATTTCCGGAAGCCTCGGGATGGACCGAGAATTTACCAAAATGCCCCTAAATGCCATTTTATTACTTAAAATGCATCTGGAAAGGTCACGAATTTGGATTGGCGTACTTACAAATCATAAACCTTGGTTTGCTTCTCCTTTGCTTTCACCTGCATTTTTTCATTGTTATACTTTCTAACCATAGAATTGTATTTTCTAGCAAGTAAAGCAACACTAGCATTCTCATCAATTTCTTCAAAAACCTCATCTTCATTTTCTTCCAAAGAACTCGAGGTTTGAGTTTTCAAAACAACATTTTTCCCCTTAGATGCTTCACTTTGATCAAGGAGATTTAACTCAAAGTTTTTCAAAATACTCATTAAAGAATTGATATCCATAGTTGAAAGATTGTGAGCCTCTTCTATAGATGAAACTTTCATATTAAAATGCTCAGGAAGGGTTCTAATTGCTTTTGAGACAAGTTGTTTGTTGGTAAAAGGTTCACCCAACAATTGACACTCATTAGCAATATCAAATAATTTTTCAAAATAAGAAGGAATAGTTTCATTTTCACCCATCCTTAATCTTTCAAATCGGCTAGTAAGACCCCTAAGCTTAGTTTCACGCACACTGCCATCACCTTCACAAAAATGTTGTAAAATGTCCCATGCTTCCTTTGCAGTGGAACTATTTTGAATAAGTTTGAAAATATGCATATCAACCCACTCAAAAATGGCATTAAGTGCCTTTTCATTGAAACTAGCTTGGTTGATCTCTTCCATGTTCCATTCTGATTCAGGTTTGACTTGCACGTCACCATCCTCATCAGCAGGTAACATTGGTAAGGAGTAACCATTTGTTATAGATCGCCATGCTCGAAGATCAATTGATTTGATATGCGAGCGTAGACGGATCTTCCAATAACAATAATTCGAGCCATCTAACACAGGAAGACGCTTATTGTTAGGATTAGCCGGATCATAAGCCATGACACCTAGACCAAGCACTTAGTATCGTCAAGTGACCTGCTCTGATACCAATTGAAATTGTCAATGGCTTCACTGGAAAGAGATGTTACCATCGATGTTACCCAATAACTTGGATAACACACTGACGGACAACACACACACACCAAATAAAATAGTTTGTAAAAACTTTGTGCAGCGGAATTAAATAACACAAGATATAATTTTCTCAAGTTATACAAATATATAACTTGAGTGTGCCTAGATGGCGAAGACTTTATAATCAATATAGGAAAATTACAAAGTTGAAAGTTCCCTATTGCTAATACAATGATGATGCTCTATGGAACTAAATGAGACAAAGCACGAATCCTATCCTTAGCCAACACTCTCTTAAACACTCAGTGTTTAAGCTAGAATCACAAGGGAGGAAGGATTATGCGAACCAAAGAACTTTGTCTCTCTTGTGCTATGGTGTGTGTATTTCGTATTTGGCATCTCTTCAAATGAATCACACCTAGCCTATTTATAGCCTTCAATTGCCTTGGAGGCTACTCCAAAATAACAGCCTTGGACCTTCAGATCGTGTGAGAGGAGTGGAGAGATTTCTTGGCTTGAATTCCTCTTCTTGCGCCAACTTCCCTAGAATGTAGCAACCAAAACTTGAAGCCCAAGTCCTTGCTTTATCACCTTGTACTCTCTTGCTTTCTTTGTATTGTACACTTCAATTAATCAGCAACAACTCCATGACTTGGTCTTCCCACATTTTTCTTTCTTCATCAAATAATATGGACCAAGCAAAAGTTACTCGTAAATCTACTATTTACGTGTAACTCCTTCACCAACTTCTTCCTTGTCTCTAGCAATTAATCCAACCATATATTAACCTGAAATATAGACCAACAAACACATATATCTTGCAAATAATATTAGAAATTAGGATATAAATTAATATGGAAAGAATTATTAAATTATAAATCATTCCAGCTCGGGTAACACCCAACTGCCAGTGATAGCAACTGTGGTAACACCCACAGTCTGTACTAACAACTTCCCCACACAAGTAACATAAAGTCTGCTACCTTTTACACGCAGCAACCCATCTTCAACCCAATACTTTTAGACAGCACCCTCACGTACCTCCTTAAGTAATTTCTGATATGCCTCATCCGTATCGGCTTGCTTCCGGATCTGCCCCAAAAATTCTGATTCCAAACACACTAAATCATTAACAAAACCAGCAACCATTACCTTCTGACTCAACACATCAGCAACAATGTTTTGTGCCCCAGGTTTATGCACCCAAATGAAATTAAATTCTGCATGGAACTCCTGCCAACGGGCCTATTTCGGGGTCAGCTTCTTCTATGTCTTAAAGTAGGTGTTTGCCACGTTTTCGGTGCAAACAACAAACCTTGTGCCCAGCAAATAATGTCGCCATACCTCTAAACAGTGCACAACAGCCATCATTTCTTTCTCATGAGTGATGTACTACTGCTCAGCATCCTTTAATTTTCAAATTTCATACGCAGCTGGATGCCCATCCTGTACCAAAACAACCCCAATTTCCTTATTCGATGCATCTATGTGGACTTCGAATGGCTGTTCAAAGTTAGGTAGACGCAGAACCGGTTCCGTTGACACAATCTCTTTCAACCTGCCAAAGGCATCCTAGTAGTCCTGTTGGGTTTTGGGGTTATAAATGCAGCGGAAAAATCTTTATAAATCAACAGCAAAGCAATGGAATTTTTTTGGGAACTTTTGATATTTTGATTCACAATAAAAAGATCAAAAACTTAGAGTTTCATAAACCCTAAAACAATGTTATCGAGAGAGAGGTTTTTGGCTGCAAAAACATTGTATTTGTACTTAGGTATAAATCCCTAACCCTTAGGGAAAATCTTTGTTTAAACCAAAACCAAATCAACCGAGGATTTTACGTACGGACAGAAAAACGTCGTTGGCACGAGTCATGCCCACAAGCGCAAGTCGTGCCCCTTTGTAATTTCAGTCATACCACGAGTCGTGACAAGTTTATCACTTGTGCTGATCTAGGGAACGAGTCGTAACCAAGGGCACGAGTCGTGTCGAATCCCACAAGGTCAAAATGTCAACGAGTCAACCCATGTTGCCCAAAACGCAGTCGTACTACTCCTGTCACGAGTCGTGACCCTAGGCACAAGTTGTGACCCAGGGCACGAGTCGTGCTCCTGGTCACGAGTCGTGCCAGAACCCAAAAATCCAATTTTTCATCCAATGATCAAATTCGTTCTTTGTGTGTGACCCAGTAGGAATTATATTTATGTTGGTAGTGAGTCGAAACATCGACCTCACAAGACATAAGTGGTTTCTAGCAAACCATTATATCCACCCAATTAATATAACATCAAAGCTTGATTTCTCGATAGATCAAATGTCACAATCCCTTTGTCCACGATGTCCAATTGAACATGAGTCATGGTCCATGTCAACTCATATCGTTCAATGCTTTCTCAATTCCGAATATGTTGATAATCCAAGTGCATTTGATCTCTATCAAATCTCTTGAGTGTGGCCACACATTTCATCAACATCATTCATCGAGGGGCCCAACCAAAACATCTCTCTCAATGAGAGGGACAAATCCCATCTTGACTTATTATTCTTCCCTACAAGAATCTAATCGTGCCAACATAGCCCTTATTGCTATCCTATTAAAGATAGTGTTAGACTACATCAAACACAATGTTCATCATATGGAAGACGATAATAATCTCAGGTATAAGGATTCAAATGACACAACTATCATGAGATTTAATCATGACATATATGACTATAGACCATGTCATAAATCTCATCGGTAGGTCATGTCCAATACTTGTTCTCTAGCAAGTATCCACAAGTATAATGTGCATCTCATGCATATAATCATCTCCATGATTATCCATTACCAACTTATACTAGTTATTCATAATAACTAGGGACGCATGTTATTATAATAAACATGCAAACATATAATAAGCCAAATAAGCATTCTCTATAATAAATGATAAAGACGATTATATAGCGGTTTAAGTTATAAGTCAAACATAAATGCCTAGGGCATTACACCAACAATCTCCCACTTGCACTAAGCTCCATCTATGTATCGTATACCCATGGACATAACATGACCATCATGCTTTGCTTGTGCGAGAGGCTTTATAAGTGGATCCCCAATGTTATCATCAGTTGATACTTTGCATATCTTAATGTCTCCCCTATGAATGAACTCTCGAATGAGATGGAAACGTCTAAGTGTGTGTTTGGATTGCTGATGTGACCTTGGTTCCTTTGCTTGCGTAATGGCACCATTATTGTCACAATAAAGTTCCACCGGATTAGTGATACTTGGAACAACTTCCAGATCACTAATGAACTTCTTGATCCAAACTGCCTCCTTAGCTGCATCGGATGCTGCTATATATTCGACCTCAGTTGTAGAATCGGCAATAGTACTCTGCTTGGAACTCTTCCAACATATCGCACCTCCGTTAAGCATAAATACAGACTTAAGCATGGCAACAGGCGAAAAGGTTTCATCATAGTCTACACCATGAATCTTCCTATATCCCTTTGCTACAAGCCTAGCCTTGTAAGTATGCACCTTCCCATCAATGTAAGTCTTCTTCTTGACGACTTACTTGCACCCTATGGTTTTACACCTTCGTGTGGCTCAATCAAGTTCCAAACTTGATTATCCGACATGGATTGCAATTCGGATTCCATGGCTTCTAACCATTTATCCGAATCGGGAGTGGACATCGCCTCTTGATAGGAAGTAGGTTCGTCATTCTTAATGACTTCCACTTCATTACTTTCCGACACGAGAAATCCATATCTCTCGGGTGCGGATCGTAACCTATTCGATCTACGATGGACGTGTGGATCTTGAACCGGTTCCACAACTCCTTATGGACTTGGTTCAGTCTCTACTATCAGTTCCATGTTATTTTCTGGTTCTTGAATTTCTTTAATATCAATTTTACTCCCACTAGTTCCTTTATTGAGAAACCGTTTCTCAAGAAAAGTACCATATTGAGCAACAAACACTTTGTTCTCATTGCAGTTGTAAAAGTAATACCCTTTTGTTTCCTTAGGGTAACCACCTAAAATAACCTTGTCAGATTTAGGTGCTAACTTATCAGAGGCAAGTCTCTTCACATAAGCTTCGCAACCCCAAATCTTCATGAAAGACAAACTAGGTTTTCTTCCATGCCACATCTCATGTGGGGTCTTAGGAGTCGACTTAGTAGGGACTCTATTCAGTGTAAACGCAGCAGTCTCTGATGCATGTCCCCAAAAGGAAATAGAAAGGTCAACTTGACTCATCATCGAACGAACCATATCTAATAAGGTTCTATTTCTCCTCTCGGAAACACCATTCCATTGTGGTATTCTGGGTGGAATCAACTCTAAAACAACCACATTTTTTTAGATGATTGTCAAACTCTTGGCTCAAATATTCTCCACCACGATCGAATCGATGTGCTTTAATAGTTTTGCCAAGTTGATTTTGTACTTCATTTTGAAATGTTCTAAACATCTCAAATGATTCACTTTTGGACTTCATCAGATAGACATAGCCATATCTAGATAAGTCATCGGTGAATGTAATGAAATACTGAAATTCTCCCCTAGCAATGCTGCTCATTGGTCCACACACATCGGTATGTATTAGGCCCAATAAGTCACTAGCCCTTTCACTACTTTTAGTGTAGGGTGGTTTGGTCATTTTTCTCAATAAACAAGATTCGCATATCTCATATGATTCATAATCATGTGAGTCTAAAAGTCCATCCTTATGGAGTTTAGATATGCGTTTCTCATTTATATGACCAAGCCGGCAATGTCACATGAACGTGTTGTTCACGTCATTTGGTTTAGACTTCTTGTCCATATGATAAATATCTTCAACATTATTTTGTTTCTCATTAACATCAAAAACATAAAGGCCATTAAATGAATTTGCAATACCATAGAGCATATCATTTAAATAAATATAAAAATTCTTATTCTCAATAAGAAAATTATACTCCTCATTATCCAAACAAGAAACGGAAATAATATTTCTACTCAAATCCAAAACATAGTAACAATTGTTCAAAACAAGAACTAGCCCACTAGGTAAAGTTACATCATATGTCCCTACGGCTAATGCAGCAACTCTTGCTCCATTACCCACACGTAGGTCAACTTCACCTTGTTTGAGTAGCTTCCTATTCCTTAGTCCCTGCACATTTAAACAAATGTGAGATCCATATCCGGTATCTAATACCCATGAACTAGAAATAGAAAGGAAAATATCTATCATATAGATACCTGAATCAGAAGCAATCGTATTGCCCTTCTTCTCCTTTAGGCCTTCCTTATAAGCCTTGCAATTACGCTTCCAATGACAAACCTCTTGGCAATGGTAGCAAATCGCATCCTTTTGAGATACCATGGGAGCCTCTTCGGCAATGGAAACTTTTGCCTTAGGTTTAGCAACACTTGCTTTACCTTTGCCATCTTTCTTGAACCATTTACCTTTGTTAACCATTAACACATTCGTCGTTTCGGGCTTCTTGATATTCTTCTCTGCGGTCTTAAGCATCGCATGCAATTCCGAGAGATTCTTATCCATGCCACTCATGTGATAGTGCATTATAAAATGACCATAACTTTCTGGCAATGAATTCAATATCGTATCCGTGGCGAGTTCCAAACTCATCGGATTTCCAAGCCTTTCGAGATGCTCAATGTGACCCTTCATCTTAAAGACATGAGCAACAACCGACTGCCCCTCTTGCATCTTGCATGCATTTAGGGCTTTAACCACATCATACCTTTCTTGTCTAGCTTGCACTTGGAACATTTCCTTTAAGCGCTCGGCTAGATCAAAAGCAGCTTCCATGTGTTCAAGGTCCTTCTGAAGAGCCTTACACATGGTGGCAAGCATAAGGCATGTCACATCATTAGAATCATCAGTATGTTTCTTTTCAGCATCCTGAATATACGCTCGCCGAAATTTGATTTATGAAAATTGAGTTTTTGGGAGTCGCCACGCCATGTTTAAGAGGTACACTTTGAAAAACCTTTTAAAAATAGAGAAAAGGGTTCGGGGGTTAGGTTACGTGTTGGGAAGAACCGAGAGTTCACCCAACATGCCTCGTAATACGAGTCTTTCTAAAACAAACATCCAAATCATCCATAAGTGTGTGCGAATGTGTGAGACAATTATGATAAATATGCTTTGCTTTTATTGTTAAAACTGAGGAACTACAACTTGTGAACCATTTGATAAGGGAGGCCACATCCCAATTACAAGGAGGATTGAACACAACTTACAACTGAAATGAACCTTCTGTAAGGGGCTACTTGTATTGCGTGACACAGGACAGACTGGGATGATTGTGTCGCGTGACACTACTGGCCACCTTACAGAGGTTTTACAAGGCTCAAATCACAGAAGCATCAGGCAACCACAACATCAAATTACATCATGAATTAACTCAGAGACCATGGAAATCAACAAATGACATTCAAGAGGGTGTGGATATTGAAAGATCCATACTCTCTTGATGAACATGCACCAATAAATCAACTCATATCATGAAACCAAACAATGCCATACAATAATCTACATCATAAGAGACTTTAAATAGAGAGATTGCGATTGGATCTCATATGCAGCTTGTGCATGATGGATCAAGGAGAAAATGGAGAGAGAGCTAAAGAAAGGGATAGAAATCGTTACCATTGTAGTCCACTTTCCTTATACCGATAAGGAACCTTCAATCAGCTGCAGGGGATGGATTCAAGCTCAGGAACAATGGAGGATGGGATCCTCAATGTGGATGTGAGTGTATGGATGTATAAAGAAGGACTTGGGTGGTTTGTGAAGAGAGATGAAAGGATTGGGAGGAATGGTGTGTGTTTTGGGTAGAAATGAGGAGAGAGAGAGGTTTCTGGTGTGATTTTGACAGAGTGACAGTAGGGAGGCTGGAAGGGCAATGGATATGAGTTGGGGAGGGTCTTATTTATAGCTGCATGGGAAGGGGCTACTTCTGTCGCACAGTTGAACAAGGATAACCGTTTTCCTTCTAGAACATGCAAGGTGGCAGCCTGGAATGATCATCGTGGCTTGTTGTGTCGCATGGCTAAAGGAGGCATAACCGTTTTCCTTCTGGAAGCATGCAAGGTGGCGTATTCTGGACCTTTCTTTAGTAATTCCTTATAGGTCCCAATTATGTAATACCTCACAGGTCCTTCTGCATGGGAAAATGACCGAAAGGCACTTCCTTAGTAAGAAACTCGTGGAAAGTTCCCGAAAGTCTCAGACTGGACCGGAGATTTACCAACACACCCCTTAGTGTACTTTTATTGTGTAAAAGACACTTTAAAAGAGTCGCGAATTGGATTGGGGTACTTACAGAGACCCTCGGTAACGTCACTTATAGAAGAAGTGAGGTTGTCGATAAGAAAAGTCCCAAGCCCAATGAGCGGCTGATGGGAGAGATGGACCAAAGTGGTCAACTTGCTGGACCTGCTGGGGGTATGGCGAATGAAGGAAAAGACCGAGGCGGTCAAATGACTGGACCTTTTTGGGAAAGGATTCCTACGTATATCTAGGAGGGAATCAAGCCAGATCGTAGTTTAGAGGGAATGAGAACGTGCGACCAAAAGAACGTGTGGCTGCCTCGTGGCGAGGACGTGTAGCCAATGGAATGGATGGATGCCTCGTGGCGAGGACGTGTAGCCAATGAGAATGTTCTTGGTGCTATTGTAAGTGCTCCAATTTGAGTCGTTAGTATTTTCGTTAGAAAACTAACAAAAGCCCTAACATCCCTAACATTTCTAACTTTTCTAACAAAGCAAGGGTGAATTGGGGATTGCTATTTGGAGTTAAACAAGTAAAGGAATCTCACAAATGTTGAATTTCCGAAACTGGAAGCTGCTGGAACAACAACTGGTTGAATTTTTGAAAATATATTCCTCTTGTCCAAAGCCTGGAGCAGCATTTAATGAACAGTGCACGCTTTCAGACTTGTCCACGCGGATCCAATTGTAATTCCCAGTGGCCTATAAATTGAACCCTCCTCTCTCAGTCTTCACAACACAATTCGCTCACAGAAGCTATACTCTGGTGAAAAACAAAGAGAAAATAGTGGGAATCCTTAGATTGCCACCATTTTCTCTTGAGTCTTTCCCAATCTCACTCCAAACACTCTCAAATCACTCTTAAACATACACAAGCTCAAGCTCAAATCAACACTAAAGAGGAGGATTATAGAGAAAACATAGAGGACTTAAGTGTTATCTACTTGTTTTCTCTTTGACCAATTCTATCATCAAACACTAAACACATTCAAGCCTTGAATCCATTCAAACACAAACACAAGAAGATAGGGTTAAACCACCATTGGTAAACCCTCCTTCACCTTATCTTAAACCTCCCTCATCCATGCATGCATCTCACATTTCAAAGATGTAACTTGTTTGTTATCCATCCCTTGCCCTAGATCCAAGAGGATCTCCATGGAAGTTCATCTCCATGGATGATCTTCTATAAGGATCAACATTCCCTCTAAACCATTTTAAAAGGTCCAAATTATTTCTTACCTACTTGAAAGTGTTTTCCTAAAATCATTTTCACAACACAAAATCTTTATTTCGAGATAAATCTCCCCTTCCCAAGCAAATGAAATGCTTCAAGTCCTAATGTACCCTAAGGATGGCTTGATATAGTAGATCACCACTAAAATTTTTAGTGATCACTAATCAAAGTCTAAGGAAATGGGGACAAATCATGGATGCAAATCCCCTTTAAATCACATTTTCCCTCTTGAGAATGTTGCTGTCCAGTAGCCTTTCTCTAGGACCTCTGTCCATTGTCTAATTTTTTGGACACAGAAAAATTTGGAATTTGGAGTTGACTACAATATACTTTTTGTATCCAACATCCATAGGATTCCATACATATTTTTACTTTATTTTTTTCGTGAGTATAACTCCCTTTTTAAAATTATTTTCTAAAAGTCAGTTTAGCAGTCTCTGGAAATCCAGATTTCACATCTGAGGTTTCCAGAAGGTTTTAGTCCATCAAATCATCTCTAATCATAAAAATATTTTTCAGTAACCTTATTTAAGATGTTTTGAACAACTTTCATTCTCTGAATTTCCTCAGATTCTGAAGTTTTAAAGCTCTTAAATCCATTCCAAAATCAAGTGTCCACTGCCTTTTTCATTCTGGCAGAATTGACTTTCAACTTCAAGGAGTCTTTTGAGTACCAAAACTCAACCCTAAAATCATACCAAAAATCATGGGACTTTTTTAATGTCTTACAAAGAGTTCTCAATTTTTATTTCTCTCAGTTTGCACTTATTTTAACCAAAACATACACACACACACACAAATGGTTTCAAATTAGGAAGACTCGTTTTACGAGGCATTCCGGGTGAACCCTAACGTTCTTCCCGGAGTGTAACGTGACCTCCGAACCCAAATCTCTCATTTTGGGCATTTTTCAAAGTTTTGGCCCTTAAAATAAAAATGGCGTGGCGACTCCCGTTTTGTTGATTTTCAAAAAAAAAAAAAATCGCGGCGGCACATTCATCACAGTGGCGACTCTGCTGGTGATTAAAAAAATTAGCTTTATCTTTTTTAAAAAAAATAATTAAAAAAATGGTTTTTGGTATATGGGTGGAAATCATTAAATTTCCTGTATCGCTCCCTAAACCGGGGCTTGGGATAAATTATGGTCTAACAAAGCCACGTACCGGTATCATTGTTTAAAAAAAAAAAAAAAAGCTTTTGTGGGTCAAACTTCCGTCCCGGCATTTGAAACCATTTGTATTGTGTGTGTGTGTGTGTGTGTTTGTTTTGCACATTTCGTGTTGTTTTGACTGTCCCGGAAGAATCGGTATTTTGACTGTCGGAATCATTTTCTTAACTGTTTGAATTTTTGTGCTTATGCGTTTATTTGATTTCAAAAAAAAAATTCAAAAAAAAAATTCAAAAAAAAAAAATTCAAAAAAAAAATCTTCAAAAAAAAAAATCATTTTTTGCATGCATCATACTTTTTAAGACACATAAAAAATTTCTATTTTACTCAGAAAAAGAAGATAGACTGCTTGCACACTACGCGCACTTGGCCTTACACTGCACACTACGTCCTTAACCCGGGGAAATCCCAGTAGCAGCCCGTTTGGCCTTATTACGCCTCTCGGTGCGAGCACGGGACTACCCAAACATCCCTTGGAGCCTCGTGTCGACCATGCACTTGTCCGTGACACACTTTGTCCGAGACCCGGTTGGTTTTTAGTTTGGTCCGTGTCATGCCCGGTCTGTGTATACACCTTTCCTGTCAAGCCTTAGTCGGCATACCAAGTCAATATCTTTCGGGGACCCTAATCAGTCGAAGTCATGCTGGTTTTCCACCGCGAACTTTGACTTGATATTGACTAGCGCCTTGACTTTGACTTTGACTGGCACAACTTATGCACCGACTCCCGGCACGACACTGAGTCATCAAGGATTAATGATTATTCCATGTCTAATTACGGCCTAACTAACGACGGGTCAAGATCAATTATGGACGTTTATCAGTCCGAGCCATGCCGACTTTTCGTCGAGCCCTCCGGACATGATCTTGACCTTTGACGTCAGCTTTGTCCGTAATTTACATCGAATATTCGTTAAGACTCGATTACCCGCCAGACTTTAGGATCGTTTTTCTTTTCGGTCGGTGGGACCTGCTTGCCCTACGGAACCCTTGTTCGAGGTTACAGGTTGAGGGTCCGCAGGTGTAGTGATGGGGCCCACTGATCCAGGATTCAGAGTAGTTTGCGAAAAAGAAGAGCAATCTTTTCCAACCTCTTAGGTTAATAAAACACGTTTTAAGTAAACAAGAACAAATAACTGCATGTTGCATGAGCCCTAAGCCCAAACACCAACCTGTTTCGCTTTCCCGAGTCTGAACCACACCCTTTTGTGCCTTCCACAGTAAGCAAAGTTTGGATCAAGACCCCGGGTCATCGTTTGTTCGGCTCAGTCATTCCGGAGTCAGATACTTCATCGGTTTCCTCCTTCGCTTCAGCTCAAAGTTTCAGAATGGCCAACTTAGAGGATAACGGTGGGGGACGTACAACTCCGCACCCCAAAAATCCGCAAAATGCCGAACAGTGGAATCAGATGTTGGAACAGATAAGACAACATCAAGAGGCTCAGATCGCCGCTTATTGGAAAGTATCGTAACCTGTGGGCTAGCAATTGTTCGCAACCCTAATGGAACCTTTACGGTTGATGCGAAGATTGGAGCTAATTACCCTCCCAGGACATGCCAACTACCGTCAAATGCCATGTTCCCTTTCGTGTGGAACTACTAATGGGCCAAGCATCCCCACCTATCACCGAGCTCGCCTCTCGGCCTCATCATATCGATCTTGGTCAACTTCCCCAGGCGCCTCTCGGTTTTCACCTTTGGGTTTTAATCACCTGTTTCGCCCGCAGCCTTGGAATGGGTCGTTCGCTACTCCAAAACCTCGGTCGGCCCGGGCCATTAGTCCGGAATTGGTCCGCTCAAGTACATCTCAAAGACCTACGACTCGATACTCCTCAACAGTCCGATCTAGGTCAACTCCGCCCCGGTGCCTCTCGTGTCTCACCACCAGGATTGAATCGGTTGGCTTTCGCCCCACGCCTTGGAAGGGGCCGTTTACTACTTCAAAACATCGATCCGGTTCGGTTCATCGGCTTGGAAGGGGCCGGTTACTACTTCACAACATCGATGCAGTTCGGGTCATCATCTCGGAATGGGACAGTTCGCTTCTCAGGCTCCATGGTTCAGAGGGGGCCAGCTTGCTTCCTCCAATTCTCGAAGCACACTTGCCCCTATGATACTGCAAGATCACATGGGCCACCAGGCTTTTATCACCACTTCATCAGGCTCACCGTATTCACAATATCCTCCAAGCTCTACCCCGCCCCTCCGATTGGGAAGTCCGACAAGGTTAAATGCTCCTCATCAAATTCTCCACCCGGCTGTTACGCAAGCTGCTCCTGCTCATCAAGTACAGTATACACATTACCCTTGTAGTCACGTTCCTCAGTGTGGTCAAGACACATTCGATCCTACTGTTACGATGCCTCAAACCTCATATCTTCAACAGCCTTTTGGATCCACACTCACTGCTCCCTGGTATCCACCCATTACGAGCCATATATCCTCATCTTCGACAATTGCCAGGCTTTATGAGGAGGGTTACGGTCACGATTTTAATGCTCAGACTATCATCCCTCCCACCAGAGTACTTCCTACTATGGTTTCATTTACTAACGCCAATCTTGTGGCGGGGTCGTATAGTCCTAGTGTTCCTATTGACTCGTCCAACGGATTATTGGTAGAACCAATTAAGAAGGTACAAGAAAAGCCTAGCAACGAGAGTATCGACGATCGCTCGACTCGGGCCGTCTCACCATACCAATCTTGTGTATCTGACACGAATGAGTTTTACCAAAAGTCAAATCTCGACGCTTACATCGATGGTTACATCAAAAGGGTTCGTGCACGGGGAAGCACTACGGGTCGGAACATGTCTCACCGCTATAAACCTTACCCTTCCAACACGGCTGCAACATCCATTAAAGGAAAAAAGGCATTGTGTACAATTGACGGCATCCAAAAGCAACCAAGAAATGGTGGTCCTCTAAGGCAACGAGAACATTTTGATGATTTTGGGATGCCCATGGGTTTAATTTTCAAGGGTTTAGTAAAGGAAGGCCTTTTGGAGCCTCTCAGGGACTACCATCCAAGGAGCTCAAATGCACCCCTCGACATGAGTAAGCACTGCGCCTTCCATAATCATTATGGCCACACAACCGACGGCTGCACAGTCTTGAAGAGAGCGGTTTAAGGGTTAATCGAAGCAGGCAAGCTTAAGCTCCCCAATGGACCAAAACCGGTAAACCCTGTTCAGAATGGTGACCAAGTCAATGACCAAATCTCGAATTAAAGAGAACTAAGAGTTTATTCTCCCCCAAAGAAGAAACCACATCCCGAGGATTTGGGTGTTCCCTTAAGCAAAGTTTTAAATAGCTTGTTAAAGCAGGGTCTCCTCGAACCCATGAGAAACTATCAGCCCAAGGATCCCAAAATCCCTTTGGACACCACTAAGCATTGTGCTTTCCACCAGTATCACGGTCATATAACCGACAACTGTACAGCTTTGAGAAAGGCAATTCAGGGGTTAATTAAGAAGGGCAAACTCGAGCGCCTCAGTAATCTCAACCCTGCCAATGATCATTTCCCAAATAACACGAGTGTAAACATGATTGATTTTTATGATTCAAGCTCCAAGCCAGATGATTTAGTCGCAACAAATGTGGAGAATGGCTGGTTTGACGGCAACAAGCATTTGACGGCAACAAGCATGTGACCATGGCCGGATTTGGAGAATGGCTGGTCCAACTTGGACTTAACAGACTCATTGTAAGTACGCTAATCCAATTCGCAACCCTTTTTAGATGCATTTTAATATAATAAAATTGCATTAAGGGGCATTTTGGTAAATTCTCGGCCTATCCCGAGACTTTCGGAAACATTTCATAAGTTTCCCGCGAAGGAAGTACCTTTTGGTACCTTACTCATGCCAAAGGACCTCTTGGGAATAAAACCTTTTGGACTTTTTGGGTATTTTCCCTGAAGGTTCCAGAATCTGGTTTTGGCGCCAAAAGCAGTTGAGCCACCTTGTGTCACGCGACAACTCGAGGTCTAGAAAGTGGCTACGTGAGGTCGTGCGACACCTTGAGGCCACTAACTGCAGCCTATAAATAAGACCCTCCCCCTCTCAGAAATGGATCCCAACTTCACCTACTATTACTCTGCAGAAATTGCGTCGTAACAAAGCCCCCCAAACACAATTCTCTCTCTCTCCTACCTTCAACCTACCCCAATTCCCTCAAATTCAAGCCCTCTTCCTAAACAAAACCACTTGGATCCTTTGCATCAATCCTCCCAAGTTCCTAAGACCAGAAGCAGCAAATTGAAGGATTCTGTATCTAACTTGATACAGAATTCGTGGAAGCAACAAGGGTAACAAATCTCAAGCTCCCTCTTCTCTCTCCCTTCTACCCAATTCTTCATAATTCTATTGTCTACTTCTGTTAGGATTCAGTAATCAGACTCTATCCGTCTAGATTACTGAATCCCAATCGCAATCTCTCTGTTTAAATTGTTTAATCTATGTAATTGAGCTTTTATTGTTGAATACTTGCTTGAATTTGGTGTTTAAACCCTAAGGGGGTGTGGATCTACCCATATCCACACTCCCGGGGTCGATTTGTTGTTATTTCTGCATTTCGTATCTAATCTGTTCAATTAATTAGATATGTGTTAGCTGTTGTTGATTCTGGTGTTCATTGTGTAAGTTTCTGCAGATGGCCGCTGTGTGTCACGCGACACATTGTACACAGGTGATCCTGTGTCACACGACATATCTGGTCACCTGTGTCATGTGTCATGCGACATATCGTGCCTGTCTGCAGAAACCTTTTTCCCTTGTAATCTGTTCTAGATTGTTGTAGTAGGGATGTGGCCTCCCTAAATAATTGGCTCACAAGTTGTAAGTCTCGATTCATATTAATAAAATGCATGATTACCACATTTGTTCATTGTCAACATTTGCACACACTTTTGGATTTGCTTGGATGTTTAATTGAAAGACTCGTCTATGGACGAGGCGTGTTGGGTGAACTCTCGGTTCTTCTCAACACGTAACCTGACCCCCGAACCCGTTCTCTTTCATAGGTTTTTCAAAGTGCACCTCTTAAGCATGGCGTGGCGAATCTCTTTTTACTCTTTCACCGTTGAAAACCAAAATTTCGCGGGGCCGAGCGCACATTCAGTGGTGACTCTGCTGGGGACAAGTGCACTTTGAAAACCTGTTTTTCAAATGTTAAGTGGGTCAAACTTTCATTAAATTAAACATCCAATACATCCATTTTTGTGTGCATCTTTGATAATCATTTGTGGTTCATGCATTTTGTTGATTATGAGACTTGTGAGCCTTATGTGCTTTGTGGTCATTGTGTTGTGCATTAGATTTTCTTGCTTTGTTCTTGCCATGGAAAGGCAGGGGCTGATTTGATGATTGCAGAGTGTTGGTTCAGTGACCACCCAGGTCGTGCGACATCTCTGTCCTTGGATGTCCTGTGTCACGCGACAAGGAGTGGCCACTGAACAAATATTCAGAAGGCTGGTTTGAGGGCAGTCCCTTGAATCGAATGTGGCTCAGTTGATTGTTGTTCCCTGTATTTCCTGTGAGGGTGTGTGTGTGTTTTCTTTTCTCTTTTCAAAAAAAAAATAAAATAAAATAAAATAATATCTTGTTTTTTGTAAATAAAAGAATATAGTCATCCGCACACTACATCACTTAGACTTAGAACCCTCGGGTGCGATTGACGGCATCGCGGACGGCCATGAAATTCGCCTACGCTTGAGCGCCTAATATCAAACCTAAACCCCTAGTGCGTTATAGGTGGCACCACACTTAAACCTTACCCACGGTTGGTTTTTGATACAACGTTTTCATCACACCAAAATAACTTGTTTTTGAAACATATTGTAGGTTCTTCTACCTTCCCCAAAACCTCGCATCTTGTAGGCATGTTGCCAAATGCAACATGATTTCACGTGGGGACATTTCACTCCCATGGCGTGTTCTAAACGAGAGATCATGCCGCATTGTCAACGTGCACCGACGAGAGGTCATGCCGGATTTTTCTTCGAAATTCTTCGAAAAGACCCGTTATGCTGCCCAAATTTCCCCAGAAAATTTGGACAACCTCTCCGTTCCATATGATGTTAGGATTTGGTTAGGTATCATTACCTATTATATATTTCAAAGCAAGGCATTTAGTGTAATTTGAACGTTGCGTCCCTAGGCTTCCCCGAGGTATAGTTAGTATGAATAAAGGCTTCTCCTTTCCCAACCGTACTTAGGATTTAAGACACTAATTTATACTTGAAGATAAATAAGATTGTTTGTGTGAGTCTGTCCCGTTCCTTTCCCTCTCCCGTTCCTCAAAATTTCCCTTCAATACCTTATAAACCCATCTCTACCCCTGCAGCTACGGCGAGTTGGACCCATTCATCTGTCCCAGGAGCTCGTTTGGTTCGTGTTCAAGCAGTTCAAGCAGTTTCAGTCAGCGTAGAATCAGATATGACCAGGAATGGAGATGTGTTTGCCGCTCAGTCTGCCGAAGGTTCGGTCTCTTTGGGTCTATCAAGTTTGAGCGAGATGTCTGAGGAAGAGTTGAGGATGAATCTGGAAGCTGCTCTAGCCAGAGAACGTGAGGCCTGTCTATTGGCTCAGAATGCCAAGGGCCGTGAGGAAGAAGCTCATAACCGCTTTGTTGAGGCCATGAGAGCCAAAGGGATCGTAGTACTTCATCGAGAGGATGGTTCTTATGAGGAGATCACAGAAGACAGTCACAATGAGATTGGATCCGCTTCACCTGCCCAGCCTACTCAGCCCAGTTACAATGCGATGCCTCCTCCAGTAAGCTATGCCCCGCGCCCCGATCAAATGTCATCTCCGGGAATGTTTGTGAGTGACCAAGGAAGGTTCATTCCCCCATCCTCTCAAGGGTATAACCAAGTTATTCAGCAAGGTGTTAGCAAGAATGATGGTCGACCATCAAATTTCTTCGATCTCACTGCCTCTCCAACTCCCAAGGCCCCAGCATCGCAGTTTCAGTATGGATCTCAGTTTCAAGCAGGTTATCCCCAATCCCAGTTCAAAGTATACTCCGACAGTTTTCATGATGATCAGCCTAATGTGCAGCAGAATGGTCAATACCGTCTCTCAGGGAATCAGATTTGTCAAGACAATATCCCGAGGTATCAGCAGTCTTAGACCTAAGGCAGTTTTTCTCAGCCCGCAGTGTGTTCCCCTCTTACCCAGCATTTGTATGGTTCTAACCCGTATTCGACTCCTTGCATCAATACAGGATTTTCTACTCTTGGTCAGTTCAGAAGTCAGTCAGCGCTGTTCGGTCCCCAGAACCCCAGTGTGCAGTTTAATGGCTATGATATGTATGGGAACAGGATTCCCAGCTTGGTCAGCTTGTTGGACAGTAATATCGGAATCCCCAGTACCTTTGGTCTACCATCAGCTGCTTTGCCCATTGGACCTAATTCAGATTTCCCAGTGCCGTCATCAACAGTGGCTCCAGCTATTACCCAGATTTCAGGTTTGACACCAGAAGTGACAGCCTTATTGAAATAGATGCAACAGCAGATCGACAAATTGACCGTGGGTTCTAGTGGTCTCAAGGTTGTGGATCCTGCTCAAGTGATGCCTTTGCCTCACAAGTTCAAAATGCCCAAGATGGATTTCGATGGTACTGCTTGCCCGAAAACTCATATAGATACTTATGTTATGACAATGGGAGCAATGGGCTGCACGCCCGAGTTTATGGCATCCCACTTCCATCTGACTTTGAAGGGATCAGCGCTCACATGGTTTTTGGCCTTGAAACAAGAATGCCGCTCCACCTGGAGCCAGATCACGGAAACCTTTTTGGAGAAGTACAAAGGCAATTTGGAGTGGCGTACCACCCGGGATGATTTAGTGGACACCATCCAGAAGACTGATGAGTCAATTACAGAGTTCTATAAACGGTGGAATGCCAAGCTTAATGAGCTATCAGAGCCAATACCCCTCCAGGACCAAAAAGACATTTTCTTGTCATGCGTAAAGCCAGTACTCAGGGAACCCATCGGAAAAGGTTGGTATCCAGATTTGCGAGAGATGGTTGGAATGGGAGCTAGAAGTGAAAATATATTGTTCAATCTCACCCCGAACGCAAATGCCGGTGGTAGCAGCGGTAGTGGAGGATATCGATACCGAGCACCCAACCCTGTTTCAACGATGGCGCCAAGGGGAAAAGAAGTGGCCAAAGACAACAGTATTAACAACTTGCAGAGAGGAGGTGGTAATGTGCAAAATGCAGTGAGATTTCAGCCTAAGCTGCAACCGAGGTTTGATGATTTGGGCATGTCTACAGAGGAAGTTTTCAACGGCTTGCTTTGGACCGGCATGATCAAGCTGCTGGAGAATTATAGTCCTGCCCATCCTAATCCCCATCTGGATGCTAGCAAGTACTGTCGATTTCACCAGTTCCCAGGGCACACCACAAATTCCTGCATAACCCTCAAAAAGATAATCCAAGGTTTGGTGGATGACAAGAAGATCGAGAAATCTCCTCGCCCAAATGTTGTCAACAATCCTCTGCCAAGTAACAATGTGAATCTTATCGACTTCGAGCAAGATTATTTTGTCAATGTAATAGAGTTTGGGGAATCCGTAGATGGAAATGTTAGCAATGATTGTAATAAAGTTGGGACTGATGTAATCCCTCGTTCTAATGAAATGAAAGATAACTTCTGCTATGTTTTGTATCTTGATAACTTACATGATTTGAATAATGCTGTTGAGTTTGATGATTATGCAAAGCGCTTGATTGTTAACACTATATCCTCCATGGCTCCTAGAGAATCCCCAATATCTTTGGAGGAGCTCAGGATAGCAGCTAACTGGGAAGCGCCTTTGTCCGTAAATGAGATAAGACAGGCGGCTTGGCCATACATCACTCGCCCTGTACCGCTTACACTAGCAGAGCTCAAGGAGGCTAGTAAGGATTTTGTGGTTGATAATCATCAAGAAGTTAATCTGTTGACTCAGTCAGGGAGAATGTTGGGAATGAATAATTCAGATCCATCCGGGAAAGGTAAGGCAGTTGCGGTCTCTAATCCCCAGTCCTCTCAGAATCCCTACAGATCGGCAGGAGATGAAGAAGACCAGGAAGACCCTATTTTGACACAGTTAAAGAGAACACAAGCCGATATCTCCTTATGGTCTCTACTCACGTCCTCTTACCCTCACAAACTAAAGTTGGAAGAAGCCCTGTCCAAAACAAAAGTGTCTGTCAACGCCACCCCAGACGAGGCATGTCAGCTGATTGGAACTGCGCAGTATGGGAACACCATTACTTTTACGGATCTTGACCTGCCTGCTTACGGTGCGAAGCATAATGAGTCTCTACACATCACGGTGCCCCTGGAAGGACGGGGGATTCCCCATGTGTTGATAGACAATGGGTCGGCTATGAATGTGCTCCCTGCTAAAATGATGAGTATGTTAGACATTAATGCGCAGAACCTTAAACCATCCAACCAAACCATAAAGGCCTACGATTCGACATCTAGGGCAGTGTTGGGGATAGTCTCTCTGAATTTGATGTTTGAGGGGAAGGAGATGATGGTAGAATTCTAAGTTATCGACATTCCAGTCACATTCTCAGCATTATTGGGCAGATCGTGGATTCATGAAATTGGAGCGGTAGCCTCCACTCTCCACCAGTGTTTAAAGTTTGTGCAAGAGGGAGTCTTGACAACCATTTATGGTGATAGCGTCACTATTGGGGAAACCAGCACCAATACCTTACCAGTGATGGAAATCAAGCTCGACCAGGAGAACCCGATGCTCAGTGGATTCACAATTGAGAAACCTAAAGGGCAGGTCTGCACCATAGATTTGACGACATCTTCAGACAAGATTCCCCCTGTGTTGAAAATGATGAGAGGTATGAGCTATATCCCTGGTCTGGGGCTGGGAAAACGCCAACAGGGACCATGTAGGCTTGTGTTGCCAGAAGCCAAGAGAAACAAACAAGGCCTGGGATATGCCGTGACTAGAGAAGATAAAGTGTATGATAAGACTGAAGCTTTTAAAGAAAGGATGACCTCAGCGGCTGGTAAGAGGTACAAGAGGCCCGAGATGCGCCCGTACAGTTGGTCTTTGAACAAGCACTTTGTCAAAGAGGATGGAGACATGTTCGTTTGTTCTGCCCAAATGGAAGAAAGAATGAGAACAATCCAGAGGTTTGCCAGCAGCCAAAACCCGGTGAAGGAGATGTTTGTTAGCATGCCCAGAAGGCCAGGTGCCACCGCCACATACGAGAACAGCTACCATTTCTGGGGGCCTGATTATGTGAATCAGTTTGAAAAGCTTGCTCTGGACGAGCCCGCAATATGCAAGATCCGAGGTGCTGACCCTGTGGACATTGATGGTGATTTGGCAGATTTGTTTAAAGAACAGGGGCTGTCGGAGCCTGAGGATGATATGCATTTGACAGAAGTACCTACAGAAGGGGTGTTTGTTGCTAAGGAGCCGAGTGATTTGATTGACTTTTCCTCTGATAGCGAGGTGGTGGCTATGTTAGAATTTGAGAAAGAGACAGTTGTGAAGCTGAACAGTTTGGAGACTGTTGCAGAGGGACCACTGCAGAATTGGATTTCATTCCGAGGACTGGTCGCCGACAGGGAGACTATGATTGGAAAGCTTGGGCTCAAGCCTCATCCTTGTCCCTCTGAGTCTAAATTTGTTCCTCGTGTCTTGAGTCGATCTCCTGAATCCCTTGTTATTGAATTCGAGTCTTCTGATCGGTCTGACGTCCTCACGACGGAAGACCGTCTTCGAGTTGTAAACACTGTTTTTCCCTTTGCTTTGAATAAAATGGTCGACCTTTCTGAGTATCCCGTGATTGCAAATCTAACAATTGAACGCTTAACCAAGAATAATCATCAAGATTTAAAAATAATTAAGCCTAATTCAATTGAAGATAATGCAGACTTAATAGATGACCAAATTTTAGAAAATGATTCAAAGCAGGTTTGTGAGCAAAAGGAAAGACGAGCCCAAGCTGCCGATGAGGTATTGACAACGGTGAACCTGGGAACAGCCGAAGAACCCAAAGAAACGCAGATTGGTAGCTTCTTCTCCGGAGATGAACGGGTTGCTTTGATCGAGTTGCTTAAAGAATTTATGGACGTCTTTGCCTGGTCCTACAAAGACATGCATGGGCTGGATACATCTATCGTAGAGCACCGGATACCTCTAGATCCAGAAATTAAGCCGATCAAGCAGAAGTTGAGGCGGATCAAACCTGAGTGGTCCTTGCAGGTGAAAGAAGAAATTGAAAAACTCCTACGGGTGGGCTTTATCAAAGTGATTGAATATCCGACTTGGCTGGCAAACATTGTAACAGTCACAAAAGCAAACGGAAAGGTTCGGGTCTGCGTAGATTTTCGGGATCTCAATAAGGCTAGTCCCAAAGATGACTTCCCTTTTCCCAACATTGATATGCTAGTGGATGCAACTACAAAATTCGAGGTCAAGTCCTTCGTTGATGGTTTTGCGGGTTACAATCAGATCAAAATGGCTGAGGAAGATCAGGACAAGACAGCATTTATAACTCCGTGGGGTACTTATTGTTACACAGTGATGCCATTTGGACTAAAGAATGCTGGGGATACCTATCAAAGAGCCGTCACTACCCTATTTCATGACATGATCCACAAGGAGATTGAAGTGTATGTAGATGATATGATTATTCACTCGAAAGGGTCAGATGGACATCATTTCACTGATTTAAGGAAGTTCTTCAACAGACTTCGAGAGCACTCCATAAGATTAAATCCAGCCAAGTGCACCTTTGGGGTTATTCGCGGCAAAGTCCTAGTGTATGTGGTTACAGAGCGAGGCATCGAAGTAGATCCCAGAAAGGTTAAGGCAATCGTTGAAATGAAGCTGCCCAGAACTGTCTCCGAGGTAAAGGGATTCATGGGTCGTCTACAGTACATCAGCAGATTCGTCAACCAACTGACCTCCATGTGTGAGCCAATCTTCAAGCTACTAAAGAAGAATCAGGAAGTGGTTTGGAACGAGGAATGCCAACTAGCTTTTGAGAGGATCAAAGCTTACCTCATCAATCCTCCCATTCTTTGTCCGCCTCACGGGAGCAAGCCTTTACTGCTATACTTGATGATCACAGACACAGCCACTGGGGCTATGCTAGCACAAGAGAAGAAGAATTCAAAGAATGAAAATGCCATTTATTTCGTCAGCCGCAAATTCCAAGGTATCGAGTTAAACTACTCTGCCCTAGAGAAGACGTGCGCAGCTCTGGTTTGGGTAGTCGAAAAGCTAAAGCACTACATGCTATCCCACACCGTACACTTGGTCTCCAAGTTGGACCCGATCAGATACCTATTCCAGGGTGACAGAGGTAACATCTCTACCAGATTGGCAAAATGGACTTTCTTCCTAGCAGAGTTCGACATCAAATATGTGATCCGGAAATTGATCAAAGGACAGGCTTTGGCGGATCAGTTGGCTGACTTCCCCAGTACAGAAACCCAAGGACCAGATCTCCAATTTCCAGATGAGGGGATTCTTGTTATAGAAAATGGCAACCGGTGGCAGTTATTCTTTGATGGAGCAGCGAACAAAAGAGGTAATGGCATCGGGATGGTACTAGTAGACCCGAACGACATGCATACCCCCATAGCTATCAAGCTGAACTTCTCAGTTACCAACAATGCCGCCGAGTACGAAGCTTGCATAGCTGGTCTAGAGGCTGCCCTTGAACGACATGTGGAGGAGTTAGAAGTGTTTGGTGATTCCCGGCTGATAATAAATCAAGCCGCCAACAGATGGAAAACTTCAAATCCGTGTCTCCAAAGATATCATGCTTACATTGCAGAGCTCGTCGGTCAGTTCAAGGAAGTGTCATTCCAGTTCCTGCCACGAGATAAGAACAGATTTGTCGACGCCCTAGCTACACTGGCCTCGTTGGTGGAAATACCAGAAGGAAAGTCAATCAAACCGTTCAGGGTCGGTAGGCGAGAAAGCCCCGTATATTGTTGTGAAATTGAGATCGAAACCGTCAATGAGCTGTGGTACAATCAGATCCTTCAATATCTCAAGCCTGGCGAAGCATCCTTCCCTATTGACAAAGAAGGAGACTTAAAAGGTGTTCATGCCAAAAGCTTGCAAGCTCTAAAGAGACTATCAGCACAGTACGTCATACTTGGCAATGAATTATGGAAGAAAAGGGAAGGTTGCCCACTCCTGCTCAGACGCGAAAGAAAAGGCCCAAAGAGTAATGGAAGATGTTCACAGCGGTGCCTGCGGACCTCATATGAACGCTCGATCCCTTATGCATAGCATTATCAGGCTGGGTTACTTCTGGATCACTATGGAGACTGATTGCATCCAGTTTGTGCGGACTTGTGATAAATGCCAGCGATTCTCCAACCTGAACCACATCCCTCCTCATGACCTATACTGTATGACAACTCCGTGGCCCTTCGCAACATGGGGGATTGATATCATTGGGAAAATAACTCCGCCCGGGAGCAATGGACATTCATTTGTATTAGTTGCGGTAGATTACTTCACAAAGTGGGTAGAAGTTGCGTCTTACAAAGTGCTCACAGCTAAGAAAGTTGCTCGCTTCATAAAGGAACAGATCTTCTGCCGCTATGGAGTCCCGAATGAGATCATTTCTGACAATGGAACCCATTTCGAAGGAGAAACTGATCGGTTACTCACTGAATACAAGGTCAAGCGCCATAAATCTTCACCATACAGACCGCAGACGAACGGTGCTGTTGAGGCTTCCAATAAGAACTTGGAGAGAATCATAAAGAAGATGGTCGAACGAGGACGAGATTGGCCGGAGAAGCTGCATTTAGCATTGTGGGGCTACCGCACTTCAATTCGAACTGCCACCGGCGCAACTCCATATGCTTTGACTTACGGAATGGAGGCTGTCATGCCCATTGAGCTAGAGATTCCATCCCTCAAGGTTTTGCTCGAGAATGAAGTAAATGAGATTGAATGGCTCCAAAGTCGATATAATGAATTGGCTCTGTTTGACGAACGCAGATTAAAAGCCATGGAGTATAACCGGGCATATCAGAGAAGAATGGCCCGTGCCTTTGACAAGAAAGTGAAACCCAGGGACATCAAGGTTGGTGATCTGGTCCTTAAGATGAAGCCCTCGAATCAGAACAGTGCATTAGGCAAATGGGCACCTGTTTAGGTCGGACCGTTTCTAGTGAAGAAAATATTCTCCGGAGGAGCTATGCAGCTGACAGATTTGGATGGCAACCCATTTCTGCACCCCGTCAACGGCGACAAGTTGCGGAGGTATTATGTATGATCGAGTCTTTTCCCCCTTTATAAAAAAAAAAGAAGAAGAAAAAAAATATAATAATATACAAATAAAAGATAAAGGCGCAACAAAATTGTCCTAGATGAGACTGAAAACATCTCAAAAGGCAGTCCATGCAAAAATAAGGGACGCGCCCGGTGCTAAAGAATATACCCAGCTAGACCGAAAACCCTAAAAAGGGCGGTCTAGGTAAAAAACAGGGTTGCACCATGTCCCCCTTCTATCTTCCCCTTTCTTAAACACAAAAGTTGATTGAGTCGAACTACGGAGACCTCAGCCCCTTAGTTCTCTTACAAAAGGGGAACGTAGGCAACCACTTATGGTTCAGTCTAAATTGCTGCAAAAATCTCTCATCCTGCCAAAAAGTGTTTTGATTACAGTTCCAAAGCTTTTCAAAGGTTCATTTTGAGTTAATATTCTTGTTGATGAGTTCAAGCACGGCCTGCTTTTGACTCAAAAAGCCTGCTGCGAATAAAAGGAATAAATTTTCAACATTTATTTCATCTGCATTAAGTAATCAAAGGATACTCATGTTCCATACAATAATTCCTACTCTCAAAACACAAAGCAAAATAGTCTCCTATCTCTCAGAAAAGTGTCTAGAAACTCGTACCCGCTCCCGAACTCGCTCCTCTGTCCTTCCTCTTCCTCGGTCCCCGGGAGGTCTTTGGCTTAGGAATATCGAATAAATCGGTTTGAGCCCATCCCAGTTCAGGTATAACACGCGTCGGTGGTTCAATCAGACCAGTCTCCCTCAAGGCGACCCTAGCAATCTTCTCTTGTCTCAAGACCTCTCTGCGAGCCATCACCTCTGGATCATCCCTCAAAGCAGCCCTCCGGATCTCTTATTTCCGATAGTCCTCAGCAACATCACCGGTAACATTGTCTGGGTTTCCCCGTACCTCTGTATCCTTGAAAGACCGACTGGACGGATAATCTGCTCCCAAGTATTCCCGACGGCGAACCTCTATAGCCAACTGTGCAAGACCCTGATGCTCCTCATACCAAGTCAGATACTCTGTGGTCAGAAATGTAAACCCTCTGGACTGCCGAAGAAGTACACGAGTGGGAAGAAAATGCTCCAGATAGGATCTGCTGAAAAACTGTATAGCCTGCGGCTTGGTCATAGACATCGGAACAGCATTGGTCATCAGCCTCTCCCTCAAAGCTCGGACAATCTGCTGAGGGTACCTATACTGTCTGCTCACTAGTGAAGGGATACAGAAAGAAGATACATGCAAGCCTGGCAGCCTGACTACTACTGATCCATCCTGAATGTCTCTCATGGTCTGTAAGTTCCATGAAGGAATCCAAAAGCTCAGATCAGTAGTCACGTACCGTGACAATCTCATCTGCCAACTGTCAACGGCCATATCCCTCAGCAGCCTGCGTGGCCGGGTCACCCAAGGCATTGCTATCCGACCCTCTGGTAATGGCCCAATCAAGAGCAACCTCTCAGAGAACCACAAAGATAACAAACAGGGGCTGCCTGCTCCCATGAAGTCTGATCCATGCTAGCCTGTCGATGCCATGGTAGGTTTCAGGCAGCAACAGTGGTACAATGTCCATCTCCCCTTGACCGGATTGAATTTGACGAAGATCTACACCCCTGTCACCCCTCAGTTGCATGACAATCTCCAGCAACGCACTTGAGCAGACTCCCGCATATCCACAGAAATAGTAAGCCGACAGTGTGAACAACATGAATATATCCAAAGAGGTAGAAAGGTCAAACAGCTCAGGACGGGACAGGCGTAACCTAGCCATCCGAGTCAAGTCTATGGACCCATCACCCAGAATCATAAATAACACACACGATCCATTGTGAGACACAAGAAGTCCGATAACTGCTCCACAACCGACCGACCGTCCCGTGGGAATGCTACAGTTGCCACCTCGCCCAAGCCTGTCAATGCCCTAAAGTCTTCCATGGTTGGGGTCAAGTCATTGTATGACAAAGAAAAGACATGCCGCTCTGAGTCCCAGAAACAGGATGCAGCCCGAAGCAAATCCCAGTCGACCCTCCAGTCTTTCAAGGACCAAATGCACGGCATATTGTACCGCTTGTCAATAACCCTTCTATGTTGCCTCAGATGAAGTCCCCAAATTTTGACAAAATCCTGATGAAATTGACATTCTCGGGAAGCAACCTCTTTGTTATAATGCTCCATTGCAGCCGAAAGTATCAGTCTTGGCCAAAGAATTCGCTTATCTGCAAAGTAGGGGCTGCTGGTTTCCTCTACTAAGAAGATAGTGTTTGCAAATGAAGCCTGAACCGACTCTAAAAAAGGACCTGTTACGAGCTTTGCTCAGTCGTACGACACAATAGGCCAAGCAAACATAGCATGTCGGGCGACACATATTGGTTGACATCAGACAGTGTAGAAAAGCCTGCAGTGGTTACCCCAGAGCACTTTTCGACTCGCCGTTGCTATAATACACCTCCTACCCTCATATACATGCCCATGAAAATGCACGGGAGAGGATCCCCTACTATACACACCTATCCGAGACAGTTCCAAAATCTCATGAACAAACCCGACAAAGCCGACCTTTTAATACAATGATCACGTTTCCTTCCCAGAACAGACAGACTCGTGCAAACAGGCTAACATAGGTTAATATTTGCTAACAAGATAGCTTAGTTGATGTGGCATTTAGAATGTTGTTCCCTCGCAGGTACAATGGTCAACTGAGTCTCACAAAACCTCAAAGACTGGCCCTCAGGCAAAACCGAAAAAAAAAAGAAGAAAAAGAACAAAAAGTCCGTATCTTTGATAGTCTCCCAGGCAGAGCGCAGCAAGATCAACGGCCCCAAAGCACCAAAGAAGCCAACTCCCCAGAAAGCAGAGTCCCCGGCTTACCAAGCAAAAGTTCCAAAGATCAGTAGCCTCGAAGCACAGACAAAAGCAAGGTCCCCGGCTTACCAAGCGAAGCTCAGGACACAAGAGTCAACAGTCAACAAAGACCATCCAACAACAAAACCGGTAAAAGAACAACAAAAGGAAAGCAGTAGCGTGAGCCCCCTGGCAGCTATACTTATCCCCAGCAGAGCAAAAGCAGTAGCGTGAGCCCCCTGGCAACTATACTTATCCCCAGCAGAGCAAAAGAAGTAGCATGAGTCCCCCGGCAGCTATACTTATCCCCAGCAGAGCAAAAGAAGTAGTATGAGTCCCTCCGGCATCCACGAAGAAAAAGCAGCAGTAATGTGAGCCCCTCCAGCAACTACCCTGCACCAACAAAGTGGTATGAGTCCCTCCGGCATCCGCGAAGAAAAGCAGCAGTAGTGTGAGTCCCTCCGGCAACTACCCTGCACCAACAAAGTGGTATGAGTCCCTCCGGCATCCACAAAGAGAAGCAGCAGTAGTATGAGACCCTCCGGCAACTACCTTGCACCAACAAAGTGGTATGAGTCCATCCGGAATCCGCAAAGAGAAGCAGTAGTAGTGTGAGACCCTCCGACAACTACCCTGCACCAACAAAGCGGTATGAGTCCCTCCGGCGTCCGCGAAGAGAAGCAGCAGTAGTGTGAGACCCTCCGGCAACTACCCTTCACCAACAAAGTGGTATGAGTCCCTTCGGCATCCACGAATACCAGTTGCAGCATGAGACCCGCTGGCAGCTACAACCCGTCAAACAGCGATAGCATGAGACCCGCCGGCAGCTATTCTCCAAAAAAAAAACCAGTTGCAGCATAGGACCCTCCGGCAGCTACAACCTGGCACCAAAGGCAGCTACTAGCCAACCGCAGTAGTACCTACCCCTCAAGAAGTCACTGGTAAGCACAGCAAAGGTATGAAGACATATCTCTACCCCTTTCTTGCTTGTAGTCAGTTTTGGTAATTCCGAACTATGATTTGGCTTGATTCCCTTTTAAAGGGATACATAGGAATCCTTTCTCCGAAAGGTCCATCCACCAGATTTCCCCAATTCACCTTCTAGCCCGTTGCCTTATCTCCTGATGCTCATTGGGATTGGGTCTTATTTTATCGACAACCCTACTTTTTCCAAAAGTGACGTTGCCGAGGGGCTCTGTAAGTACGCCAATCCAATTTGCAACCCTTTTTAGATGCATTTTAATATAATAAAATTGCATTAAGGAGCGTTTTGGTAAATTCTCGGCCTATCCCGAAACTTCCGAAAATATTTCATAAGTTTCCCGCGAAGGAATTACCTTTTGGTACCTTACTCATGCCAAAGGACCTCTTGGGAATAAAACCTTTTGGACTTTTTGGGTATTTTCCCTGAAGGTTCCAGAATCTGGTTTTGGCACCAAAAGCAGTTGAGCCACCTTGTGTCACGCGACAACTCGAGGCCTAGAAAGTGGCTACGTGAGGTCGTGCGACACCTTGAGGCCACTAACTGCAGCCTATAAATAAGACCCTCCCCCTCTCAGAAATGGATCCCAACTTCACCTATTGTTACTCTGCAGAAATTGCGTCGTAACAAAGACCCCCAAACACAATTCTCTCTCTCTCCTACCTTCAACCTACCCCAATTCCCTCCAATTCAAGCCCTCTTCCTAAACAAAACCACTTCGATCCTTTGCATCAATCCTCCCAAGTTCTTAAGACCAGAAGCAGCAAATTGAAGGATTCTGTATCTAACTTGATACAGAATTCGTGGAAGCAACATAGGTAACGAATCTCAAGCTCCCTCTTCTCTCTCCCTTCTACCCAATTCTTCATAATTCTATTGTCTACTTCTGTTAGGATTCAGTAATCAAACTCTATCCGTCTAGATTACTGAATCCCAATCGCAATCTCTCTGTTTAAATTGTTTAATCTGTGTAATTGAGCTTTTATTGTTGAATACTTGCTTGAATTTGGTGTTTAAACCCCAAGGGGGTGTGGATCTACCCATATCCACACTCCCGGGGTCGATTTGTTGTTATTTCTGTATTTTGTATCTAATATGTTCAATTAATTAGATCTGTATTAGCTGTTGTTGATTCTAGTGTTCATTGTGTAAGTTTTTGCAGATGGCCTCTATGTGTCACGCGACACATTGTACACAGGTGATCCTGTGTCACGCGACATATCTGGTCACCTGTGTCATGTGTCATGCGACATATCGTGCCTGTCTGCAGAAACCTTTTTCCCTTGTAATCTGTTCTAGATTGTTGTAGTAGGGATGTGGCCTCCCTAAATAATTGGCTCACAAGTTGTAAGTCTCGATTCATATTAATAAAATGCATGATTACCACATTTGTTCATTGTCAACATTTGCACACACTTTTGGATTTGCTTGGATGTTTAATTGAAAGACTCGTCTACGGATGAGGCGTGTTGGGTGAACTCTCGGTTCTTCCCAACACGTAACCTGACCCCTGAACCCGTTCTCTTTCATAGGTTTTTCAAAGTGCACCTCTTAAGCATGGCGTGGCGACTCTCTTTTTACTCTTTCACCGTTGAAAACCAAAATTTCACTCATGTCCAACAAAGGACACTCATTAAAGACATGACATACCAACTAGACCCTACGAGGACTGATTGACTGCATCAACATTGGATGGGAAGGCCCCTTGATTCTGCTGATATCATGAGAAAAGGTTGGTGGCAATGCTGGGGTAAGGACCCTTCTCAATCTTCCCTTCGTCCATGAGCCTTTGAATGAGCGACCTCAGAGGGGTGTAGTCATTGGTGACATGGTCGGGATACTGATGGTAGAGGCAGAACATGTTTGTGACCAGCTTTGGGTTGGGCTTAGTAGGGCTGTAATTCACCAGTGGCTGGACAAGTCCTCCGCTTGCTAAGATTTCAAAGAATTCCTCTATAGGCATCCCAACATCATCATAGTGTCGCTTTTCCCTCCTCATCTATACCAGTCTTCGAGGTGACTTGAGTATTGGCACTTGACGAATAGGAGCTATGATGGGCATGGAGGACATTTGATTCTGAAACTGAGCACTAGCAGGCAAATATGGAGTCGGTCCCAGATACTGACTCTGCATGGGTGACGAGCTAAAAGCATTGGGGATCTCCTCATAAGACCCATCTTCATGAAGAATGATGGCAATCCCTCAGACACGCATTTCTTCCACAAATTTAGCATTCGTTTCCTCTTCTCGAGCCTTAGCAGCTTGAATGCGCAATTGAGCCTCATGCTCACGAACCAAAATGGCCTCCAGAGAAGCTTGCAAATCTTCCATGGACAAATCATTCAGATCCAGCTGGCCCAAAGCAGGGGAACCTCCAGACTGGCTAGCCAACACATTCTTTGCATCAGACATCTCAGATTCTGAATCAGATAAGGACCACTTAGACACTTGAACTGCCTCTGCCTCGGGAATACAGACCCAATGAGCGCCGGGGATGGGAGCACACACCTAACTTGTCGTAGCTGCAGAGGTAAAGAGGTGTATAAGGTGGTAGAGGGAAGAAATTCGAGAAGGTATGGGAGAGGGAAGAAAGGGAAATGAGATGGACTCGTGCAAACATTTTATTATTGTTCAAGTAGAAATCAGTGTCTTTTAAGTCCTAGGAACGGTTGGAAAAGGATAAGCCATTATTATTTGCAATCTAAACCTCGGGGGAACCTAGGGGCACACCATCCAAAAATATACCAAATTTTTTGATAAAAATTAATAACAGGCAATGATACCTAAATAAAACCCAAGCATTTATGGGACAGACGAGCAGTCCAAATTTCTGGAGAAATTTGGGCAGCATGACAGGTATTTCTGAAGAATTTCAAGAAAAAATCCGGCATGACCTCTCGTCGGTGCATGTTGACAAAGTGGCATGATCTCTCGTTAGAACATGCCGTGAGAACGACATGTCCTTACGTGAAACCATGTTATATTGGCAACATGCCCACACGTGCTAGGTTTTGGGATAGGTATGAAAGTTTATGATTAATTTTGAAACAAATCATTTTAGTATATTTGAAAATGTCGTGTCAAAACCAACCGTTGGGTAAGATGAAAAAGTGTGGCTCCACCTATGATGCGCTAGGGGGATAGGATTGATTTCAGGCGCTCAAGCGTAGGCGAACTACATCACCGTCCGCGATGCCATCAATCGCACCAAATGGGTTCTAGATCTATGTGACGTAGTGTGTGGGTGACTAGGTTCTTTTATTTGCGAAAAAGATTTTTTTTTGTTTTTTATTTTTTTTATTTTGAGTTAGATTGAAATGGAAAACACCACTCACACCCTAGGATCCCACAGGGTACAATAAGCAATAGCCACAAACAGATCAGAGGACAGTACTGAATCACAATTTGAATAATTCTGCAAGTTGGCCAGTTCTGTAGCGTGACACAGGACAGACTTGGCTGGATGTGTCGCACGACTGGGCAGGCCAGTTTTCAGAACCAAAAACAGAGCCATCCTCAGCCTTCAAGCAATGCAAACATCAAGACTATGGCCCCCTCTATACATCAAAGCAAGAACCAGAACAAGGAACAAAGCGAACAATGCAAGCAAAGCACGTGTATACATAAAAGTCACACAACAAGGCACACCACAAATGAATGAGAAGGATGTTAAATTAGAACGAAATCTTGACCCTCTTATTTTGAAAACAGGTTTTCAAAAATGTCCCCAGCAGAGTCGCCACTGAATGTACGATCGCCGAAATTTGATTTATGAAATTTGAGTTTTTGGGAGTCCCCACGCCATGTTTAAGAGGTACACTTTAAAAAACCTTTTGAAAATAGAGAAAAGGGTTCGGGGGTCAGGTTACGTGTTGGGAAGAACTGAGAGTTCACCCAACACGCCTCGTAATACGAGTCTTTCTAAAACAAACATCCAAATCATTCATAAGTGTGTGTGAATGTGTGAGACAATTATGATAAATATGCTTTGCTTTTATTGATAAAATTGAGGAACTACAACTTGTGAACCATTTGATAAGGGAGACCACATCCCAATTACAAGGAGGATTGAACAAAACTTACAACTGAAATGAACCTTCTGTAAGGGGCTACTTGTGTCGCGTGACACAGGACAGACTGGGCTGATTGTGTCGCGTGACACTACTGGCCACCTTACAGAGGTTTTACAAGGCTCAAATCACAGAAGCATCAGGCAACCACAACATCAAATTACATCATGAATTAACTCAGAGACCATGGAAATCAACAAATGACATTCAAGAGGGTGTGGATATTGAAAGATCCACACTCTCTTGATGAACATGCACCAATAAATCATCTCATATCATGAAACCAAACAATGACATACAATAATCTACATCATAAGAGACTTTAAACAGAGAGATTGCGATTGGATCTCATATGCAGCTTGTGCATGATGGATCAAGGAGAAAATGGAGAGAGCTAAAGAAAGGGATAGAAATCATTACCCTTGTAGTCCACTTTCCTTATACCAAGTCGGTATAAGGAACCTTCAATCAGCTGCAGGGGCTGGATTCAAGCTCAGGAACAATGGAGGATGGGATCCTCAATGTGGATGTGAGTGTATGGATGTATAGAGAAGGACTTGGGTGGTTTGTGAAGAGAGATGAAAGGATTGGGAGGAATGGTGTGTGTTTTAGGTAGGAATGAGGAGAGAGAGAGGTTTCTGGCGTGATTTTGATAGAGTGACAGTAGGGAGGCTGGAAGGGCAACGGATATGAGATGGGAAGGGTCTTATTTATAGCTGCATGGGAAGGGGCTACTTCTGTCGCACGGCTGAACAAGGATAACCATTTTCCTTCTAGAACATGCAAGGTGGCAGCCTGGAATGATCACCATGGCTTATTGTGTCGCACGGCTAAAGGAGGCATAACCGTTTTCCTTCTGGAAGCATGCAAGGTGGCATATTCTGGACCTTTCTTTGGTAATTCCTTATAGGTCCCAACTATGTAATACCTCACAGGTGGAGGTGGAACGGGTTCATCAAGAACGTACATTTTCTTCTCTTGCCTAAGAACAATTCTTAGGCTTCTGATCCAATCAGAATAGTTTGTACCATTCTCTTCGAGCTTGTCCTTCTCAAGGACGGATCGCAGTGATAGGGGCTGATTATTGTGAGTAGCCATTCTACAATAAAATATACAAACAATGAAACACATAAGTATCAATCAACACATTTATCATCTAAGAGCAAATAATGTATTTCATAAATACTCCCACTAAATTATACACCTTCAAATACAAACATGTATCATATAATCATAGTAGGCTAAGATCCATGTTTCACTTGATTTTGGTTTAACTGAGTCAATGCCCGAAATCAAGCTATTTAGGTAGAAACATCAATCATATCATATATGACTCTTAGATCTTTTATGAGATTTCTTAGACATCATATGTCAAAAACATGTTTTAATCTCATCTATGCCTTTGGTCAAATCTCATTTGAAAGTACCAATTAAGTCAAAACCTTTTTCAAATGTATGAGACATGGAACAATGCACCTAACTGAGTCAAAACTACATCAACCATAATCTCATCTTGATCACAATTTAAGATTTAATGATGCACCCAACTGAGTCGAAACTACATCAAAATATCCTAAAATATCACAAGTGTTCTAATAAAGGGTTGGCATAAAACTTAAACATTTAGAAGGTTTTACATATAACAACAAACATCGCATGGTTGTAACATGAATCTTATGTATACATAATCATGAACATAGGGCTTCACATTCCAATCAAACAATTTGATATAATTTTGAGAAATTACAAATCTAAATAACCATATTAAACAAATTAATAACCTATGTAAAAGACTAATCTTATTAATCAATTATTAATCATGATCATGGCCCCTCCTATCTTGGAACCATCCCCCGAAGCCTTATCATAGCGTTAATGTTTTTCCAAATATGTGGTGTCAATTTCAATAACACCTTATCCCCAACCTGAAATTCTAAAGGCCTGCATTTTTTATCCGTATACTTCCTCATGCGATGCTGACCCTTTATTAAGCTTTCCGTGGCTTCATCGAACACATTCTGTCTCTCCATGGCATATCAATAAGCCGCGGGGCAGTCATCCCCGACTCACTGAACAACTATCTCATTCGGAGTCCGAGGCTGTACTCCCAACACAATCTCAAATGGGCTTTTTTTGGTTGCCGAAGACCTGTGCAAGTTGTAACAAAACTGAGCCGCATCCATCAACTCTAACCAGTTTTGTTGACTTGCACTAACATAGTACCTCAAGTACTCCTCCAGCAGCACATTAAGACGTCCGGTCTGGCCATCCATTTGCGAATGGTTGGCTGTGCTGAATTTCAATTCTGAACCCAACAACCCAAACAATGTTGTCCAAAACCTGCCCATAAACCTGGAGTCTTGATTACTAATCACGTCTTTCGGTAACCCAAAATACTTTACCACATGTTTGAAGAAAAGTCTTGCAGCCACATCTGCGGGACAAGCATGTGGTGCTACAATAAACACCCCATACTTTGAAAATTTGTTCACAACAACAAAAACTGAGCCCATACCGTCAACCTTCGGAAAACCCGAAATGAAGTCCATAGAAACTGACTGCCATGGCCTGTTTGGAATAGGCAACGGCTATAACAACCCAGCTTCCTTCCTCCTTTCTATTTTATTGAGTTGGCAAACTAAGCAAGTCTTTACATAAGCTTCGACATCATCCAACATCTTTGGCCATGTATAAGTCCTGTAAAGCAAAGCATGCATACGTTCTAATCCCGGATGTCCGGCCCACTTTGAGTCGTGTGATTCCCTCAAGATTTTTTGTCTTAACTTCCACCCGCAAGGAACATAAAGTCTGCTGCCTTTTGCACATAACAACCCATCTTCAACCCAATACTTTCAGACAGCACCCTCACATACCTCCTTAAATAATTTCTGATATGCCTTATCCATCTCGGCTTGCTTCCGGATCTGCCCCACAAATTCTGATTCCAAACACACTAAAGCATTAACAAAACCAGCACCATTACCTTCCGAATCAATGCATCGGCAACAATATTTTGTGCCCCTGGTTTGTGCACCCAAACGAAGTCAAATTATGCAAGGAACTCCTGCCAACGGGCCTATTTCGGGGTCAGCTTCTTCTGTGTCTTAAAGTAGGTGTTCACCACATTGTCGGTGCAAACAACAAACCTTGTGCCCAGCAAATAATGTCGCCATACCTCTAAATAGTGCACAACAGCTGTCATTTCTTTCTCATGAGTGATGTATCGCTGCTCAGCATCCTTTAATTTCCGACTTTCATACGCAACTGGATGCCCATCTTGTACCTAAACAACCCCAATTGCCTTATCCGATGCATCTGTGTGGACTTCGAATGGCTGCTCAAAGTCAGGTAGACGCAGAATCGGTTTCGTTGACACAATCTCTTTCAACCTGCCAAAGGCATCTTGGTAGTCCTGTTGGGTTTTGGGGTTACAAACGCAGTGGAAAAATCTTTATATATCAACAAAACCCTAGACCTTGAATCCATCTAGCATGAAGAGATGAAACCATGAAATAGAATTTACATACCTTGAATGCGATTAAGTTTGCTCAAAACAAATCTCAAAGATTGAATCTTTGAACCGTTGATGAAACTTGGATCTTCTTCTTCCTTGTTCAACCTTGGTTATGAATCAACAATGGAGATCTTCAAACTTTGGGAGATAAAGTAACCTCCCTCTAATGGTGATCCACACGCGAATGAACCAAGAACACTTCTTGTAGGATTGCTAGATGTTCCTCCCGATTATTGAATCAATATTCAATAATCAATAGCAAAACAATGGAATTATTTTGGGAACTTTTGATATTTTGATTCACAATTAAAAGATAAAAAACTTAGAGTTTCATAAACCCTAAAACAATGTTATTGAGAGAGAGGTTTTTGGCTGCAAAAAGATTGTATTTATACTTAGGTATAAATCCCTAACACTTAGGGAAAATCTTTGTTTAAACCAAAACCAAATCAACCAAGGATTTTATGTACGGACAGAAAAATGTTGTTGGCACGAGTCGTGCCCCTTTGCAATTTCAGTCATACCACGAGTCGTGACAATTTTATCACTCATGCTGATCCAGGGAATGAGTCATGCCCAAGGGCACGAGTCGTGTCGAATCCCACAAGGTCAAAAAGTCAACGAGTCAACCCTTGTTGCCCAAAACGCAGTCGTACTGCTCCTGTCATGAGTCGTGACCCAGGGCACGAGTCGTGCCAGAACCCAAAAATCCAATTTTTCAGCCAATGATCAAATTCGTTCTTTGTGTGTGACCCAGTAGGAATTATATTTATGTTGGTAGTGAGTCGAAACATCGACCTCACAAGACATAAGTGGTTTCTAGCAAACCATTATATCCACCCAATTAATATAATATCAAAGCTTGATTTCTCAATAGATCAAATGTCACAATCCCTTTGTCCACGATGTCCAATTGAACATGAGTCATGGTCCATATCAACTCATATCGTTCAATGCTTTCTCAATTCCTAATATGTTGATAATCCAAGTGCATTTGATCTCTATCAAATCTCTTGAGTGTGGTCACACATTTCATCAACATCATTCATCGAGGGGCCCAAGCAAAACATCTCTCTCAACGAGAGGGACAAATCCCATCTTGACCTATTATTCTTCCCTACAAGAATCCAATCGTGCCAACATAGCCCTTATTGCTATCCTATTAAAGATAGTGTTAGACTACATCAAACACAATGTTCATCATGTGGAAGACGATAATAATCTCAGGTATAAGGATTCAAATAACACGACTATCATGAGATAATTATGACATATATGACTATAGACCATGTCATAAATATCATCGGTAGGTCAAGTCCAATACTTGTTCTCTAGCAAGTATCCACAAGTATAATGTGCATCTAATGCATATAATCATCTCCATGAATATTATCCTTTACCAACTTATACTAGTTATTCATAATAACTAGGGACGCAGGTTATTATAATAAACATGCAAACATATAATAAGCCAAATAAGCATTCTCTATAATAAATGATAAAGACGATTACATAGCGGTTTAAGTTATAAGTCAAACATAACTAAATGCCTAGGGAATTACACCAAAAATCTCCCACTTGCACTAGGCTCCATCTATGTATCGTATACCCATGGACCTAACATGACCATCATGCTTTGCTTGTCCGAGAGGCTTTATAAGCGGATCCCCAATGTTATCATCATTTGATACTTTGCATATCTTAACGTCTCCCCTATCAATGAACTCTCGAATGAGATTGAAATGTCTAAGTATGTGTTTGGATCGCTAATGTGACCTTGGTTCCTTTGCTTGCGCAATGGCACCATTATTGTCACAATAAAGTTCCACCGGATTAGTGATACTTGGAACAACTTCCAGATCACTAATGAACTTTTTGATCCAAACTACCTCCTTAGCTGCATTGGATGCCGCTATATATTTGGCCTCAGTTGTAGAATCGGCAGTAGTACTCTGCTTGGAACTCTTCCAACATATCGCACCTCCGTTAAGCATAAACACAAATCCCGACTGCGATCGGAAATCATCTTTGTCGATTTGGAAGCTTGCATCTTTTTAACCTCTTACAAAAAGATCATCTTCCATCCCTCCAAAGACCAAGAACGCATCCTTGGTCCTTCTTAAGTACTTAAGGATCGTCTTAACTGCCATCTAATGGTTTTCACCACGATCAGATTGGTATCGACTCGTTATGCTTAGAGCATACGAGACGTTGGGTCTAGTACAAATCATGGCGTACATGATAGATCCAATAGCTGAAGCATATGTAACTTCATTCATCCTCTTTCGCTCATCAGTTGTCTTAGGACACTGATTCTTGCTAAGAGTAACACCATGACCAATTGGCAAGTTGCCTCTCTTAGAATTTTCCATCTTGAATCTTCTAAGAACCTTGTCAATGTAGGTACTTTGACTCAAACCGATTATCCTCTTAGATCTATCTCTATAAATCTTGATGCCAAGGATGTAAGCAGCTTCGGCCATATCTTTCATTGAGAAATATTTCTCTAACCAAGACTTGACAGTTTGAAGTGCAGGAATGTCATTTCCAATGAGTAAGATATCATTGACATACAATAAGAGAAATAACACTATGCTCCCACTGAATTTCATTATTAAACAAGGTTCATCTTCATTCTTGACAATACCAAACTCTTTGATCTTTTCGTCAAAATGAAGATTCCAACTCCTAGAAGCCTGCTTCAATCCATATATGGACCTTTACAATTTGCACACCTTGTTAGAATTTCTTGGATCGACAAAACCTTCGGGTTATGTCATATACACATCCTCGAGTAACTTCCCATTTAGGAAAGTCATTTTGACATCCATTTTCCATATCTCATAGTCATAATATGCGGCTATGGCAATTAAAATTCTAACAGACTTAAGCATGGCAACAGGCGAAAAGGTTTTATCATAATCTACACCATGAATCTTCCTATATCACTTTGCTACAAGCCTAGCCTTGTAAGTATGCACCTTCCTATCCATGTCGATCTTCTTCTTGAAGACGCACTTGCACCCTATGGTTTTTACACCTTCGGGTGGCTCAATCAAGTTCCTAACTTGATTATCCGACATGGATTGCAATTCGGATTCCATGGCTTCTAACCATTTATCTGAATCGGGAGTGGTCATCGCCTCTTAATAGGAAGTAGGTTCATCATTATTAATGACTTTCACTTCATTACTTTTCGACACGAGAAATCCATATCTCTCGGGTGCAGATCGTAACCTATCCGATCTACAATGGAATTGTGGAACTTGAACCGGTTCCACAACTCCTTGTGGACTTGGTTCAGTCTCTACTATCGGTTCCATTTTATTTTCTGGTTCTTGAATTTCTTCAAGATCATTTTTACTCCCACTAGTTCCTCTATTAAGAAACTGTTTCTCAAGAAAAGTACCATATTGAACAACAAACACTTTGTTCTTATTACGGTTGTAAAAGTAATACCCTTTGGTTTCCTTAGGGTAACCAACGAAAATAACCTTATCGGATACAAGTATCTTCATATAAGCTTCGCAACTCCAAATCTTCATGAAAGACAAGCTAGGTTTTCTTCCATGCCACATCTCATGTGGGGTCGTAGAAGCCGACTTAGTAGGGACTCTATTCAGTGTAAACATAGCAGTCTTTAATGCATGTCCCCAAAAGGAAATAAGAAGGTCAACTTGACTCATCATCGAACGAACCATATCTAATAAGGTTATATTCCTCCTCTCGGAAACACCATTCCAATGTGGTGTTCTGGGTGGAGTCAACTCTGAAACAATTCCACAGTTTTTGAGATGATTATCAAACTCTTGGCTCAAATATTCTCCACCACGATCGAATCGAAGTGCTTTAATAGTTTTGCCAAGTTGATTTTGTACTTCATTTTGAAATGTTCTAAACATCTCAAATGATACACTTTTTGACTTCATCAGATAGACATAGCCATATCTAGATAAGTCATTGGTGAATGTAATGAAATACCGAAATCCTCCCCTAGCAATGGTGCTCATTGGTCCACACACATCGGTATGTATTAGGCCCAATAAGTCACTAGACCTCTCACTACTCTTAGTGTAGGGTAGTTTGGTCATTTTTCCCAATAAACAAGATTCACATATCTCATATGATTTATAATCATGTGAGTCTAAAAGTCCATCCTTATGGAGTTTAGATATGCATTTCTCATTTATATGACCAAGCCGGCAATGCCACATGAACGTGTTGTTCACGTCATTCGGTTTAGACTTCTTGTCCATATGATAATTATCTTTAACATTATTTTGTTTCTCATCAACATCAAGAACATAAAGGCCATTAAATGAATTTGCAATACCATAGAGCATATCATTTAAATAAATATAAAACTTCTTATTCTCAATAAGAAAATTATACCCCTCATTATCCAAACAAGAAACGAAAATAATATTTCTACTCAAATCCAGAACATAGTAACAATTGTTCAAAATAAGAACTAGACCACTAGGTAAAGTTACATCATATGTCCCTACGGCTAATGCAGCAACTCTTGCTCCATTCCCCACACGTAGGTCTACTTTACCTTGTTTTAGTAGCTTCTTTTTCATTAGTCTTGCACATTTAAACAAATGTGAGATCCACATCCGGTATCTAATACCCATGAACTAGAAATAGAAAGGAAAATATCTATCATTTAGATTCCTGAATCAGAAGCAATCATATTGCCCTTCTTCGCTTTTAGGCTTTCCTTGTAAGCCTTGCAATTACGCTTCCAATGACTAACCTCTTGGCAATGGTAGCAAATCACATCCTTTTGAGATACCTTGGGAGCCTCTCTAGCAACGGAAACTTTTGTCTTAGGTTTAGCAACACTTGATTTACCTTTTCCATCTTTCTTGAACCCTTTACCTTTGTTAACCATTAACACATTTGTCGTTCCGGGCTTCTTGATATTCTTCTCTGCGGTCTTAAGCATCACATGCAATTCCGAGAGATTCTTATCCATGCCACTCATGTGATAGTGCATTATAAAATGACCATAACTTTTAGGCAATGAATTCAATATCGTATCCGTGGCGAGTTCCAAACTCATCAGATTTCCAAGCCTTTTGAGACGCTCAATGTGACCCTTCATCTTAAAGACATGATCACCAACTGACTGCCCCTCTTACATCTTACATGCATTTAGGGATTTAACCACATCATACCTTTCTTGTCTAGCTTGCACTTGTAACATTTCCTTTAAGCGCTCGGCTAGATCAAAAGCAGCTTCCATGTGTTTAAGGTCCTTCTGAAGAGCCTTACACATGGTGGCAAGCATAAGGCATGTCATATCATTAGAATCATCAGTATGTTTCTTGTGAGCATGTCATGACCCTAAACCTAGGCACATTTTGGTCACACGTGAAGAAATTGGGGTTGGGTTGCATTGCATCTCATCCTTGTATTGTGTTATTTGGTTTACTACGTGTTCATTTTGATACTTGTGATGAATTATGTGATTTAGATGTTATTAACTTGATTGTGATCATATAATGCCTAAGTAATGGAAATGGGAGAATTGTGTAGTAAGGTGTTAACACTTGAAAATTTGAGTTGAAAGTGCTATAAAAAGTATGAGGAGCTTAGTTGTAATTCTAAGTTCAAGGTAGTGTTTTGTTGATTTTCAATCTTGGAGGAGCTTGTGTGAAAGTTGTTTTATATAAATCTCATTTTAGCTTCTTCAAGAAGCTTTATTAACCTCCTCAGTTTCTCTCTTCTCTCTCTATGTTTGGAAGAGCTCAAACCCTAGTTTAACTTCAAAAATTCCCAGAAATTCACCCCTTGATGTGTTGTTGATTTCAACCTCAAATTATTGCTAAGGGAGTAGAGTAGAACAAGAGTAGCCAAGTATCTTTTCCTTTTATTTTGGTAAAAGTTGGTAAGTTGTTATGAATCTCTTCTTTAACTATTCATAACATGTTTATTGATGTTATTATGATGTTGTGAATCAGTTTGATAAAGGTTGGATCATTTCCTTGGGGTTTGGAATGAAAAGAGACTAAGTTTGTTGAAGAACATGTAAAGGGTGATGTATAATGGATGGAATTGGATTAGAAACTTGTTGTATATGTGTTAGGTGTTATGGAGGGAGTATATTATAGTCCAAAACATGTGTATGTTCTGTTTTGGGATGACCTTGCAGTGGCTGAATTGAGAACTTGGGTTCTTATGTTGTTGCTGCTGATGTTGCAGCTGCAAATGTAGTTTCTGGGCAAGGGCACGAGTCGTGCCCAGAGGCACGAGTCGTGCCTCAGTCGTCCCTTGAATTTGTTCTAAGTCGTGACCAAATACAGGATGAATGTTTCTGGTGGGGGTTTATAGGGCACGAGTCGTGCCCTACCCTGCAGACCTTGAACAGTTTTTGAAGCCTTGGAAACCTAGTCTAATGGGCATGTATTGGTACACTCTTTAACTATGCTTCTAGTACAACTTTAGTACTACATTGTGGAACTTGAAATAGTCCAAATGGATATGGGGAAGAGCTTTAAATAATGTCTTGAAAATGCTTGGGAGGCAAGTGTACAACTTGAACCAAAGTTTATAAAACTTGGTAAATGAACTTGGAACCTTGTGAATCGTCAAAACAAAAGCCCGATTCAACTCCTAGACAGGTGAATCGTCAAAACAAAATCCCGATTCAATGCCCAGACAGGTGAATCATCAAAACAAAAGCCCAATTCAACACCCAGACAGGTGAATCGTCATCACAAAAGCTCGATTCAACCCCTAAACAGGTGAATCATCATCCTCAACAAAATCCCAATTCGGAGCCCAGACAGGCGAATCGTCACCAAACCAACATGAATCAAAGGACCGGACAGGTAAAACCTTTGTTTCTAACATCTTTCCCCACAGGTTCGGAGCCCAGACAGGCGAATCTTCAGACAGACATGTATATTCTGAATTGGGTCTTGATTTGATTCCTCAGTATGAATTTACCTTTTTTTTCAAAAAATAAAATCTCCTCAATTTTTAAAATACCTAAAGCAGCCTTTCGTGTTTTGGATTCGAACTACGTTATGGTCTGATTCTCCGATAGAGATACGTAGGAAGTCATGCGGCTCGACCATCCCGATGTTCAGAATGATGTCTTTTCTATCGTCGACATGACTTCTTCCATAAGACTTGTCGAAGAGGGGCTCTGTAGACACCCCATTCTGAACCCATCGGAGGAGATTAATACCACTCTAAGTGTCACCTTGAGTCAAGAGTAGAAATCCACTATTTCGTTATGTTTCGTTAAGTTTTGACTAACGACCGTTAGTTTGGACTAAACTGCATACGAGATAACGAGAGAAGGACAGAATTGTCCACTAAAAGCCTTGTCCCGGGTAATTTCAACTATGCGCACTCTTATCCTATACACTGCACACAGCAACCCCAAACCCGGGATGGTCTTAGATGCAGTTCGATTGTTGTTCCTATGCCTTTCGAGCGCGTACGGGATCATTCCAAACTTCCCATCCTAGCCAGTGTTAACCATGTACTCTTGCATCACGCTCTGTCCAGACTCGGTTGGTTTTTGACCCAGTCCATGTCATAAAGCCTGGATACATATCCCATGTTGGCACACCCTCAAAGACGAGAGATGACCGTTTGGCGACGGATCGGGTAATTTCACCATTATTGCTAACCCTCAAGAAAGTTGGGGGTAATGGTTGGGATTTTGCGGGTATGGATAACCTTAATTACTGTACGACAGCAGCAGGTATTTCATAGATTGATTTTTAGGGTAGCATTTATACTTGGTGTAACGGACACGATGGGGCTAAGCATATTTGGGAGAGATTGGATAGAGTTTTTTTGAACGGATCTTTCTTTTCTAAGCATGGCAACGTGACAGTTACTCACCTCTGAGGGACAAGTCGAATCATTCTCCCCTAAAGGTAAACTTTTTGTCAATTTCTCGGCTATTTTGGCCATTTCATTGGCCGGAGATGGTGTCGGTGGATCTTCATGGGGATTTGTCTCCTACGTTGGGGATTGGAGGGGAGTAGTTTTTACAATGTTATTGCAAACTGCAATTTTTGTTGATTTCATTGGACACCTGAATTTGATTTCAAGGTTGATAACCCTCGTATTGTGGTATGAGTTTGTTTGCCTAATTTACCTTTGCATTGGTATGCATTTATGGAGAATATTGGGAATATGCTTGCGTACTTTTTGAAGGCGGATGATAGGACTATTGGGTTTATACACCATGGCATTGCTTGCATGTGTATGGAAGTGGATGTTTCTAAACCCCTCCCATCTCATACGAACTAAGGCCGAGGAGGGAACCTTACCCAGCAATAGAGAACGCTCTAAGGGATTGAACTTCAAATAGAAAAGATTGATGTGATCAAGGTTCTAAGAAAAACAATGGAACACTACAATGTTGGGGGAACCCACGCCTATTCGGTCAATTCTGAACCGACCTGGATATCGTACGTCGGTCCTAGGGCTTTAGCATCTCGTCAGTATTTCCCCTATCTCTCCCAAACTCAACATCAGCCATGGGTTGTTCGTTCGTCGATAAACCCTAAGATTCCGGTTATGGTAGCTATACAAGGAGTTGGGATTACTCCTCCAGGTTCTTGCCATCTCTCCTTGGCAAGACATCCCCCTATATCCCCATCCAAACCCACCTTAACCTCCTGCGGAGTCACATACCCTAATTAACAATATCCCTTTCCTCCTCAATATCATCACCCTCATTATCATCAACCCCTACCACCTCGACAGCATTTGACTCCATGTTTGGGCTACACTTCTCCAAACTAGAAGTCATAGATGCCTCCTTATTCAATTGACAATGTTCCCCCTCGGTTTCACCCTGATCAATATCCTCATCCTCATCCAAATTTTCCAAAGCTGAAAAAGTGTTTGAAGTATGGACCTTATTGGTATCCACACCCTTAGATTTCTCACCACTCCCCACATTCTTAAGAAAAGTATGGACCTTATGGTGTGTAAACCCAATTGTTCTATCATCCGCCCTCAAAAAAGTTCCAAGGATACTCCTCAAAAAAGTTTTCTGAGAAAGCATACCAATGCAAAGGCAAATTTGGTAAACTAACCCACACCTCAACACAAGGATTGTCAACGGTAAAATCAAAATCAGGCGTCCAGAAAAAGGAACGAAAATTGCAATTTGCAATAACATTATACTCCTTGGCCAAAGAAAGAAAGAAAGAAAGAAAAGTATTTATAAGTAGGGACATGTTTAATATTTTCCACAATCTGAAGTTGCCGAAAGAGCATTTAATATAAAGGAAAAAGGAGAATGATGTTGGAAGGATTCGAACACAGGTCAAAAACCCAAGATACTAAGCTTCAACCACTAGGCTATAGACATGATGCTGTGAGAGTAAACTGAAATTAATGTATATGAAGTCAAACGGTTCCCTAAACCTCGAAGTCAGTCCCTTACTCCTGCTGTGAAATGATTGTGTACAATTGTTGAACAAGCTTCCAGAGACGATAACTCTGTGCTCGGGTGTCCGATTGGCGTGATTTTTTTTTTAAAACGCGCATAATTCGGCCATACAAAAGATGGAAAGGTCACGGGAGATCACGTGAGGAATATTCAAGGCCAAATCAGGGATTAAAAGGGCTGGGCGTTTTTGCCATAAACTTCAAACGGGCATAACTTTGTGCTCGGGTGTCCGATTGAGGCGATTTTTTTTTTCAAACTGTGTATCTTTTCGAGATCTAGACCGTGGAAATTGCCGTTGGCGATTTAGGGGTCCAGAACTGTCGAAAATACCTCATTTTCGATCTTAAATCCCCCTAAAACGATTTATCCATCGTTTGCCCCGACTTTTTCAATTTTTGTGAGCTATTAACTTTGTGCTCGGTTATCCGTTTGAGGTGATTTTTTTTTTGAAATCATGTTATTTTTTGTGCTCTATTCATTTGTCCTAATTTGGGATATTAGATCAAAATGATAGGAAAGATGTTCAAATTTGAGGCCATTTACTCAACCCGCAAATAATTCCTTGCATGGCCGGCAACCTGACAAAGTTAAAATGAATCTCGTATTGCCCGTTAATTTACGATTCTAGCTATAACACTGTTACTTGTCTGTATTGCTTTGATGATCTCATTCACTCGAGCTTCTTGATTGAGTTTTTTCTACTTATTGGTGAAGGGCAACCAACCCCTCATATAGACTGAGAAACACATGTTTAACAGTGTAAGAACATTGTCTTCAAATTTCAGCCTCGTATCGCCTGTAAATTATTGTGAATCAAATTGGCACGCCCTGTGTGTACATAGCTACAACATGTGATATTTTTGATGACACGTCAACATCCAACTTGGTCGTTTATAGGATATCTGGAAACTTGATGTCAACATCTCGCAACCTTCATTGTCATATATCAAGCGTACATAATAGGTGGTGAAAGTGCGCCCTTTTATCGTCACAATGATCCATTACAAAGGAAGTAGTCTTGTTAACTTATTACTGCAAGTTCTTATATATATATATATACATATATATATATATATATATATATATATATATATATATATATATATATATATATATATATTTGTATATATCTATGTTCATAAAGTTGTAATAGTTTACTGTAGACAAACAAGAGATTTTTGGAGCTACACATATCCGATTGGCTTGATTTGATTTTTTTTTGAAATCGAAGCTTGTATATAGAGGTACAACATATATTTTTTTCGGAATTTTTTGGTGAGCGAATTATTTAATATAATTTTTTTAGTATTAAATAATTAAATAAAAAAATAGGGAAAGAGGGGAAAAATATTGAGCTTTTTCCCCAGAAACAGGAACAGACATCATTTGGGCCCTGTAGACATACAAGGGGTTTTTGGAGCTACACATATCCGATTGGCGTGATTTTTTTTTTAAATCTTTGCTAGTATATAGAGGTACAACATATATTTTTTTCGGAATTTTTTGTTGAGCGGATTATTTAATATTAATTTTTTAATATTAAATAATTAAATAAATAATAAAAAATAGGAAAATAGGGAAAAATATTCCGAAAAATATGTTGATCCCCACATTTGTTTCCTAGGAAGCAATTCCAAATTATGTATTGCCCGTTTCATGAAAATATTTATTGGGTCTTATTCCATGAACAAGCCGTATGCATGTTCGGGGCACGCCGTTGCCATGGTTATTTGTAGGGCATCACTCCATGAATAGAGGCAAGCATACGAAACAAACAATGAGTCATGATACAAGGGACATGCTCAATATAGAATTTGTTAGGCTACTCTTGACGATCATGTGTGTGTGTGGGACGGTCGAGGCATCACATGCCATGCGTCGAGTCACATCAGGGACAAAGTGAGGCGCAACGAATGCTCGGTGTGTGTTTTGCAAGGGGACGCCCGAGCCACCATGTTATTGGCCCATTGCAAAAAATTTTCACGTTCTGCCGCAAGTTTAACCTCAATCAAAATACCATGGCCAGGCCATGGCCGGCCAATACCAAGGCCACGGCCGGCCATTGTCAAGGCCAAGGCAAGGCAACAAGGCCAAGCCAAGGCCGGCCAATGTCTAGGCCAAGGCCAAGGCCACGGCCAAGGCCAAGGCCAAGGCCACGGCCAAGGCCAAGGCCATGCCGGCCAATGTCTAGGCCACGGCCACGGCCAAGGCCACGGCCAAGGCCACGGCCAAGGCCAAGGCCAAGGCCAAGGCCACGGCCAAGGCCACGGCCAAGGCCACGGCCAAGGCCACGGCCAAGGCCAAGGCCAAGGCCAAGGCCACGGCCAAGGCCAAGGCCACGGCCAAGGCCATGCCGGCCAATGTCTAGGCCAAGGCCACGGCCACGGCCAAGGCCATGCCGGCCAATGTCTAGGCCAAGGCCACGGCCAAGGCCATGCCGGCCAATGTCTAGGCCAAGGCCAAGGCCACGGCCAAGGCCAAGGCCACGGCCAAGGCCATGCCGGCCAATGTCTAGGCCACGGCCAAGGCCACGGCCAAGGCCACGGCCAAGGCCAAGGCCAAGGCCAAGGCCACGGCCAAGGCCATGCCGGCCAATGTCTAGGCCACGGCCACGGCCAAGGCCACGGCCAAGGCCACGGCCAAGGCCAAGGCCAAGGCCAAGGCCAAGGCCACGGCCAAGGCCACGGCCAAGGCCATGCCGGCCAATGTCTAGGCCAAGGCCACGGCCACGGCCACGGCCAAGGCCATGCCGGCCAATGTCTAGGCCAAGGCCAAGGCCACGGCCAAGCCCAAGGCCATGCCGGCCAATGTCTAGGCCAAGGCCACGGCCAAGGCCACGGCCAAGGCCAAGGCCAATGTCTAGGCCACGGCCAAGGCCATGCCGGCCAATGTCTAGGCCAAGGCCAAGACCAAGGCCATGCCGGCCAATGTCTAGGCCAAGGCCACGGCCAAGGCCATGCCGGCCAATGTCTAGGCCAAGGCCAAGGCCAAGGCCACGGCCAAGGCCAAGGCCACGGCCAAGGCCAAGGCCACGGCCAAGGCCAAGGCCACGGCCAAGACCAAGGCCAAGGCCACGGCCAAAGCCAAGGCCAAGACCAAGGCCATGCCGGCCAATGTCTAGGCCAAGGCCACGGCCAAGGCCAATGTCTAGGCCACGGCCAAGGCCACGGCCAAGGCCAAGGCCAAGGCCACGGCCAAGGCCACGGCCACGGCCAAGGCCACGGCCACGGCCAAGGCCACGGCCACGGCCAAGGCCAAGGCCACGGCCAAGGCCAAGGCCAAGGCCAAGGCCAAGGCCACGGCCAAGGCCACGGCCAAGACCAAGGCCATGCCGGCCAATGTCTAGGCCAAGGCCACGGCCAAGGCCAAGGCCAATGTCTAGGCCAAGGCCAAGGCCACGGCCAAGGCCAAGGCCAAGGCCAAGGCCAAGGCCAAGGCCAAGGCCAAGGCCAAGGCCAAGGCCAAGGCCAAGGCCAAGGCCAAGGCCAAGGCCAAGGCCACGGCCAAGGCCAAGGCCAAGGCCAAGGCCAAGGCCAAGGCCAAGGCCATGCCGGCCAATGTCTAGGCCAAGGCCAAGGCCACGGCCACGGCCAAGGCCAAGGCCATGCCGGCCAATGTCTAGGCCAAAGCCAAGGCCAAGGCCACGGCCAAGGCCAATGTCTAGGCCAATGTCTAGGCCACGGCCAAGGCCATGCCGGCCAATGTCTAGGCCAAGGCCAAGGCCACGGCCAAGGCCAAGGCCAAGGCCACGGCCAAGGCCAAGGCCAATGTCTAGGCCATGCCGGCCAATGTCTAGGCCAAGGCCAAGACCATGCCGGCCAATGTCTAGGCCACGGCCACGGCCAATGTCAAGGCCACGGCCAAAGCCAAGCCAAGGCCAAGGCCAAGACCAAGGCCAAGCCAAGGCCAATGTCTAGGCCATGCCGGCCAATGTCTAGGCCAAGGCCAAGGCCACGGCCAATGTCTAGGCCAAGGCCAAGGCCACGGCCAAGGCCAAGGCCACAGCCAAAGCCAAGCCAAGGCCACGGCCACGGCCAAGGCCAATGCCAAGCCAAGGCCAAGCCAAGGCCAAGCCAAGGCCAAGCCAATGCCAAGGCCAAGGCCACGCCAATGTGCGGCCTAACGCCCAATGTCGCCACGGCCAACGCCAAGGCCACGGCCAAATGCCAAGGCTGGCCACGGCCGGGCAAGGCCACGGCCAAGGCCAAGGCCACAGCCAAAGCCAAGCCAAGGCCACGGCCACGGCCAAGGCCAATGCCAAGCCAAGCCCAAAGCCAAGGCCAAGGCCAAGCCAATGCCAAGGCCAATGCAAAGGCCTTGACAAGGCATCAAGGCCACAGCCAATACCGGCCAATGTCAAGGCCAAGGCCGAGCCAAGGCAAGGCAAAAAGGCAAAGGCCAATGCCAAGGCAATGCAACAAGGCAAAACTAAGGCCAAGTAAAGGCAAAGTCACGCCCAAGCCAACACAAGGCAAGGTCAATCCGAGGCAATCAAAGGCAAGGCAAGGCTAAGGCCACGACAAGGCAAGCCACGGCCGGCCAAGGCAACAAGGCCAATGTCAAGGCCAAGGTCAAGGCCAAGCAAAGGCAAGGCCACGGCTAAGGCCAATCCAAAGCCATAGCCAATCCAAGGCAAAGCAAGGCAAGGACATGGCCACGGCCAATGCCAATCAAAAGCAAAGCAATGCCACAACCAAGGCCAAGACAAGGCAACATTTTTTGGGGCACTATAACTTAGTATTTACACTCGAGGCAACATTTTTCTTTGTGGCACTTATTGGCGGCTACAAATAACTTCCCAAATGCCTTGTGTTTTTGTTGCTTTGCCTTAGCGTATTATATTTTATCCCTTAGCCTCGTGGGCAAATCGACAAAATGATTGGGGGGGAGGGACGAATCGGAGCGACATAGGGCTGAATCTCAGTGGATCGTGGCAAAGAAGGCCACTCGCCACTTACAATACCCCGTCGCGTATTTAAGTCGTCCCGCAAAGGATTCTACCTGCCGCTCGGTGGGAATTGTACTTCAAGGCGGCCCGCACGGCTCGTCCGCCGTACGGGCTTAGCCAACGACACGTGCCTTTGGGGGCCGAGGCCCCTACTGCTGGTCGGCAAACGGGCGGCGGGCACATGCGTCGCTTCTAGCCCGGATTCTCGACTTAGAGGCGTTCACCATAATCCAAATAAGACGGTGAAGCTTCGCGCCACATCGGCTTTTCAACCAAGCGCGATGACCAATTGTGCGAATCAACGGTGCCTCTCGTACTAGGTTGAATTACTATTGCGACACCGTCATCGCAGGGTAAAACTAACCCGTCTCACGACGGTCTAAACCCACTCACGTTCCCTATTGGTGGGTGAACAATCCAACACTTGGTGAATTTCGCTTCACAATGATAGGAAGAGCCGACATCGAAGGATCAAAAGCAACGTCGCTATGAACGCTTGGCCGCCACAAGCCGCTTATCCCCGTGGTAACTTTTCCGACACCTCTAGCTTCAAATTCCGAAGGTCTAAAGGATCGTTAGGCCACGCTTTCACGGTTCGTATTCGCACCGGAAATCGAATCAAACGAGCTTTTACCCTTCGTTCCACACGAGATTTCGTTCTCGTTGAGCTCATCTTAGGACACCCGCGTTATCTTTTAACGAGATGTGCCGCCCCACCCAAACTCCCCACACGACAATGTCTTCCGCTCGACGGCCTCGCAAGGTGCCTGTCCAAAAAGAGGGGCAAAGGCCCCGCTTCCGATTCACGGAATAAGTAAAATAACGTTAAAAGTAGTGGTATTGCACTTTTGCCGTAAGGCTCCCACTTATACTACACCTCTCAAGTCATTTCACAAAGTCGGACTAGAGTCAAGCTCAACAGGTCTTCTTTCCCCGCCGATTCTCGCCAAGCCCGTTCCCTTGGGCCGTGGTTTCGCCGGATAGTAGACAGGGACTGGGAATCTCGTTAATCCATTCATGCGCGTCACTAATTAGATGACGAGACATTTGGCTACCTTAAGAGAGTCATAGTTACTCCCGTCGTTTACTCGCGCTTGGTTGAATTTCTTCACTTTGACATTCGTAGCACCGGCGTAAATCACATTGCGTAAGCATCCGCAGTGGACCATCGCAATGCTTTGTTTTAATTAAACAATGGATTCCCTTGTCCGTACTCGCCCGAGCCGATCGTTCGACGCCCGGAAGGCCCCCGTAAAGGGACCGTTCCCAATCCCTCGGCCGGGCACGCGGCGACCCGCTCGCCGCGGAAGCAGCCGAGCAGCCCGCCGACACCGACGGGTTCGGATCGGGACCCCGTGCCCAGCCCTCTCGAGCCAATCCTTTTCCCGGGTTACGGATCCATTTTGCCGACTTCCCTTGCCTACATTGTTCCATCGACTGCAGGCCGTTCACCTTGGAGACCTGCTGCGGTTATGAGTACGACCTGGCGTGGGAGGCACTCGGTCCTCCGGATTTTCAAGGGCCGCCGGGCGCACCTGACACCGCGCGACGTGCGGTGCTCTTCCAGCCGCCGGACCCTACCTCCGCCGAGCCGATTCCTGTGGTGGGCAGGTGTTAAACGTAAAAGAGAACTCTTCCCGGGGCCCCCGCCGACGTCTCCGGACTCCCTAACGTTGCCGTCGGCCCGCCACGTCCGGTTCGGGAATTTTAACCCGATTCCTTTCGAAGCTCGCGCGAAACGCGCTATCCGACGGGCTTCCCCGTCTCTTAGGATCGACTAACCCGTGTCCAACTGCTGTTCACACGGAACCTTTCCCCACTTCAGTCCTCAAAGTTCTCATTTGAGTATTTGCTACTACCACCAAGATCCGCACCGACGGCCGCTCCGCCGGCTCACGCCCAAGGTTTTGCAGCGACCGCCGCGCCCTCCTACTCATCGGGGCTCGGCACTTGCCCCGACGGCCGGTATAGGTCGCGCGCTTGAGCGCCATCCATTTTCAGGGCTAGTTCATTCGGCAGGTGAGTTGTTACACACTCCTTAGCGGATTCCGACTTCCATGGCCACCGTCCCCGTCGTCTTAATCGACCAACACCCTTTGTGGGTTCTAGGTTAGCGCGCAGCTTGGGCACCGTAACCCGGCTTCCGGTTCATCCCGCATCGCGCCCGCTTACCAAAAATGGCCCACTTGGAGCTCTCGATTCCGTGGCGTGGCTCAATGA
>JAFEMH010000290.1:670000-672500 GCA_022495995.1 Adenophora triphylla var. japonica | reverse complement strand
ATATTGTGAGTAAATTAGCTTCTGTTTATTCACTTTCAATTTTATGCCTTTTAGAGACTAAGGCTTCTAATGTGCGTTTTGGTGCCTTCTCTTCCTCCCGTTTTCCGGGTTGGAAATTCTGCACAAACCATGCGTACATTGATGGTGGCCGAATGACTGTTTTATGGGACTCATCTCGTGTTTCTTGCAATGCTCTTGAAATTGGTCCTCAACATATTCATTTTCAAGTTCATTGCAAGGTAACACAAGTCTCTTTTTACATTACGTTTGTTTATCCGGTTTATTCTATCTCCGACAGAAGTGTGCTTTGGAATCACCTTATTACAAAGGGCTCCTCCATTTCTTTGCCTTGGATTGTAATGGGTGATTTCAACTGTTACTCATCTTCTAATGATAAGGCTGGTGGTTTGCCGTTGAGGCCTTATGATATCCGGGATTTGTCATCTTTTCGTATGTCTTTGGGCCTTGTAGATGCTCCCTCTACTGGTCCATTTTATACATGGACTAACGGTTCTATTTGGTCTAAACTTGATCGAGTTCTTATCAATGATGCTTGGGGTTCGGTTGGCTTTGATTGTTCGGCCTCCTTCCTGCCTATGGAGCCCGTTAGCGATCACTGCCCGGTTCTTGCTTCTTTGGGTACTAATGATTTGTTGGGGTCTAGGCCCTTCAAGTTCTTTAGTATGTGGCTTGATCACCCATCGTTTAATCAGATTTTGATGGATGTTTGGAGTAGTAATGTTAATGGCTCGGCACAACACAATTTATTCTCTAAGCTGAAAGCGCTCAAGGGCCCTCTTAAAGCCTTGAATAGAGACTCCTTTGGGAGCATTTTTGAGAAAGCAAAGGAGGCAAATTCTGATTTTAAACAGGCTATTCTTAATCATATGGCTGATCCTCTCAATGTTGAACTGAAGAAGGTTTGTCAAGATCTCCGCAAGAAGGCTTCCTTCCTTTTAAAGGCGGAGCGGAGTTTTATTGCTCAAAAGTCGAGTTGTAAATATTTGGTGGAGGGAGACCGGTGCACCAAGTATTTTCATAGTCTCATTAAGAGAGATAATGGGAGGAATTCTATTTCTCACATTGTCAAAACTGATGGCTCTCTCACTACATCCGTGGGTGAGGTTGCTAATATCCTTGTGGACTTTTATAAATCTTTATTTGGCATTGATAGACAGGTGGTGGATTTGGATGAATCTTTTATTCATAATGGTCCTATTCTTGGCCATAATGATTCGGCTCTTCTCTTGGCTCCCCTTCTTGACATTGAAATTAAGGAGGCGTTATTTGATATTGGCAGTGAGAAAGCCCCAGGTCCGGATGGTTTCACTTCTGGCTTCTTCAAGTCTCGGTGGGATGTTGTTGGTACAGCCGTTTGCAAGGCTGTTCATGAATTCTTTGACTCCGGCTCTCTCTTGAAACAATGGAATCATACAACCATTGTCCTTATTCCAAAAGCTGCCGCAGCTCCAACTGCCTCTGATTTCCGTCCCATAGGATTGACGAATGTCTTATACAAAATCATTTCTAAGATATTGGTTAATCGTATGGCTGCCATCCTTCCATCTTTGATTGATAAAGCTCAAGGGGCTTTTGTTTCTGGGAGGAACATTGTAGATAATATTTTTGTAGCCCAAGAGATTGTTCGTGGCTATAATAGAGCGAGATGCACCCCTTCTTGCATGTTGATGATTGACATCCGTAAAGCTTTTGACACAGTCTCTTGGAGCTTTCTTGAGCATGTTCTAAGGTGTTTGGGCTTTCCGGACAGATTTGTTAGATGGATTCTTGCATGTGTTTGTCACTCTACTTTTTCTGTCTCCATTAATGGCAGCTTGCATGGTTTCTTTGAAGGGAAGAGAGGTCTTCGGCAAGGGGATCCCATGTCTCCTTATTTGTTTATTCTATGCTTGGAGTATTTTTCTAGGATGTTGAAAACCAAGACTGCAGCTGCCGGGTTTAAGTTCCATCCAAAGTGTATTGATTCTCGCATTTCTCATCTAGCCTTTGCCGATGACCTAATGCTTTTTTCGTATGGTAACTTAGCCTCGGTTGGGGTGCTTATGGACTGTTTGGAAGCTTTTGAAGCTGCCTCTGGGTTGGCCTTAAATCCTTCCAAGTCTTTCATTTATTTGAGGGGTGTTTCTGATGATGTCCGGCTGGCTATTCTCAATCGGGTTGGTTTTATTGAAGGGCTGTTCCCGGTTCGGTATTTGGGTATTCCTTTGGCTCCAACTTCGGTTGCTGTCAAAGATTTTGCGCCCTTCACTGATGCCATTGATTCCTACATTCAGAAGTGGGGGCATAAGTCTCTATCTTATGCCGGAAAGGTGGAGCTCATTAGATCAGTTATTCAGGGAGTTGAAGGTTTCTGGTTTCAAGTTTTCCCTCTTCATTTGGCGGTTCTTGATAAGATCCGTTCTTCTTGCATTAATTTCTTTTGGGGTGGGCGGCCTGCTCGGGTTGCTTGGGATAAAATTTGCACTCCAAAAGATGAGGG
>JAFEMH010000290.1:652500-655000 GCA_022495995.1 Adenophora triphylla var. japonica | reverse complement strand
CCAGAATGGTACCACGCATACAACGCCCAAATCCAAGCTTGCCAAAACCTTAGCCGCCCGCGTACCAAGAAAATGTCATAGGCAACATTTGAGAATGCTTGGCCGCCCAGCCGACGACACAAGGAATCAACGCGCAAAGCATGGGTGATGTCGCATGCGAATGGAACGTACACAGGCAATGCCCAGAATTGTACCACGCATACAACGCCCAAATCCAAGCTTGCCAAAACCTTAGCCGCCCGCGTACCAAGACTCGCTTGCATATCTTTCCAACAACGCTAGGCAATCAGCACGCGACTAGGGGTTGCATGCTGGCTTGTGGCCTCTCACATGCGAATCCCCCCAGCCATTGCGAGCATTCTTGCTAAGCAATGTTGGCTTTCAAGCAAGCCGGCTTGATGAATCGTAATCCAACAAGCACCCTGTTGGGACTTACGACATGCAGGGGGAACCTATTTGGGCGCTAGCCCAAGAAGGAACCACCCGCATGCTGCCCAACCCTTGGCACCTATGCGCGTGCCAAGTTGCTCGGGTTCTAGTAAACCAGCCCGAGCCCGGTGGCATCATCGAACGTGCATGAGAGCTATCCACATGAAAGACAAAGCCTAGGACAAGCCTAAGCATCGCCTAACATACCCGCATGCACGCCTAACCTATCCGGAGGCATGCCTTCCAACATGCTGGAGGGGGCAGGAGTACTGCCCCCCCTATATATGCATATTGAGCTTTTTCCCCAGAAACAGGAACAGACATCATTTGGGCCCTGTAGACATACAAGGGGTTTTTGGAGCTACACATATCCGATTGGCGTGATTTTTTTTTTAAATCTTTGCTAGTATATAGAGGTACAACATATATTTTTTTCGGAATTTTTTGTTGAGCGGATTATTTAATATTAATTTTTTAATATTAAATAATTAAATAAATAATAAAAAATAGGAAAATAGGGAAAAATATTCCGAAAAATATGTTGATCCCCACATTTGTTTCCTAGGAAGTAATTCCTAATTATGTATTGCCCGCTTCACGAAAATATTTTTTGGGTCTTATTCCATGAACAAGTCGTATGCATGTTCGGGGCACGCCGTTGCCATGGTTATTTGTGGGGCATCACTCCATGAATAGAGGCAAGCATACGAAACAAACAATGAGTCATGATACAAGGGACATGCTCAATATAGAATTTGTTAGGCTACTCTTGACGATCATGTGTGTGTGTGGGACGGTCGAGGCATCACATGCCATGCGTCGAGTCACATCAGGGACAAAGTGAGGCGCATCGAATGCTAGGTGGGTGTTTCGCAAGGGGACGCCCGAGCCACCATGTTATTGGCCCATTGCCAAAAAATTTCACGTTCTGCCGCAAGTTTAACCTCAATCAAAATACCATGGCCAGGCCATGGCCGAGCCATGGCCGGCCAATACCAAGGCCACGGCCGGCCAATGTAAAGGCCAAGGCAAGGCAACAAGGCCACGGCCAAGGCCACGGACAAGGCCAAGGCCAAGGCCAAGGCCACGGCCAAGGCCAAGGCCACGGCCAAGGCCAAGGCCACGGCCAAGGCCAAGGCCACGGCCAAGGCCAAGGCCACGGCCAAGGCCATGCCGGCCAATGTCTAGGCCACGGCCAAGGCCAAGGCCAAGGCCATGCCGGCCAATGTCTAGGCCAAGGCCACGGCCAAGGCCAAGGCCATGCCGGCCAATGTCTAGGCCAAGGCCAAGGCCATGCCGGCCAATGTCTAGGCCACGGCCAAGGCCAAGGCCACGGCCACGGCCAAGGCCAAGGCCACGGCCACGGCCACGGCCAAGGCCACGGCCACGGCCACGGCCACGGCCAAGGCCAAGGCCACGGCCAAGGCCACGGCCACGGCCACGGCCATGCCGGCCAATGTCTAGGCCACGGCCAAGGCCAAGCCATGCCAAGGCCAAAGCCAAGGCCAAGGCCAAGGCCACGGCCAAGGCCAAGGCCACGGCCAAGGCCAAGGCCAAAGCCAAAGCCAAGGCCAAGGCCAAGGCCACGGCCAAGGCCAAGGCCAAGGCCACAGCCAAGGCCACGGCCAAGGCCAAGGCCAAAGCCAAGGCCAAGGCCATGCCGGCCAATGTCTAGGCCACGGCCAAGGCCATGCCGGCCAATGTCTAGGCCACGGCCAAGGCCAAGGCCACGGCCACGGCCAAGGCCAAGGCCACGGCCACGGACAAGGCCATGCCGGCCAATGTCTAGGCCAAGGCCAAGGCCAAAGCCAAGGCCAAGCCATGCCAAGGCCAAAGCCAAGGCCAAGGCCAAGGCCACGGCCAAGGTCAAGGCCAAGGCCACGGCCAAGGCCAAGGCCAAAGCCAAGGCCAAGGCCAAGGCCACGGCCAAGGCCAAGGCCAAAGCCAAGGCCAAGGCCAAGGCCAAAGCCAAGGCCAAGGCCAAGGCCACGGCCAAGGCCAAGGCCACGGCCAAGGCCACGGCCAAGGCCACGGCCAAGGCCAAGGCCAAAGCCAAGGCCAAGGCCAAGGC
>JAFEMH010000289.1:600000-876641 GCA_022495995.1 Adenophora triphylla var. japonica | reverse complement strand
CCTCGAACACGGATGGTGATGGCTTTTAGGTGCCTCGGACCTTGAAGATGGCGTTTTAGGTGCCTCGAACCTTAATTTGAAATGGCCTTTCGGTGGACTTTGTCTTTGCCGTAGAAAGAGAGGGTGGCCAGTTTTGGTCGAGGGGTGGACCTAATGATAGGCTACCTCACGTATCCCTAGTGGGAATCAAGCCCTTTCGTAGTTCGAGTTCTACTCGAGATTTCGTTGGCTTTTGGGATTCCGTTAACTTTCTTTGGGGATTTCGTTAGCCTTTCTTTGAGGAAAATCGAGACGTATTCGTGCGGGGAAATCGGTCTTACGTTTGGCGTTGGAAGATTTTGATGAAAGATACGGGATCTCGTTATCTTTCTCGGGGAAATCGGTCTTACGTTTGGCTAGCAGGGGTGATTTTGATGAAAGATACGGGATCTCGTTATCTTTCTCGGGGCACTCGGTCTTACGTTTGGCTTAGTTTGATTTTGATGAAAGATACGGGATCCGTTATCTTTCTCGAGGCACTCGGTCTTACGTTTGGCTGCGGGAAGGATTTTGATGAAAGATCACGGGATCTCGTTATCTTTCTCGGGGCACTCGGTCTTACGTTTGGCTATAGGTTTGATTTTGATGAAAGATACGGGATCTCGTTATCTTTCTCAGGGCACTCGGTCTTACGTTTCTTGCTAGGGAAGATTTTGATGAAACATACTAGATCTCGTTATCTTTCTCGGGGCACTCGGTCTTACGTTTGGCTTGCCGGGGAAGATTTTGATGAAAGATACGGGATCCGTTATCTTTCTCGGGGCACTCGGTCTTACGTTTGTGCCGGGGACGATTTTGATGAAAAGATACGGGATCTCGTTATCTTTCTCGAGGCACTCGGTCTTACGTTTTACTGCGAGTGGTGATTTTGATGAAAGATACGGGATCTCGTTATCTTTTCTCGGGGCACTCGGTCTTACGTTTGGCTGGCTGGGAATGATTTTGATGAAAGATCACGGGATCTCGTTATCTTTCTCGGGAGATCGGTCTTACGTTTGGCTAGGGAATGATTTTGATGAAAGATACGGGATCTCGTTATCTTTCTCGGGGCACTCGGTCTTACGTTTGGCTATAGGGGATAATTTTGATGAAAGATACGGGATCTCGTTATCTTTCTCGGGGCACTCGGTCTTACGTTTGGCTAGCCGGGGAAGATTTTGATGAAAGATACGGGATCTCGTTATCTTTCTCGGGGCACTCGGTCTTACGTTTGACTGCCGGGGGTAATTTTGTTGAAAGATACGGGATCTCGTTATCTTTCTCAGGGAGATCGGTCTTACGTTTGACTGCCGGAGATAATTTTGATGAAAGATACGGGATCCGTTATCTTTCTCGGGGCACTCGGTCTTACGTTTTTCTTGCTTAGGGGTAAGATTTTGATGAAAGATACGGGATCCGTTATCTTTCTCGGGGCACTCGGACTTACGTTTGGCTGCTAGGGATGATTTTCTTGACAAGGGGCTGACTTTGGTTAACCGTTAACTTTGTCAAGTTGAAATTTGAATTGCGAGTCACGGAATTTTAAGGGGCAAAAGGGTCATTTTGACCCTTGCAATCCTATCCGCGCGGATAGGAGCTGAAAGTCGGGGGTATTAATTAGGGCCACGCCCTTTTCTTCTTCCCCATTCAGTTTTGAAACGAGACGAGAGAGAGAGAGAAAAAGCAGGAGAAGCCATTTGTTGGCTAAGAAAAGCTTCAAAAATCTTCCGATTTCTTCGATTTTGAGCAATGGAACACGGGGAAGGCGCTTTTCAAGGCCAGGACGTGGCCCGGTGGCGGAGAGACGGTGGAGCTCGTCGGATGAGGAGGCATTACAATCTTTCGCAATCGATTGCGGAGGAGCCCTACCTAGATGCTTGGCAACATTGGGCTTCGGATTCGAATCTCGAACGGTATACTTTGAAACCCTTTGATCCCTTTGTTGATTTCTTGTTTGAAATTTGAATTTTAGGTGATTTTTGAAATTTTTTTTTTTTTGAAATTGAATATTGATGTTCATTGTCTTTGAATCTTGATGATTATGTGAGTAACCCAAAATGTGCATTTTGCTTGGGAAAAAGAATTGGCATTTTCGCCATTTTTTTTTTAAATTCGAAAATTGCATGTGAAAATTCGAAAATTTGATTTTTTTTTTTTTTTGAAATTGAATATTGCATGTTGATGATGATGATTTTTTTTTGAAATTGGATATTGCATGTTGATGATGATGATTTTTTTTTGAAATTGGATATTGCATGTTGATGATGATGATTTTTTTTTTTGAAATTGGATATTGATATTGATGAATGATGCAATGCATGCACTTTATTTGGAAAGAATGGGCATTTTGCCAATATGGGATGTATGTATGTTTAGGATATATATTTTTTTTTGAAAAGTGGGACGGATTTTTCCTCCCGTTGCATGTAAGATGGATGATATGCATGTATGCAATTTTTTTGAGATGATGGATGGTATGCATGTTATTTTATGAAAATGGGACGGAGTTTTTACTCCCGTAGGAATGCATCTTTTTTTTTTTTTGATGAATGCATTGGGATTTCTTTGCTTGTCTTTTATGCGAGAAAAATGGGGCTATGTCTATTGCATCTTTGTTATCTTTGTCGAAATTTTTTTTTTTTTTTAGTGCATGTGTATGCTCTTTTTTTTTTGTGCAAATGCAAATGCAATTTTTTTGACATTTTCTCTCTTTTTTTTTTTTTTGCGGGGCGGAAACCGTTTTGTGAGACGGTTGAACAAAATGAAGACTCGAGGATCGGTGGAGTCCGTAGTTGACCTGTGGGACCGGCTTCCGAATGCGGGCCGAGGAGCTTTGCCGAGCCCGAGGCAGATTGTTGTTGAGACGGGGCTTTGGGAGTTCATTGAGTGCTTGAGGGGGCTGGTCAAGTTCCCTAAGAGCAAGGAGCTTGATGTTTGCTGCGCGCGGCATTGGTGGGGCGCGACCCACACCTTTCACTTCTTACGGCGAGGCTACGGTTACGCCCTCCGATTACGGCTGCGATTACGGGCTTTGTCCTTTAATGGACGCGGCATTGAGTGGCGGGATGGCTACGGCGATGCGTCTGCGAGGCTCTTGCAGGATTTTCCCTATTCCCAAAAAGGGGATGGGGATGGAGTATGCCGTGGTCTACGGTAAGATCGTGGAGACCATAGCGAGCTACGAGGTGGGGAGGAGAGGATGGCGCCGTCAGTTGCCGGGGCCTTCTTGTGGTTTGCCTTTTCGAGCACCCTCTTTGGGCATCTTTGAGGGGACGGCGGTCTTTGCCTTGTTGAGGTCCTTGGAGGACATGGAGACGGCCGGGAGATGTCTCGTGGGGAGAGGCCGAGCTGGCGAGCTTTACTTTGCTCTCGATAGGATGCCCGGCGGAAGAGGCTGTGAGCTCTTTATCTTGCTTTGAGTTTGCCACGGAGGTATAAGCTCTCTTTTTGCTTTCCCTCTTTTTTTTGAGCACGCACTTTTCTTTTGCCTTTGGATTGATTGGATTTTTACCTTTCGCGGTATGGGCGTTGGAGTTTTCCACGTCACGATGTGGCGGCGGCCGGCGGAGTGCGTCGGGCGTATCAGGCCATGCGGTCTTGGTCCAAGCATGCCGGGAGAAGATAAGCTCCGGGGGCGTACGACTCTCGCAGTACGCGGATTGCCTTCCTTTGACGGAGGCCGAGACGGATGAGGGGATGATATTCTTCCCACAGGATCGCTTTCGAGTGGCGCTTGGTGAAGGGCGAGATTTGGCTTTGTGCGGCGGAGGATTACGAGAGGTCGACTGCGATGCATATTATGCAGGAGAGAGGGTGACGCGCCGGCATGGCGTGAACTCGCCTTTGAGGACACCGGTGGAGCCTCCGCCGATATGATGCACCCGAGCGATCGGTCCGTGACTGGGATGATTACAGAGCCGGCGGCACTTCTCGGATTTCGTGGCGATTGAGCCGTATGCGACATTCGTCTTGAGGAGGCGAGGATGCCTCGGGTTACGATAGGGAGGGGCTTGGGATCCCGCGGTACCCTCGGACGGATTTTTCCTATATCCAGGATGGGGTCCGATTGAGGGTGCAGATCCCTCAGCCTGAGCGGCTTCCACGAGCCTTCCGGCCTCGTCCGGGTATGAAGGTATGGCTTCACCTTTTCCCCTTCTTTTTTTTTCTCTTTTGTTTCATCATCTTTAGCATTACTTCCTTTTTTTGACGCTTTTGCTTTTGTGCAGTTTTCGGAGGTGGTCGTCGAGAAGCTGACGAAGCAAGTGATCGGGGCCAAGAGATTCATCAGGAGGATGGTCGCTTGCGGGGCTCCTCGAGCTAGAGCGAGCGACCACGGCGGCGCACAGTCGGACGGGAGGCTTCCCTATTCGCTCGGAGACTTCTTCGAGACTCCTTTGTCTCCTCTCCTTGATCCCCGCGCGGTGTTGCCTTCGGATCACGTCATTCTCGGGGATCCACACGGGCGGGGACACGTATGGCGGCATGGCGGGTCGTCTTCGTACGTGCGGGAGTCGCGCCTTCACCTTCGGATACGATTTTTCGCAGATCTCGGCTTGCCCTATCGGAGCGTGCCGGTTGGTCTGATGAGCCTCTTTACGGAGACGAGGACGATTACGAGCCCGAGATTTTCGGGGCTCTGAGGAGCGGGCCGAGTCGCAAGAGGGCGGGGCGGACATCGGGCGTGGAGACTCCGATTGATTGATTTTTTTTTGAGATTTGAGATTGAGATTTAGATTTGTACAGCTTATGCACATTTTTTTTTTGGATGTAATAATTTAGGATTTTATTTATGTTTGTTTGTTTTTTTTTTTTTTTATGCACACTCTTTTTTTTTGGAATGTAATAATTTAGGATTTTATTTTATGAATGCAATGCAGTATGAATGCAGTGTTGCATGAGCCTTGGTCTTTTTTTTTTTTTTTGCAAGGGTGTTTGGTATATGGGTGGTTTGGGGAGGTTTTTTGCACGGGTTTCGAGCAATAGGGACGGAATATTCCTCTTTTGGTGTAGCGGCTTGGTACATTTGCAGAATTTTAAATTTGTGGAAAGCAATCATGTCCGCGCGGATAGGGCGGCTTCGACATTGTCCTTTAATTTTGGTTCAGACCTGGTCTTGCTTTATTTCAAATTCAAATATCCTCTTCAACCTCCAGTCCAAACAGCCATTTTTGGGGAGAAAGAGAGAAAAACCATGGAAAACTTTAGAAAAGCTCCATCAAAATTGTCCCAAGAATCCCAAATGTCATTCTTCAACAAGTTCAAGGATTGGTCTAGGAGATTATGCATGAGAGGAGGTCCTTCTTTGAAGAAAGGTATAAGGTGAAGTGCTTATGGTCTCTCAAGGAATTGATTCCGGATTATGAGCTTTTGAGGGCTTCTTCATCATTTTGGGACACTAGAAGGCATGTCTTTTGCCTGTCCTTCAACGAGATTGTTCCATTGTGGAAGAATTTCGGGCCTTGCTTGGAGGTCCGGAGGTGGAAGAGATAGCGGTTCCTTTGCCGGAGGGAGCTTCTTTCTTGACAGATTGTGCGTCCTCCTTCATCTTTCCCGGAGGAAAGCGCAAGGTATGATCCGCGGTCCCGATCATTTCGATATTTCCGGTCTTCCCGGCCAGATTTAGGGGCCTAGGTTTGGTGGATGATGCCTATTGGGATGCCTTTGCACTTTGTATGTTTGGCACCTGTTCATGGTCTATTCCTTTGGGATCTGCCATCGGTCTTTCTTGGATGTTGTCGTTCCTGTCGCACAGGCGAGAGATGTCGTTCCTTTGATTACGGGGAGACTTTTCATGCTCTCGGCAGATTAGCTACCGGAAGGCGGTATATGCGCGGGGGCAGCCCGTTCCTCTTGACCATGTGGGCGATGGAGCGTTTGGGGGTTCTTCGGAAACCTACGATATGATCAAGCCTTGGACTTTTGCCGGGAGAGGTGTTGATGTAGATTTTGATGATCGGGGCTCGTGGGAGCGTTGGATGGCGGGTCGCGGGCTGAAGATATCGAGATGGTCGGTGCCTCGTTGGCGGGTGGAGACTCGCGAGTGCTTGAGGATGGGTCTCCCGTGGTCATGCTTAGGGGCTTTCTCGGTCTAGCTTCTATATTCCGGCTTTAGTTACGAGGCAGTTTGGCTTTGGAGCGGAGTTCCTTTGGGGATTTTGATGATATAGCCACCGGGGTGGTGGCTCTGTTTCTATGGATGATCCCTCGGTGTTTCCATTTCTTTCCCGAGCATGGAGGTATGATGCCTTTCCTCCTCGGGTCATTCTCGAGCGTCAGAGACCGGTGTTCACGACCACTTGGTACCTGGATTGGTATGAGAGGCATGCAGGAGAGACTCGAGGTGGCTATTTTGAGACGGCGTGAGGCCATTGTGGGTGCGGAGGACCGGACTATTTACGAGAGGAGGAGGGCCGAGGCGAGGGCCAACCCTCATGACGGGAGCGGAGACGGCGTGGCCGATTATGAGGCTTACGTCAAGAGACGGGAGAGGAGGGCTCCTATGCTACCGGCTAGGTTACGGGAGATGAGGGATGACGCTAGGGCTACTAAGGCCACTGACGGAGGCTGGTTTGACAGACCACGTCCCTATACGAGCTTGGTAGGAGGAGTACCGACATTTTTCCGGTTCGAAGAAAGAAGACTCGAAGGGAAGAAGAGGGAGAGGCCGATACGAGTGGCTTGGAGTGACTACTGAGGTTTCCGAGTATCCCTTTCTTGTCATGGCGGACACATTAGTTTGATTATGTATCTTAGTTTTCTTTTAGCAGGTTGCCGGTTGTAGGAATGAATCGGGCTTAGACTCATCAAGAGCTTTTAACTTGTAATGAATATTTGAATTGCTTTAGAGTTTTTCGAGACGCTTTCATGGTTACGATCAATTGTATTGATGCCAAAGTATGGCTTTTATTTGTGCTTTAGACCGAACCGTTTCCATTTGCCTACGTTCCCCTCATTTTGAGGAGCTCAGGTCTTCGTAGTTCAACCTGATTTTTTTTGTTGTCTTTTTTTTTGTTTTTTTCTTTTTTTGTTGTTTTTTTTTCTTTTTTTGTTGTTTTTTTTTTTTTTTTTGTTTTTTTTTTGTTGTTTTTTTTGGTGCAACCTGTTTTTACCTAGGCCGCCCTTCTCGGGTTTTCAACCTAGTTGGGTATTACTCTTTTAGCACTTTTCCCTTTTTTTTTTTTTTTTTTTTTTTTTTTTACGCGTAGTATCTGCGCGGCTTGTCACCATTCCTTTGGGTGTACAAAGGGATTCCGTCGAGGTGCACGCAAGTTGCATGGCTCCTCGGAGAAGATCTTACGGACGACATATGGCCCGACCCATACGGGCTCCCATTTGCCGAGGGGTTGATACGGGAGGGCTTTTCTTTTAGAACGAGATCACCTTCTCGGATCTCCCGATGCTTTACTTTCTTGTCGAAGGCTCTGGCCATTCTTCCTTGGTAGGCCCGGATGTGTTCCATGGCCTTCAATCGGCGTTCGTCTAGTAGGGCCAATTCGTCATGGCGACTGCGGAGCCATTCGACCTCGTTGATCGGCTTTCCAACGGTATACGGAGCGAGGTATTTCCGGCTCGATTGGGAGTACGGCTTCCATTCCGTATGTGAGGGCAAACGGTGTTTCCCCGATTCGGGTCGGCCCGATGTTACTGTAGCCCCGAGTGCAGTGTAACTTCTCGGGCCAATCTACTGCCTTGGACAGCCATTTTCCGGATGATATTTTCCGAGTCTTGTTTGCTTTGCCTCGACGGCTCCGTTGGTTTGGGGCTGTAGGGAGATGACTTGTGACGGGTTATTCGGAATTTTGCCGCCGACTGTCGCATTCCCCTTCGAAGTGGGATCCATTATACGAAATGATTTCGGTTGGCAACCCGTATCTGCACATGATGTTCTCTTTGATGAAGAGGGCTACTTTCCTTGAGTTGAGGATTTTGTAGGACTTGGCTTCAACCCACTTGGTGAAATAATCCACGGCTACGGGGACGAATTCGTGGCCGTTCTTGCTGATGGTGTGATTTTGCCTATGACATCAATTCCCAAGTGACGAAAGACGAGGGTTGTCATGCGGTATAACTCGTGAGGAGGCAAGTGATTAAGATTGGAGTATCGGCGGCATTTGTCGCGGCTTTTGACAAGCTGGATGCGGTCGGTTTCCATGGAGATCCAAAAGTACCCCATTCTCGGTATGATTTGCATCGAGCTCGAGCATTCATGTGAGGGCCGCAGTACCACCATGTATTTCTTTCATGAGTTCGGTAGCCTCTTGTTTGCCGATACATCGCGGGAGGGGGCCTTGATAACGCTTCTTGTATAGCATATTTCCCAAAGAACATAATGGGAGGCGAGCCGCTTTAGTGAGAGACTTTTCGCTTTGATTCCTTCTTTATATTCCCCATCTTTATTTTTGAAAGAGGCCTCGCCATCCTTCAGTCTTGGTAAATACGAGTGTACCGGGGATCATTGATCGGTTCGGCTTCCGCTTCAATTTCGAAGCAATAGGCGGGGTTTTCTCTTCTCCCAGGCTACGAATGGTTTAACGGACTTTCCTTCGGGTATTTCGACAAGAGAGGCTAGTGTGGCGAGCATCTGCGAACTTTGTTTCGGTCTCTTGGTAGGTAATGAAAGTGATTTCTTTGAATTGAGCCACTAGTTCTTCCATGTAAGCATGATACTTACGCAAACCCGGATCCACGGTCTTCCATTTGTTAGAGACACGATTGATGATGAGGCGAGTCACCATACACCTCCAATTCCTTGATATTTCTTTCAAGGGCGGCTTCCAACCCGGCTATGCAAGCTTCATATTCGACGGCGTTGTTGGTGACTTGAAGTTCGGCCTTGCTTGCTATGGGGGTGTGTTCGTCGGTAGGATCGACCGAAGCATTCCTATCCCGTTCCCCCTTTTGTTTGATGCCCCGTCGAAGAAGAGTTGCGGCGATTTTCTCCTTCTAGAAGCGAAGATTCCATCATCGGGAAATTGAGGTTCGGAGTCCTCGGGACTCATCACTTGGGAAATCGGCGGATGTTACGCCATTATGCGTCCTTTTACGGATTTCCTTGAAACATAAGTGATGTCATATTCGGCCAAAAAGAACGACCATTTTGCCAACCTCATGGAGATGGAAGGCTTGTCGAACAGATATTTGATGGGGTCTATTCTTGAGACAAGATGTATCGGGTGAGGCTGCATGTAGTGTTTCAACTTTCCCACTACCGGACCAAACCTGCGCAAGTCTTATCGCAAGCGAGAGTAATTGAGTTCGCTTCCTTGGAGCTTCACGCTTACGAAATAGATGGCGTTTTCGACTTTGGAATCTTTCTTCTCTTGAGCTAGCATAGCCCCAATTCTTTGTATCCGTGACAGTTAGATATAGCAAGAGTGGCTTTTGCCGTGTGGTGGGCGAGAGAATCGGGGGATTCACAAGGTATGCCTTAATCTCTGTTCAAAGGCAAGGCGACATTAGGGTCCATTACGTGTAGGCATTTTCTTCATCAACTTGAAGATCGGCTCGCGGTCGAGGTCGGGTGATTCTACAAGCGGCTTATGTATTGCGATCTTCCCATGAAGGATTTCACTTACATCGGTGTCGGGGTGGCTTCATTTCAACTATCGCCTTGATTTTACGGGGATCTACTTCGATTCCCCGTTACGTCACCATATATCCTAGCACCTTACCTCGTCTTACACCGAAAGTGCACTTGGCTGGATTCGGTCTCATGCTTGTGGTCTCGGAGGCGGCCGAAGAATTTTCTCAAATCAACAAAGTCTTTGGCCATCGATCCTCTGGAATGTATTATCATGTCGTCCACATAGACCTCAATTTCTTTGTGGATCATGTCATGGAAGCAGGCTGTAGGCGCCCTTTGATACGTAGCCCCGGCATTCTTTAGTCCGAATGGCATGACCAGTGTAGCGGTAGGTGCCCCGAGGGGTTGTGAAGGCTGTTTTGGCTTGATCTTCTTACGCCATTTTGATTTGGTTGTAGCCGGCAAAACCGTCGACGAAGGATTTGACTTCATGGTTGGCCGTAGAATCTACCAAAATGTCGATGTTTGGCGGGGAAATCGTCTTTTGGGTGGCTTTGTTCAAGTCTCTGAAGTCTACGCAGCACGGATCTTTCCGTTGGCCTTGGTCACTGTTACTATGTTAGAAAGCCATGTAGGGTATTCAATGACCACTGATGAATCATACGAGCATCTTTTCTATCTCCTCTTTCACTTGTAGGGACCATTCGGGCTTAATTCTTCTTAGCTTCTGCTTGGCTTGACTTAAGGGTCGAGCGGTATTCGGTGCTCAACTATGGAAGGATCGAGGCCTGGCATATCTTTATAGGACCATGCGAACACATCCACGAATTCTTTTAGCAGCTCAATTAGGGCATCCCTTTCAGTCCCTTCGAAGAAACTACCAATTTGCGTCTCTTTAGGCTCTTCCGCAGTTCCCAAATTCACACTCGTCAAAATCTCTTCGGCAGCTTGGGCTCGATTTTCCTCTTTCCGGACAACCTGCTTAAAGATTTCTTTGATATATTGTTCATTTAATGTGTCTGCCTCTTCATCTAGTGAATCGTTATTAACTGTTTTTAGATTATTAGTTAATTCATCATTCATCATTAGTTAAAGTTGCAATTAAGGGATACTCAGAAAGGTTCATCATTTCATTGAAGACGAAGGGGAACACAATGTTCGCTACAGACTCGTAGTCTTCAGGCGTAAGGCCATCGGACGACTCGAGAGACTCGAACTCAACAATGAGAGACTCGGAGGACTTTACAAAGGTTGACACGAAAGGACGGGGGACCAATCCAAGCTTGGTGATCATTTCCTCTTTGGTCGCGGACGGGCACGAGAGAGTTTCCCAATTCTTTAGCGGCATCGGCGTCGGTGGCTTCACAACTTCGGGAAAGGCATGGTCTCTGTGCTCCCTCTTCGATCGTTGCTATTATCTCTTTGTACCGAACGAGAATCAATTGTGTTTGACGTGAAAGGCGAGCATGTGGATGTAGGGATCTTCCTCAATCACAGGGATTTCCGTTTCGTCGCAATCGACCGCTCAATCCGGATGTAAGGACGTATTGCGTCTCGGTGAGCTGCTAGAAAGATCTCATGTCCCATACTCGAGCGGAAAGGCTTGGCGAGTAGTTCGGCAAGGAGGACGTCCCACGACGTTCATAGATTGAGCGAGTCCGTCGGTGTTTGCCGACTTTTATCATGAAAATCTCCTCGCACGGCGAGGCCAAAGAATGGGTTTTGCGAGAATGCCGACAAATCGTGATTGAGGACCGGAGACTTGTGTGCCTGTATCATGGCGGTGTTCGGCGTTTCCTTCCGGTACGCCTCCAAGTGTTGAAAATAACAATTAAATTTGATGAATCGAACTTCTTCGGAGTCTGCTCGCTTGAGTGTGTCGACATAGTTGGCATCGCGGATTCCAAAGGATGCTTTGGCGAGACTTGCCTCTTGAAGGATGTAGCCTCGGTGTTTGTGTGGGCGTTCTTGGCTATTGTTTCGGCTTCGTTCCCTATGAGGAAGCTGTCACCCCTTATGACTTCAAGGTCTCCTGCCGGTTGATGAATTTGACGCATTGGTGGAGAGTGGAGGCTATGGCTTTCATGTGATGCAACCAAGGGTGCCCTAGTAGGGCTGTGAACTCGGAGGATATCCATTACATGGAACTGCGGGCACCATTTGGGTTTCGTACGAGTTCGAGTCACCGTCCCCGAGAATGGGACGAGACGAACCGTCGTAGGCCTTGACGGTCAGGGTAGATGGGATCACACGCCTTTCATTTATGCGGAGGGCCCTCATCATGCCGAGGGGAAGGACGTTTACCGATGATCCATTGTCCACTAATACCCTGAGGGAGTGATATGGTGTTGAGCCGAATGGTGATGTACAAAGCTTCATTGTGTTGGGAGACATCTCTTGGCAAATCTTCATCGCGAAGGTGATCATACTCCCATATAGGTGAGGATCATAGATTTGGTCCTTGTCTCGGGATAGAGAGTCATCAAGCCGGTCACTTCGTGCCTTTTCCTGCGAGGTAGAGCCTTTGCCGAAGCCCACAGGTTATACTGATGCCTTTTGTGGCGGTTGCCATCTCCAGCCAACATGTTGATTGAGTGGGAGCGCCAGATCTGGCGTCGGTTTTTCTTCATCGGTGTATACTCGGAGCCGGACAACCGAACCTTCGGCGACCCCGAGGGGGCTGGACTTACGTCTGCGGTACTACAGTATCCAGAAGGCCTCAATTCCGTTGTTGGCAACTTTTCTCGCTTCTTTTACCCCTTTTTGCTTTGGGGAAGACTGGCCGGAGTAGAGTACATAATAATCAAATCCCCGGATGGCTCCCGAGCGTTCCTACACCGTTATCACCGGCCTCGAATCTCTCCCTCAATTTTTGGCCGGGAGGAAATTTTCTTTTTCTTAGGAGGACGGTCCTCGTGTATCCAAATTCCCGATAGTCCCTTTCAAGGAAATCGGGACAAGCCACAAATATCCCACCAAATGTGTTCTACGGCCGCGGCGGATTTGGGACCTCGGCCGAGCGGTGCTGGAATGACTTTAGTGGAGGCTGGTCTGGGGATCTATTTCGCCACAGGCTCGCAATGCGGTAGCAGTGATTGGACTCCGCCGGATAATGAGAGATATTGAGGTCCCGGGGAACGGGCATATGTTTGTCCTTCAAGGTAGCCCGGTCGGTTGGGATATTGTTAAGGTCCCAAGTGGCGTGTGGCCTCTTCAATCCAGCTCGCTCGTACCGTTTCCGGCGTTCTTCCAGGGCTTTGATGGCTGACCATATTTCTTCAATCGTTCGATTTTCATCACTCAGCCGATATTTGTGGGATCATCACTTTGAGAGGGGACAATCGATAGTATACCGAACTTTTTCGTCCCCGACTGCTTTGTTTGGGGGCCGGTTGCCTGTAAGTCGACGCAGGAGTCCGGCGGTGGAAACATAGGAATCTTGGGGTAGCATCTTGATGTATCCGGGACTATTAAGAAGAGGAGGAGAACCCTCTTCCTTCTTTGCGGTAAAAGTGCCATCGGAATTGAGACCGATAGTCAAACCATGACTTGCGACAACCCCGCAGGTCGTCAATTTGAGCCTCATGTCGAAGTCTCATCTCGTTCTACAGTGAATCCACACGGTCCGTCCGAGGGATTTTGGAGGACGGAGCAACGTTATTCTCATCATTACCGCCTGATGCGTACATTCTCAAACCCGGAGTCGGAACAAACGGCGAAGCCGATGACGCGCTTGACTCTTCCTAACCGATCAAACGGTGACCCGGTGCCCGAAACCAAGCTTTGTGAGGAGGCTGCGGGGAAAGGACACGAAGGTTCGAGATGTCTGGGAATGGAAGGAGGGTAGGTGTTTGGGCTTTTGGCTCATGCAACATGCGGTTATTTGTTCACGTTTACTTAAAACATGTTTTATTAACCTAATCGGTTGGAAAAGATTGCTCTTCTTTTCGCAAACTACTCTTGTTCTGGATCGGTGGGCCCCGTCACTACGTCTATAAGCCCCTCGTATTCCACGTATTTCGACCTCCCGGGGTGGGCGGCCCGGCGAGGGTCCTATAGGGCAAGCGGGTCCCACCGACCGAAAGAAAAACGATCCTAAAAGCACGGCGGGTAATCGAGTCTTAACAAGCATTCGATGTAAATTACGGACAAAGGCGACGTCGAAAGTCAAGATCATGTCCGAGGGCTCGACGAAAAGTCGGCATGATTTGGGCGATAAATGTCCACGATTGATCTTGACTTGTCGTCGCTTAAGCCGTAATTAGGCATGGAATATTCATTAATCCTTGATGACTCGGTGTCAATGCCGGGAGTCGGTGTATAATTTGTGCCCGATCGAGCCAAAGTCAAGGCGCCGGACAATATCTTGGTCAAAGTCTGCGGCGGAAAACCGGCGAACTTCGACCGATTAGGGTCCCCGAAAGATATTGAGTCGGTATGCCGACAAAGGCTTGAAAGGAAAGGTCTATACACAGACGGGGCATGACACGAGACCCGGACTAAAAACCAACCGGGTCTCGGACAAAGTGTGTCACGGACAAGTGCATGGTCGACACGAGGCTCCATGGGATGTTTGGGTAGTCCTGTGCTCATCCGAGAGGCGTAATAAGACCAAACGGACCGCGACAAGGATTTCCCCGGGTTAAGGACGTAGTGTGCAGTGTACGGTCACATGCGCGTAGTGTGCAAGCAGTCTATATTCTTTTTCTGAGTAAAATAGAGATTTTTTTATGTGTCTTAAAAATATGATGCATGATTTTATTTTTTTTGAGAATTTTCTTCTTTTTTTTTTTTGGAAATCTTTTTTTTTTTGAAATTTTAATGAGCACATAAGCACGTAAGCACGAAAATTCCGACAGTTAGGGACATTATTCCGACAGTCAAAATTTTGACTTTCTCCGAGGCGGCCAAAACAACATGAAAACTGTGCAAAAAATCAACACACACACAAAAATGATTTTCAAAGCCGGGACGGAAGCTTGACCCTCAAAAGCTCTTTTTTTTTTGAAAACGGTGATACCGGTACGTGGGATTGTTAGACCGCACTTTATCCCCGACTCGTGTTAGGAGGCGATAACGGGAAATTTAGTGGTTTCCACCAATATACCAAATACCTTTTTTTTAAAAAAAAAAAAAAAAGCTTAGTCCCCAGCGGAGTCGCCACTGTGATGAATGTGTGTCCGAAAATTTTCCCATTTTTGTTTGAAAAAATCAACGAAACGGAGTCGCCACGCCATTTTAATTTTGAGGGCCAAAACTTTGAAAAAAGCCCGAGATCAGAGATTTAGGTTCGGAGGTCATGTTACACGCCGGGAAGGACGTTAGTGTGCACCCGGAATGCCTCGTAAAACGAGTCTTCCAAGCTGAAAATCATTTGTGTGGGTGTGTGTGTGTGTATGTGTTTTGGCCAAAATACTTTGAAACTCAGAAAAGTAAAAATAGGGATATCTTTTCAAGACTTTAAACTGATCCCATGATTTTTTGGGGGATTTTTGGATTGAGATTTGGTACTCAAAAGACCTTTTGAAGTTGAGAGCCATTTCTGCCAGAATGAAAAAGGCAGTGGACCTTTGATTTTGAAATGGATTCAAGGGTCTTAAAACTTCATAATCTGGATAAACTCAGAGAATGAAAGTTATTCTAGACACCTTAAATAAGACTTTTGCGAAGGAATTTTCCATTTTGGAGAAGATTTGAGGGGTCAAAAACTTCTGGAAACCTCAGATATGAGATCTGGATTCCCAGAAGCTGATGAACTAGCCTCTGAAAGAAAATTTGAAAAGAGGAGTTTTACTCACCCAAAAAATAAAGTAAAAATATGTCTGGAAAGCTCTGGATGTTGGCTACAAAAAGTGTTTTGTAGTCAACACCAAATTCCAAGTTCATCTATGTCCAAAAATTAAGACAATGGACTGAGGTCTGGGAAAATTGCTACTGGACAGCAACTTCTCAAGAAAGAAAATATGATTTTAAAGGGGGTTTTGCATCCATGCTTGTCCCCATTTCCCTAGGTTTTGGTTAGTGATCACTAGACATTTTAGTTGTGAATCAACTATACCAAACCATCCTTGGGGTACATTAGGACTAAGCATTTCATTTGCTTGGGAAAGGGATTTTTATCCTTTGAAAATGAGATTTCATGCTTGAAAATGGTTTTTAGGGTTTTGAAAATGAGTTTTCTTTGCAAGAAAGTAAGAGAACTTGAAAATAATGTTGATCTTTGTAGAAGATCATCCATGGAGATGGTCTTCCATGGTGATCTTCTTAGATCTAAAGCAAGAAGATGAAGGAACTACATTTTGTAGTTTGAAGATGCATGCATGGATGAGATTTAGGGTTAGGAGAAGGAGGGTTTACCAATCTTCCTTGTGTTCTTGAGTGTTTGGCTTGTATGTATGAGTGTTTAGGGCTTTAATATGAGAGTGAGTGGATGAGTATGAATTGGGAAAGATTGGAGAGAAAATGGTGACAATTCAAGTGAATTCTCACTGTTTTCTCTCTATATTTCGCCAGAGGTTCGGTGCAAAATGTGTTGTGGCTTCCTATTTTTGTGACTGGAGGGCTCAATTTATAGCCCTCTGGAAATTGCAATCCCATCCGCGCGGACAGGAACCCTCAGCGTGCACTGTTCATTAAATGCAGCTCCAGCTTTGGACAAGAGGAATATTTCTGTTTGAAATTCAAATTAGGCAGCCAGTTTATGTTTCCAGCATTTCTATTTATGGTTTTCTTCTTTTGTTTTTCTTTTTGAGATTCTTTTTTAAGGTTTAACCTTAAATAACAATGCCCATTTTACCCTCACTTTGTTAGAAAGGTTAGGATTGTTAGGAATTGTTAGAAATGTTATAACTTTCGTTAATTTTCTAACGAAAATTCTAACAAGCTCAAATTGGAGCACTTACACCTTCACGGTCCGATCTCTGATATCCAATCGAGACCTTTGCAGTGCGATCTCCACTCTCCTATCCCGACCTTCGCGATCTGATCTCAAATAGTCGATCCCGACCTTCGCGATCCGATCTCCGATCTCCAATCGAGACCTTCGCTGTCCGATCTCAAATAGTCGATCCCGACCTTCGCGGTCCGATCTCCGATCTCCAATCAAGACCCTCACGGTCCGATCCCAAGTAGTCAATCCCGACCTTCGCGGTCCGATCTTCGATCTCCAATCGAGACCTTCGCGGTCCGATCTCAATTAGTTGATCCCGACTTTCGCGGTCCGATCTCCGATCTCCAATCGAGACCTTCGCGGTCCAATCTCAGATAGTCGATCCCGACCTTTGCGGTGCGATCTCCAATCTCCAATCGAGACCTTCGCGGTCCGATCTCAAATAGTCGATCCTGACCTTCACGGTGTTGGGATTGGAGTCCTAAACTATGAGGAAAAAGGAGTCTAAGTCGGAGGAGTTGGTGAGATCAAGGAGGAAAAACGTGGAGGGCTTCTGTTGCACTGGGCGACCGCCCTTGGTGGTGGTGGGCGACCGCCCACATGGTCAGAATGTCACGGCTTGGGGAATTTCTTCATGGGCGACCGCCCATGGGGTGGTGGGCGACCGCCCACGTGTCGGGAGGATTTTTCTGCAGCAAATTTTGTTTCCTATTTTGATACAAACTCTTCTTAATTTGATTTAGGGTTTCCTTGTATTACTATATAAGCACAGATACGACCTAGAACACATTGTAGTTGTAGTAGCAATATATTAGAAGGTGTCTAATACAATATTGGCTTGGCAATTGCCCCGGACGTAGTTCATGTGTTGAATGAACCGGGTAAACAACTCTTGTGTTCTTGTGTGTGTGATTCTTCCATTATTGTGCTTGTGGGTGTGTTGATTTCTTGTCTAGATTGCAACGGGGTACCACCAAATTCACAACACACGGTCCAATCTCCGATCTCCAATCGAGACCTTCGCGGTCCGATCTCAAATAGTCGATCCCGACCTTCGCGGTCCGATCTCCGATCTCCAATCGAGACCTTCGCGGTCCGATCTCAAATAGTCGATCCCGACCTTCGCGGTTCGATCTCCGATCTCCAATTGAGACCTCCGCGGTCCGATCTCAAATAGTCAATCCCGACCTTCGCAGTCCGATCTCCGATCTCCAATCGAGACCTTCGCGGTCCGATCTCAAATAGTCAATCCCGACCTTCGCGGTCCGATCTCTGATCTTCAATTGAGACCTTCGCGGTTCGATCTCAAATAGTCAATCCCGACCTTCGCGGTCCGATCTCAAGTAGTCAATCAAGACCTTCGCGGTCCGATCTAAAATAGTCGATCCCGATATTCGCGATTCGATCTCCGATCTCATATCGAGCCCTTCGCGGTCCGATCTCAAAAAGTCGATCTCGACATTCCCGGTCCAATCTCCAATCTCATATCGAGACCTTCGCGGTCCGATCTCAAAAAGCCGATCCCGACCTTAGCGGTCCGATCTTCGATCTCCAATCGAGACCTTCGCGGTCCGATCTCAAATAGTCGATCCCGATCTTCGCATTTCGATCTCCATTCCAATCGAGACCTTCGCGGTCCGATCTCAAATAGTCGATCCCGACCTTCGCGGTCCGATCTCCGATCTCCAATCGAGACCTTCGCGATCCGATCTCAAATAGTCAATCCCGACCTTCGCGGTCCGATCTCCGATCTCCAATCGAGACCTTCTCGGTCCGATCTCAAATAGTCGATCCCGACCTTCGCGGTCCGATCTCCGATCTATAATCGAGACCTTCGCGGTCCGATCATAAATAGTCGACCCGACCTTCGCGGTCCGATCTCCGATATCCAATCGAGACCTTCTGAAATTACCCGGGATCCGGCTCGCTCGCGGGGCCCCGCGCATCTCGCGTTTTGCCGCACCTTGGAAATGGCCCGGATCCGATAGGCAGCGCGTTCACGCCCCGACATCTGGCTTATTCCGTTTTGCGTATTGGAGGTGTCTCGCTGTGTTTTTGCTTGTAGAGTCGCCACGCCGTTTTTATTAAGCCCAAAACATTGAAAAAGGGCATCAGTTTAAAAATAAACTGTTTTTTGTTGTGTGATGAGATTTTTGAGTTCGGAGGTCAAATGACTCCTCGGGAAGAGAATATTAGAATCTTAGAGCTCACCCGAGTTGCCTCGTAAAACGAGTCTTTCGAATACCCCTAATATTCTTTAACTGTTGTGTGTGTGTGTATGTGCTTTTTTAAAAATGCATGCTGTGTCGGATGTCTACATTGTACACTGCTTTATTGGAATGTATTGAAATAGCATAGGAAGGAAGCCTTACCAATGTTGGTTCGTGTCTGTCTTCCGCAGGGGAATAGTGTTTGAGGATGGAATAGTGTTCCGGTACGGACCGGGATTGCTTCGGAAGGGGGGCCGATTGTCTGCGGACAGAGTTTCGGCGTGCGTTGGGATCGCAGGGATCACTCGGGCAGAGGTTCGGCGTGCGTTGGAATCGTTGGTTGGATTCGGGCAGAGGTTCAGCGTGGGTTGGAATCGTTGGTTGGATTCGGTCAGAGGTTCGGCGTGGGTTGGGATTGCCGGTTTGACTCGAAAAGAGCCGGGATGCCTCGGAAAAGACCAGACAAGGCCTCGAAGTACCATGAGGGGCCTCAGAGTACCTCGGGGCAGCGTAGGAGCGTCGCGGGAGCGCTCGGGGAGGCTTTAGAGCACCGCGGGGGGGCTCGGAAGGCCTCGGAAGAATCCGAAAGGTGCCGGGAGTGCCCCGAAGGGTCTTAGAGGGGAGTCTGAAGGCTGGGGGGAGAGGAGAGAAGAGGGAAATGTGTGAAAATGAGGGAGGGGGAGCCCTCTATTTATAGTGTAGAAAAACTACAATAAGGTCCGTACGGACCTTATAGGTAATCCAAAATTTTAGTTTTCCTCGATTTGAGGGAATCTGTGATGATGAAGAAGATTTTGGAATGATGATGTCTAGGTACAATAAGGTCCGCACGGACCATCTCAGCATGCAAAGAGGTCCGTACGGACCAACCATGTAGGGGGGTAATGATGTTCTCTGGGATTTGAGGGAATAAGTTGGACTTTAAGGGGATTCAGTAATCATTGCAGCAAAGAGGTCCGTACGGACCACTTATGCTTTTCTGAATTCTGAATAATTCCCAAAAGGTCCTTTTGTCCCTTTTTATCCCAGAAAGGTTCCTCCCTTGGTTTTGTTGGGGGGTTTTTGAGGGTTTTGAGTGTCAGAGGTCTTCGAGACTGCGTTTGTGAGTCTGCGGTGTTTCCTGTGTGCTCGGAGGAGGGTGATCCAGATTGGGGTACTTACACCTTCGCGGTCCGATCTCAATTAGTCGATCCCGACCTTCGCGGTCCGATCTCCACTCTCCTATCCCGACCTTCGCGGTCTGATCTCAAATAGTCGATCCCGACCTTCGCGATCCAATCTCCGATCTCCAATCGAGACCTTCGCTGTCCGATCTCAAATAGTCGATCCCGACCTTCGCGGTCCGATCTCCGATCTCCAATCAAGACCCTCACAGTCCGATCCCAAGTAGTCAATCCCGACCTTCGCGGTCCGATATCCGATCTCCAATCGAGACCTTCGCGGTCCGATCTCAAATAGTCGATCCCGACCTTCGCGGTCCGATCTCTGATCTCCAATCGAGACCTTCGCGGTCCGATCTCAAATAGTCGATCCCGACCTTCGCGGTCCGATCTCTGATCTCCAATCGAGACCCTCACGGTCCGATCTCAAGTAGTCGAACCCAACCTTCGCGGTCGGATCTCCGATCTCCAATCGAGACCTTCACGGTCCGATTTCAAGTAGTCGATCCCGACCTTCGCGGTCCGATCTCAAATAGTCGATCCCGACCTTCGCGGTCCGATCTCCACTCTCCAATCGAGACCTTCGCGGTCCAATCTCAAATAGTCGATCCCGACCTTCGCGGTTCGATCTCCGATCTCCAATCGAGACCTTCGCGGTCCGATCTCAAATAGTCAATCCCAACCTTCGCAGTCCGATCTCCGATCTCTAATCGGGACCTTCGCGGTCCGATCTCAAATAGTCAATCCCGACCTTCGCGGTCCGATCTCTGATCTTCAATTGAGACCTTCGCGGTTCGATCTCAAATAGTCAATCACGACCTTCGCGGTCCGATCTCAAGTGTTCAATCAAGACCTTCGCGGTTCGATCTCAAATAGTCGATCCCGACATTCGCGGTTCGATCTCCGATCTCATATCGAGCCCTTCGCGGTCCGATCTCAAAAATTCGATCCCGACATTCGCGGTCCGATCTCCAATCTCATATCGAGACCTTCGCGGTCCGATCTCAAAAAGCCGATCCCGACCTTAGCGGTCCGATCTCCGATCTCCAATCGAGACCTTCGCGGTCCGATCTCAAATAGTCGATCCCGATCTTCGCAGTCCAATCTCTGATTCCAATCGAGACCTTCGCGGTCCGATCTCAAATAGTCGATCCCGACCTTTCGTGGTCCGATCTCCAATCGAGACCTTCGCGATCCGATCTCAAATAGTTGATCCCGACCTTCGCTGTCCGATCTCCGATCACCAATCGAGACCTTTGCGGTCCGATCTCAAATAGTCGATCCCAACCTTCGCGGTCCGATCTCCGATCTCCAATCGAGACCTTCGCGGTCCGATCTCAAATAGTCGATCCCGACCTTCGCGGTCCGATCTCCGATATCCAATCGAGACCTTCGCGGTCCGATCTCAAATAGTAGATCCCGACCTTCGCGGTCCGATCTCCACTCTCCTATCCCGACCTTCGCGGTCTGATCTCAAATAGTCGATCCCGACCTTCGCGATCCGATCTCCGATCTCCAATCGAGACCTTCGTTGTCCGATCTTAAATAGTCGATCCCGACCTTCGCGGTCCGATCTCCGATCTCCAATCAAGACCCTCACGGTCCGATCCCAAGTAGTCAATCCCGACCTTCGCGGTCCGATCTCCGATCTCCAATTGAGACCTTCGCGGTCCGATCTCAAATAGTCGATCCTGACCTTCGCGGTCCGATCTCTGATCTCCAATCGAGACCTTCGCAGTCCGATCTCAAATAGTCGATCCCGACCTTCACGGTCCGATCTCCGATCTCCAATCGAGACCCTCACGGTCCGATCTCAAGTAGTCGATCCCGACCTTCGCGGTTCGATCTCCAATCTCCAATCGAGACCTTCATGGTCCGATCTCAAGTAGTCGATCCCGACCTTCGCGGTCCGATCTCAAATAGTCGATCTCGACCTTCGCGGTTTGATCTCCGTACTCCAATCGAGACCTTCGCGGTCCGATCTCAAATAGTCAATCCCGACCTTCGCGGTCCGATCTCCGATCTCCAATCGAGACCTTCGCGGTCCGATCTCAAAAAAATTAATCCCGACCTTCGCGGTCCGATCTCCGTTCTCCAATCGAGACCTTCGCGATCCTATTTCCGATCTCAAAAAGTTGAATTCCGACCTTCGCGGTCCGATCTCCGATCTCCAATCGAGACCTTCGCGGTCTGATCTCAAAAAAAATTAATCTCTACCTTCGCGGTCCGATCTCCGATCTCCAATCGAGACCTTCGCGATCCAATTTCCGATATCGGCCTTTCATAGTCAAGTATTTAATCCTGACCTTGCATAGTCAAATCCAATATCGACCCTCATGGTCCAATTTTTGATCCCGACCTTTCAAGGTCCAATCTTTTCCAATTAGTTAGGATCAGAAGAAAACGTGTTTTACAGTAGACTTAAGCAGTAAATGCACGTTGCACGAGCCTAAAAGCCTTGAGCCACATACCCTTTCCGGAAACTAAGCCATACCTCTCATTCTCTGCAGCAAACAGACAGTGGTTCGGAATTCCGGGTCAGCGCCTCGCCTGAATTACAGTTACGGCAGCATCATACTATTCCTCAGTTCCTTCAGTTCCTTCAGACAGACTTTCCGACATGTCAAGCTCACCGAGAAATCGTGACGGGAATGGAACCCCGCCACCGGTAACAGATATGACACTGGAAGAAGCCATCCGGGCTTGTGAGGTTCACAAGAAACAGAAAAAGGATCAGCAGAGTTTCATGGTACATCTTTTGAATGAGCGAGGTATAGCAGCTATCCCCCAGCCAGATGGTACTTTCGTCCTAATCGAGGATGATGATCATTCACGATCAACTCCCCAAACCTTCAACCAGGTTCCTCCACCATCCAGCTACGGGAATCCTTCAAATCAAGGAAACAGCTTACCAAGGCTTCATACTGCCACCTCTCAAAGCACCCCTGTCATATACGGCCAAGCCAATAATACCCCTTTCACTCAATACAACCAGCACAGCGCTGGACCATCTCAAACAGATCCCAATATCTCTCAAAATCCTCCCGTGTTCACTTCCTTCTCTCAATATGCCCAGAATTCACCCGGTTTCCCCCACATAACCTTTCTGACCCATTTCTTCGGACAACTTGTATCTGCTCCAGCTGCTCCATGGCCTCAAATCCCTCCACTTCCACCAGTATCATGGGTACAAACTGATCACTGCCTCGGTCTGCGGTATGTAATTCAGAAGTTAACAGAAGATGGAAAGCTTAAGCATCCTGGCAGTTCAACAACAAAAGAGCAACTAGAGTAGGGGCTACCTATCCTCGAGATCTGTCAATTGTCTTTTGGTCAACCTTCGTAGGTTCTAGTACTTTCCTCGTTCAATCAAGTCCGCCTCGGACATTGTAGTTAATCTTAAATTTTCTATAAATAAGTGTCTTTTTCTTTTCTTGCTAGACTTGAGACATTATTTGCACATCTACATTACAACTAATGAAATGGTTATATCCTAAATGATCACTTGCATTGCTCAACCAATAAACTCTGGAAAGAACTAATGTTCTGATTAATCGGTGTGAGAAAGTCGACTGGTGCCCTCCCCATACACTTTCCTTACCTCACAAAGGCCTCCATCAAGCCATACACTTCCCAAAACACGTCTCCACCATCACCTTGCCCAAGCCAACGACGGCGGCAACATCAAGGAACAACAAAAGGTCACTCAACCTCGAAAGATTGACCCCATGTCGAAAACAACCTCGGAGCTCGCCTTCGCCCTCGTGCGCATCAAGAAAGTCAAGCAGGAGCTTGCCTTCGTCCTCAAGAACTTCAAAAAAAAAAAGAGAGAAAAGTTCAAACAAGAACTTCAAAAAAAAAGAGAGAGAAAAGTTCAAACAAGAAGTTCAAAAAAAAAAGTGAGGCCAAGGACCCAGCACCGCCAATCAAAAGCTTGACAGATGGGCAAACAAAGTTAAAGCTCGAAGAATGGAGGTTTTCGATAACAATGGAGTGGTCAAAGCAAAGGCAAAAACACATCATAAGACCTTACGCTACATTCGAATTCTTTTTCCCCCGGTGAAAGACGCTGATCAAGAAGCAATGAAATCACGGAAGAAGCCGTCAACAACGACTTGTCAAGGAATCACCTCGAGGCCCGTACCTCATCATCCAAATATCCCATCTGAGCCTTTTCACCAAAAGGACCACAAATGTTCATACCCTATTCCTAAAGCCAAAACACAGTTCCACCAGAACTACGGTGACCTGAGCTCCTTACACTGAGGGGAACGTAGGCAACCAGAAATGGTTCGGACATAAACACATACAAATCCCATAAACCCGGTCTCATCAATGACCTCCCCTATACACAGACCTTTCTTTCACACACAGCCAACTTTGATCCGCGACATCAGTTGACTTTCTTCTCATGGTTAATCAAGACATTTGTTCATATCGGGATTAATGGTTGAACAACCTGAACATTAACAAAGGGTTTAAAGCAATCTTGTGATTATTATGGATAAAACATGTTTTCAGATGTCTCGACAAGTCTTCTTTTTCTACGATAATAGGAAAAATAGAGCTAAACACTGTCTTTCTGTCAGCAAGAGCTTCCATACACTTCTCTGAATCTCTCTACGCTCATACTCTCCCAAAAGAGTCAAACCCAAGGCGAGTTTTGGTACCTACATTAAACTAGCCATCCACATAAAATTGGGATTCGTTCCCATTTCTCTAAAATACGTCCTTGCGCGTATACATTACAAGCCACATCTTATACACTTTGGTTGACTAATCGAAAAAAAAATCAAGGACGGTTTCCTCGTCAGGCCACATAAGGTTCAACTCAGATTGGGGCTGCATCGGATTCACTCTAGAATCCCCACAGACAACCAGCGCTTCCTTCATACTGGGGCTTCACCAAGTCATTTCTTCAGACTGGGGCTTTGCCACACGAAGAAAGCTTTTCATCCCAAGGGTTTACTTTGAGTTCCAATTTCTGGGGCTTGTCAGAAGCATCTTTCGGCATTGTGGTTTTAATCAGAATTGGGGCTTCTCAGATACAGCTTCAACAGATCAGAATCTGAATCCTCATGACACCTCTGGGCAATAGTAGCATGCAAGGGCAGTTTTCTCCAGAAAGTCTTCCCTTCCTTCAAACAGCACAGCTTCAGAACCTACAGGGGTGGGAAAGCAAAAATACCTGCTGACACCACAGTTCAGGCATCAAGACACAAGAAAGTCTCCAATCTCGGCAACCTTACTGCCAGCAAGAAGCATAATCCCCAGAAGGATCAGCCAAAGTTCAACTTATCAAACCTCAAAGCAATCTTGAGGCACCACCAAAACCTCTGCCTCTCAAATGTTGGAGGAACCGATCCTCACTCAGCTCAAGCAGACTCAGGCAAACATTTCCCTTTGGTCCCTGCTCACATCTTCATACCCTCACAAGCTCAAGCTAGAGGAAAGTTTGGCCCGCACCTTGGTCCCCATGGACGCAACTCCAGAAGAAGTAATCCAGATGATCAACAACATCCGCTATGGAAACATCATCACCCTCACAGATTTGGACCTACCAAGATTTGGAGCTAGCCACAATGAGCCGCTTTGCATCACTGTTCAAACTTCGGAATGAATGTCTTCCTCGCCAAGATAATGGACCTGCTTGACATCAAGCCCACATATTTGAAGCCTTCAGTCCACACTGTCAAAGCTTATGATTTTACTTCCCGCACAGTTCTCGGGGTTGCTACTTTAAACATCTGGTTCGGCAAGCGGATGATCCCCACCGAATTTTAAGTGTTGGACATTCCTATCACTTTCACAGACATCCTGGGATGACCTTGTCTGCATCAAATGAACGGCGTGGCATCCACCCTTCACCAGTGTATCAAGTTCATGCAAGGCAATGAGCTGACAACAGTCTACGGCGACAGCGTCACCACTGAGGGGATCGGCACCAATGGCATTCCAGTGTTAGAGATCAAGCACGATGACGATATGGCATTAACTGGGTTCACCTTGGATTCCTCCAAGATCCAAAGATACAACATGGACCTTCCACTATTTTGGGACAAAATCCCTCCCGCCATGAAGATGATGAAACTCATGAACTTCATCCCAGGATTGGGGCTCGGCAAAAGGTTATAAGGCCAACACCAAGTCATCAAAGTCAAGGACCACACTACAGTCCAGAGGCTCGGTTTTATGCCAACACCAGCTGACATCAGGAAAAACAAGAGGCTTGCCAGCACCAAAGCAGTAGCCCGCAAAAAGGGGAACCTCCTATGGCACACCCAACCTCCAACCCTTACAGCTTCGACCTCGCTCGCTACTTCGTTAAAGGAACCTACAGCAGAACTGAGGGAACCGACAGCGGAACCGACAGCCAAACTGAGGGAACCGATAGTGGAACTGATGAAGATGAGAAAGAAGTCAGTACATAGACTACAGAAAAGATGAGAAAGATGGCACAGAACCTCCAGTATTTCAGAGGACTCAGGTTTAATCCGATAAGAGGAGCATTCCTCGACATCACTGCACTACATGGACAAGTTCCCACCACCGTTCAGCATAAATACCCGTTCAAAAGGATACCCGACCTTGTTAGGCCTATCCCATCATCTCCCCGTGAGATTCCTTTTCGAGATTCTGCATCTCTATCTCCCCGTGAGATTCCTTCTCGAGATTCCACATCTTACCATCTCCCCATGAGATTCCTTCCTGAGATTCTACATCTCGCAATCTCCTCGTGAGACTCCTTTCCAAGATTCTGCATCTCGCTATCTCCCCGTGAGATTTCTTCCTGAGATTCCGCATCTCGCTATCTCCCCGTGAGACTCCTTTCCGAGATTTTGCATCTCACTATCTCCCTGTGAGATTCTTTCCTGATATTCTACATCTCGCTATCTCCTCATGAGATTCCTTTCCGAGATTCCGCATCTCGCTATCTCCCCGTGAGACTCCTTTCCGAGATTCTGCATCTCGCTATCTCCCGGTGAGATTCCTTTTCGATATTTGGCATCTCTCTATCTCCTCGAGAGATCTTTCCGCTATCTTCCCATGAGACTCCTTTCTGAGATTCTTCATCTCGCTATCTCTCCGTGAGATTCCTTCCGAGATTCTGCATCTCGCTATCTCCTCGTGAGATCCCTTTCCGAGATTCTACATCTTGCTATCTCCCCGTGAGACTCCTTTCGCAGATTCTGCATCTCTCTATCTCCTCGTGAGATTCCTTCCGAGATTCTGCATCTCGCTATCTCCCCGTGAGACTCCTTTCCGAGATTCTGCATCTCGCTATCTCCCCATGAGATTCCTTCCGAGATTCTGCATCTCGCTATCTCCCCGTGAGATTCCTTTCCGAGATTCGGCATCTCGCTATCTCCTTGAGAGATCTTTCCGCTATCTCCCCGTGAGACTCCTTTCCGAGATTCTGCATCTCGCTATCTCCCCGTGAGATTCTTTTCGAGATTCTGCATCTCACTATCTCCCCGTGAGACTCCTTTCCGAGATTCTGCATCTCGCTATCTCCTCGTGAGATTCCTTTCCGAGATTCTTCATCTCGCTATCTCCCAGTGAGATTCCTTTCCAAGATTCTGCATCTCGCTATCTCCCCGTGAGATTCCTTCCAAGATTTTGCATCTCGCTATCTCCCCGTGAGACTCCTTTTCGAGATTCTACATCTCGTTATCTCCCCGTGAGACTCCTTTCCGAGATTCTGCATCTCGCTATCTCCCCGTGAGATTCCTTCCCGAGATTCCTCATCTCGCTATCTCCTCGTGAGACTCCTTTCCGAGATTCTGCATCTCGCTATCTCCCCGTGAGATTCCTTCTGAGATTCTGCATCTTGCTATCTCCCCGTGAGATTCCTTTCCGAGATTCGGCATCTCGCTATCTCCTCGAGAGATCTTTCTGTCATCTCTGTTTGTGATCCTCTCCTAAGACTTCACATCTTGTCATCTCCCTGCGAGATCCTTCCCCGAGATTTGGCATCTCGCTATCTCCTCGAGAGATCTTTCCATCATCTCTGTGTGAGATCCTCTCCCGAGACTTCACATCTCGTCATCTCCCTGCGAGATCCTTCCCCCTAGATTTTGCATCTCGTTATCTCTTCATGAGATCCTCTCCTGTTATCTCCTCGTGAGATCCTTTCTCGTTATCTCCTTGTGAGATCTTTCCAATTATCTCCTCGTGAGATCCTTTCTCGTTACCTCCTCGTGAGATCTTTTCGTTATCTCTGCGTGAGATCCTCTCCCGAGATTTCACATCTCATCATCTCCCTACGTGAGATCCTCTCCCGAGACCTCCCATCCCTTCATCTCCCTGCGAGATCCTCCCCCGAGATTTTGCATCTCGTTATCTCTTCGTGAGATCCTCTCCTGTTATCTCCTCGTGAGATCCTTTCTCGTTATCTCCTCGTGAGACCTTTCCAATTATCTCCTCGTGAGATCCTTTCTCGTTACCTCCTCGTGAGATCTTTCCGTCATCTCCCTGTGAGATCCTTCCCCGAGATTTTGCATCTCGTTATCTCCTCGTGAGATCCTTTTCTATTATTCTCCCTCGTGAGATCTTTCCATCATCTCTAAAGCTCCTCCCCCGAGGTCCAAATTCTCAGTTAGACTTTTCTAACGCCCCTCTCTCGAGGTAAAATTCCCGTTAGACATTTCTTACGCCCTTCTCTCGAGGTCCAAATTCCCGTTAGACATCTCTAACATCCCTCTCTCGAGGTCCAAATTCTCAGTTAGACATCTCTAATGCTCCTCCCCCGAGGTCCAAATTCTCAGTTAGACATTTCTAACGCCCCTCTCTCGAGGTGAGTTCCCGTTAAACATTTCTAACGCCCCTCTCGAGTTCCTAATTCTCAGTTAGACATCTCTAACGCCCCTCTCTCGAGGTGAAGTTCACGTTAAACATTTCTAACGCCCCTCTCTCGAGGTAAAATTCCCGTTAGACATTTCTAACGCCCCTCTCTCGAGGTCCAAATTCACATTAGACATCTCTAACGCCCCTCTCTCGAGGTCCAAATTCTCAGTTAGATATCTCTAACGCTCCTCCCCCGAGGTTGAAGTTCCCGTTAGACATTTCTAACGCTCCTCTCTCGAGGTAAGATTCCCGTTAAACATTTTGTCTCCAGACGTTAAAATTCCCGTTAGTCCCCACTAACGTTTCGTCTCCAGACGTTAAATTTCCCGTTAGTTTTCACTAAAGTTCGTCTCCAGACGTTAAATTTTCGGTTAGTTTTCACTAACGCTTCGTCTTCAGACGTTAAATTTCCAGTTAGTTTTCACTAACGTTCGTCTCCAGACGTTAAATCTCAAATCGATGTTTGATATTCAAACACTTATTTCCGCCCCAAACCGACGTTTGACATTCAAATGCTCAGTCCCATGTTCGGACATTCAATCACAATTTCGTCTCCCGACGTCAAAATTCCCATTGGTCTTCACCAACATTTACTTCCCCGGCCGCCAGTCGTAAGCCCGATCATCCCACTTCAGCGGCCATCAAGGTAAGCCCGCACAACAATCCCTCTTCGGACATAGTCGTAAGCCCGAACACTCCTCCCCAGCAGGTGTTGGGTTTTATGGGTCCATGCGCAGCGGAATAAGCATCTAAATAACACAAAACCCAAGAGCCTAGGATCCGTTCTATACAATTAAATTGAAACCTATGAGATAGAAATAACCAACCTTGAACGCTTTCCGTTCTTGAGCTATCGAACGATTTGATTATGTGATTTCGAATCACAAACTTCGTTCTTCAGATTACTTGAACTCTAGGTCTTGATCGATGAACGAGAGAAGACCCTCTTTCGGTATCCACACCTTTGAATGAACCAAGAAAAGCTTATTAAAGATTGCTAGATCTCTTAAACCTATGAAGAATATTGAGAGTATAAGTTGTGAATTTCTTTTCAGAATTTCGGCTAGTTTTTTAGGGCTGACAACTGTTATATTTATACTACTTTAGTATCAATATTTGTTTCCTAATCAAATTAGGAAACCAGTCCAAAAATACCTCTGTGGTCTTAGAGTGTCGCACGACCAGAAGAGTCCCATGGACTAGTTCTGTCGCGCGATACATTAAGTCACATCAGGTTTCTCTCAATCATTCTTCCTCTGGTTTATTCAATTCATTCTAGTTGTGTGTGACCCAATAGGATTACATTATGTTGGCAATGATCTCGATCATATCGACTCTCATAAGACATAAGCGGACTCTAGCAAGCCATTATGTCTACCCAAATAATGTAACGTAAGAGTTCACGTTACAAATGGTACACTTCCATTTCTCCCTTTGTCTCACGATGTTATATTGAACACAAGTCATGGTCCTCGTCAACTTGTCTTTGTTCAATGCTTTCTCGATTCTGAGTATAATGATAATTCCAATCACATTGGGGTATGGCCATACACTTTCATCATTATCACTCATCAAGGGGCCCAAGCAAAACATCTCTCTTTTGAGGGACAAATTCCATCTTGACTTATCATCCTTCCCATCATAAATCTGATTATGCCAAAGATAGCCTTTATAGATATCGTGTTAAGATATCGTTTGACTAAAATCAATCATGACTTTCATCATATGTAAGGTCATGATAATCTCAGGTCTAGGGACTAAATGAAGTGACCTTATGAGATTTAATTATGACATTTGACCATGACATAAATCTCATGCGGGTCAAGTTCAGTCACTTGTTCTCTAAAAGTACCCATAAATTTAATGTGCATCTCTATGCATATAATCATCATATGATTATCCATTAACATTTATACTAATTATTCTCTTAATAATTAGGGACGGAGATTATTACAATAAATATGCAAAATATATAATAATCAAATAATAAACTTAAATGATAAAGACGATACATAACGGTTTTAAATTAAACATAACTAAAGCCTAGGGCATTACACCAACAGTCTCCCACTTGCACTAGGCTCCATTTATGTATCGAATACCCATGGATTTAACATGACCATCATGCTTCTGCCTATGCGAGGGTCTTTTGTAAGTGAATCCCTAATGTCATCATCGGTTGATACTTCGCATATTTTAACGTCTTCTCATTCTTTATGAATTCCTCGAAAAACGTCTAAGTGTGTGTTTGGATCGCTGTTGTGAACTTGGTTCCATTGTTTGCACAAATGGCACCACAATTGTCACAACAAGGTTTCACCAATTAGTGATACTTTGAAACATTTCCAAAATACTAATGAACTTTTGATCCAAACTGCCTCTTTTAGCCACATCATATGTTACTAAAACTCGGCCTTAGTAGTAGAATTGGCCACAATTTTCTGCTTGAAACTCTTCCAATCAAAATTGCACCTTTAATAAGTATAAACACAAATCCTAATTGAGATTTTAAAATAACTTTGTTAGTTTGGAAGTTAGTATCTATGTAACCCTTACAACAAGTTAACTTCCAACCTTTTAAATACTAAGAACGTATCCTTAGTTCTTCTTAAGTACTTAAGGATCATCTTGACTGCCATCCAATGGTTCTCAACAGGGTCAGATCGGTATCGACTCGTCATGCTCAAAGCATATGAGACGTCGGGTCTAGTACAAGTCATGGTATTCATGACAGATCTAAATGCTGAAGCATATAGAACTTCATTCATTCCCCTTTTGCTCATCAATTTTCATAAGACAATGAGTATTGCTAAGAGAAATACCATGACCCATTGACAAGTTGCTTTTCTTAGGCTCTTCTAAGAACCTTGTCAATGTGAGTATTTTGACTCAAACCAATTTATCCTTCTAGATCTATCTCTATAGATCTTGATGCCAAGGATGTAAGCGGCTTCACCCATATCTTTCATTGAGAAACCTTTCCTTGACCAAGACTTGACAGTCTTAAGTGTCGAAAATTCATTTTTCAATGAGTAAGATATCATTGTCATAAAACAATAGAAATAATACTACGCTCCCACTGAATTTCGTGTATAAGGTTCATCTTCGCACTTGATGAAGTCAAACTTTTGACCGATTCATCAAAGTGAAGATTCCAATTCCTTGAAGCTTGCTCCAACCCATCTCATGGATTTTGCAACATGCATACTTCATTAGAATTTCTTGGATCGACAAAACTCTCGGGTTGTGTACTATACACATCCTTAAGAAAGTCGTTTGACATCCATTTGTCATATCACATAGTCATAATATGCGATCATGGCAATTTGAAATTCTAATAGACTTCGACATTGTAACTGGCGAAGAGGTTTCAACATAGTCAATACTATGAATTAACCTAAATCCCTTTTGTTACAATCCTTAGTCATGAAAGTATACACCTTCCCATCCATGTAGGTCTTGAAGACCTTCTTGCATCCCTTCAGTTTTACACCTTCAGGTAGCTCAATCAAGTTCCAAACTTGATCATTAAACATGGATTGTAATTCGGATTACATGGTTCTTAAGCATTTATCCAAATTAGGAATGGACATCGCCTCAAGATCGGAAGTAGGATCGTCATTCTCAATGACTTCCACTTTATTACTTTTCGATACGAGGAATCAATATTTCTCAGGTTCGGATTGTAACCTATCCGATCTACGATGGACTTGTGCATCTTGAACCGGTTTCACAACTCCTTGTGAACTTGATTCCGTCTCTACTCTTGGTTCCATATTATTTTCGGTTTCTTGAAATTCTCCAAGATTAATTTTACTCCCACTAGATTCTTTATTGAGAAACTATTTCTCAAGAAACAAATCGTATAGAGCAACAAACATTTTGTTCTCTTTGCGGTTGTAAGATTAATTTCCGAAAATAACCTTGTCAGATTTGGTGCTAACTTATAAGAGACAAGTCTCTTTTCATAAGATTCGCAACCCCAAATCTTCATGAAAGACAAACTAAGTTTTCTTCCATGCCACATTTCATGTGGGGCCTTAGGAACCGATTTAGTAAGGACTTGATTCAGTGTAACCGCATTATTTCTAATGCATATCCTCAAAAGGAATTAGAAAATAGGAAAGTCTAATTGACACATTATCGAACAAACCATGTCCTACAAGGTTCAATTCCTCCTCTCAGACACACCATACAATGTGGTGTTCTGGGTGGAATTATCTTTGAAACGATTTCACAGTTTTGAGATGATTGTCAAGCTCTTGGCTCAAATATTCACCACCTCGATCCAATCGAAGTACTTAATAGTTTTACCAAGTTTTTTTGTATTTCATTTTGAAATGTTTGAAACATCTCAAACGATTCACTTTTGGACTTCATCAGATAGACATAGTCATATCTAGATAAGTCTTTAGTGAAATGTGATTAAATACCAAAGTCTTTCCCTAGCAATGCTACTTAATAGTCCATATACATCTCATGTATAATGATCAATAAGTCACTAGCCCTCCCACTACTCTTAGTGTAGGGTGGTTTGGTCAATAATCCCAATAAATAAGATCCACATTCCTCAAAATGATTCATGGTCATATGAGTCTAAGAGTCCATGTTAATGGAGTTTAGATATATGTTTCTTATTTATTTGACCAAGCCGACAATGCCATATGAACGCGTGTTCATATTGTTCGGTTTAGATTTTCCATTTATATTATAGATATCTTTAACATTATTTTGTTTCTCATCATCAAGGATATGAAGACCATTCAATGACATATGCAATACAATAAGGCATATCATTAAATAAATATAAAACTTCTTATTCTCAATAAGAAAATTATATCCTTCATCATCTATATAAGAAACGGAAATAATACTTCTACTCAAATTCGGAACGTAGTCATACTTGTTCAAAACAAGTACTACTCCACAAGGTAAAGTGACTTCATAAGTTCCTATGGCTAATGTAGCAACCCTTGCTTCATTTTCACGCATAGGTTTAATTTACCTTCTTTGAGTAGCTTTCTATTCTTTGTTCCTTGCACATTTAAACAAATGAGGGATCCAATCCGATATCATATATCCAAGAACAAGAAGTCGAAAAGAAAATATATATCATATAGATACTTGAAGTAGTAGCAATCATATTGCCCTTCTTCACCTATTAGGCCTTCCTAATAAGCCTTGCAACTTTGCTTCCAATGACAATCTTATTGCAATGATAGCAAACTGCATCCTTTTGAGACACTTTGGGTTTAGCCTCTTCGGCTTTGACAACTTTTGTCCTAGGTTCAGCAACCTTTGCTTTACTTACTTTATGTTTTCTTTTAAACCCGTTTCTTATGTTAACCATTAACACACTTTCGGATTGCTCCTTTTGCATCTCATGCATTAAAAGCTTTGACCACAACATACATCTTTTGCCTAGTTCGCATTTGGAACATTTCCTTTTGCTTTGTGCTAGAACAAAAGTAACTTTCATGTGTTCAAGGTTCTTCATAAGAGCCTTCAACCATGGTGGCAAGTATAAGGCAAGCAATATTATTAGAATCATCAACATGTTTCTAATGTTGCTCCTTATTTTCCCTTTGCAACATTTGCAGTGGGTTCAGCAGGAACGGATTCGTCAAGAACGTACACATTTACCTAAGAACCATTCTTTAGGCTTCTGATCCAATCAGAATTATCTGTATCGTTCCTTTCGAACTTTGTCCTTCATAAGGACGAATCACAATTATCATTATGTAATGCTACTTCTACAATAAAATATACAAATTATATGAACACATATCAATATCAACACATTTACCATCTAAGAGCAAATAATGTATTTTACAAATACTCCCATTAAATCATACACCTTTCAATGCAAATAAGCATAATATGCATTTAATGGGCTAAAATCCAACTTTAATTTAATCTCAAGTACGCTATGGCGCACCGCTCAAGATTAAATTAATTAGGTAGAAAACATCAATCATATCGTATATGACTCTTAGATCTTTTATGAGATTTATTCAAGACATCATATGTCTAGGCATATTTCAATCTCATCTTATGCCTTGGATCCAAAACCATTTTGATAACCCAATTAAGTTCATTCACTTTAAACGTATAGGAACCACCATTTCCTCATCTTGCTCGCATTCGAATAGAATCAAAGTACCTTGCTATGGCAAGCCCACCCAAAACTATCCGAATGGTCTCAAGTGTTTTAATCATGAATTGGCATAAAGAACTTAAAATTTAAATGAAGGTTCTTTAAAGTAGATTATAAGCATATCAGCAAAGATAGTCATAACTGTGCACCAGGTAAGTTCCCAGGAAGATAGGTGAGCCACGAGGACTACTTAAGTACCAAATCTCTCCTTCGACAGAACTTTCCTAGACATGCACAATCAGAAATCAGCACTGATTTTGCAACATAATCAATACATTTTATAAACAATCAATTTTCTTTTAGACCTTGCGTTAATATGACTTGTTTCTATAAACAATCATAAACCAAAATCTTAATGTTTCAATCTAAACATTTAGGAAATCATAATACAATGTTTCAACTAAACATCTAAAATTCTTAATACATAAGAACACATAATTCATGCATCGCAACAATTAATAAAATCATATTTTAATTAACTAAGCATGCATAATCAATGAATTAATCTAGCATAGCCCTATAAAATTGATTTCCATAAATTTATAGCATCCATATTAATACATAAACATATCAGATTGTAAATACATTCACAGACAATGTAATTGTTCAACAACCGATTCTCGCCTCAGATTGGGCTTGTTTTGTCGCGTGACAGAGACTCCCAGAGTCCTAATGTGTCGCACGACCTAGAGAGGCCATCAGACCAACTTTGTCGCATGACACTGGCAAGCAGTGTCGCGTGACACCAGATTACAAGTTTTGCAGATTTGTAGAATTCAATCAATTCTAAATCACATAGCAATTAAATCATACAAACGACTTTTAACAGATTTAATCCAATATCAATAGAACACGATTTAGGCATATTGTTTCAAAAACAATCAATCTATCGCATACATAACATGCAAAAGAACATATAAACAATATATATTACTTTTCTAGCATGTTAATTCAAACTTAATCATACGAACGGGGCTCTGATACCAATGTTGGGTTTTATGGGTCCATGCGCAGCGGAATAAGCATCTAAATAACACAAAACCCAAGAGCCTAGGATCCGTTCTATACAATTAAATTGAAACCTATGAGATAGAAATAACCAACCTTGAACGCTTTCCGTTCTTGAGCTATCGAACGATTTGATTATGTGATTTCGAATCACAAACTTCGTTCTTCAGATTACTTGAACTCTAGGCATTGATCGATGAACGAGCGAAGACCCTCTTTCGGTATCCACACCTTTGAATGAACCAAGAAAAGCTTCTTGAAGATTGCTAGATCTCTTAAACCTATGAAGAATATTGAGAGTATATGTTGTGAATTTCTTTTCAGAATTTCGGCTAGCTTTTTAGGGATGACAGACTGTTATATTTATACTACTTTAGCATCAATATTCGTTTCCTAATCAAATTAGGAAACCAGTCCGAAAATACCTCTGTGGTCTTAGAGTGTCGCATGACCAGAAGAGTCCCATGGACTAGTTCTGTCGCGCGATACATTAAGTCACATCAGGTTTCTCTCAATCATTCTTCCTCTGGTTTATTCAATTCATTCTAATTGCGTGTGACCTAATAGGATTACATTATGTTGGAAATGATCTCGATCGTATCGACTCTCATAAGACATAAGCGGACTCTAGCAAGCCATTATGTCTACCCAAATAATGTAACGTAAGAGTTCACGTTTCCAATGGTACACTTCCATTTCTCCATTTGTCTCACGATGTTATTTTGAACACAAGTCATGGCCTCGTCAACTTGTCTTTGTTCAATGCTTTCTCGATTCTGAGTATAATGATAATTTCAATCACATTGGGGTATGGCCATACACTTTCATCATTATCACTCATCGAGGGGCCCAAGCAAAACATCTCTTTTTTTAGGGACAAATTTAATCTTGACTTATCATCCTTCCCATCATGAATCTGATCATGCCAAAGATAGCCTTTATAGATATCGTGTTAAGATATCGTTTGACTAAAATCAAACATGACTTTCATCATACGTAAGGTCATGATAATCTCAGGTCTAGGGACTAAATGAAGTGACCTTATGAGATTTAATTATGACATTTGACCATGACATAAATCTCATCCGGGTCAAGTCCAGTCACTTGTTCTCTAACAAGTACCCATAAATTTAATGTGCATCTCTATGCATATAATCATCATATGATTATCCATTAACATTTATACTAATTATTCTCTTAATAATTAGGGACGGAGATTATTACAATAAATATGCAAAATATATAATAATCAAATAATAAACTTAAACGATAAAGACGATACATAACGGTTTTAAGTTAAACATAACTAAAGCCTAGGCATTACACCAACAGCAGGATCCTAAGATCATCCATCTAAGAAGAAACGTCAATCAATCCCCTCGATTCCTAACTGGCTTTGTTAGAACTCTGGACGCTTTTCCCCAGCAATGTGTCAGTCTCTCCCGAGATCACATTCCGTTCCTAACCCCATCGTTAGAACGTCAATCCTTCCGTGTTGTTATAACATCCATTTGACGCAACCATTCCCGTCATTTCCACCATATCCCCAACAGATAAAACATGGCCGTCATCATAAGTCCAGCACCCAAGGCACGTACGCCTTCATCTCAGGGAAAATACGTCCTCATAACTCGGTCTGAGGCGCCACACGCCCTCGAAAGTTTCAGTAATCCCAATCTGAGGCGCCACAAGCCCTCGAAAGTTTCAAGTAATCTCGGTCTCAGGTGCCACACGCCCTCGAAAGTTCAAGTAATCTCGATCTGATGCACCACACGCCCTTAAAAATTTCAGTAATCTCGGTCTGAGGCGCCACACGCCCTCGAATGTTTCAGTAATCCCGGTCTGAGGCGCCACACGCCCTCGAAAGTTTCAAGTAATCTCGATCTGAGGTGCCACACGCCCTCGAAAGTTTCAAGTAATCTCGGACTGAGGCGCCACACGCCCTCGAAAGTTTCAAGTAATCTAGGTCTGAGGCGCCACACGCCCTCGAAAGTTTTAGTAATCTCGGTCTGAGGAGCCACACGCCCTCGAAAGTTCAAGTAATCTCAGTCTGAGGTGCCACACGCCCTCGAAATTTTCAGTAATCTCGATCTGAGGCGCCACACGCCCTTGAAATTTTCAGTAATCTCGGTCTGAGGCACCACACGCCCTCGAAATTTTCAGTAATCTCGGTCTGAAGCGCCACATGCCCTCGAAAGTTTTAGCAGTCTCGGTCTGAGGCACCACATGCCCTCGAAATTATTAGTAGTCTCGGTCTGAGGCGCCACACGCCCTCGAAATTTTCAGTAATCTCGGTTTGAGGCGCCACACGCCCTCGCAAGTTTCAACAATCTCGATTTAAGGCGCCACACGCCCTCGCAAGCTTTAGTAATCTCAGTTTGAGGTGCCACACGCCCTCGTAAGTTTCGACAATCTCGGTCTGAGGCGTCACACTCCCTCGCAAGTTTCAACAATCTCGGTCTGAGGCACCACACGCCCTCCTCATTACCTTAGATTTAGACTCCTTCAAATAGTCTCCCTAACGTTTAGACGCCTTTAAAACAGTCTCAATCAGGATGAACTCCTCCTAATCATTCCCCACAGGTCGAGGCCCCTACAAATTTCCCTCACACCCGTGAACTACGATCGGCTTGATTTCCGCTCGGGATACGTAGGAATCCTTCCGTCAAGGGTCCAGCCATTTGACCATCTAGGTCTCTCCAAGTAAGGCATCCCCCGATTTGGATCCTTATCTTTTTCAACGACCCCACTTCCTCCGAAAGTGACGTCGTTGAGGGCTAACTGTAAGTACCCAAATCCGGATCGTCAAAATCCGTTAAAAGCTAACCGGAATCCATTAAATGGCCCTTTCTAGGTTAATCAGAACCCCGTTCTCAAGCCAACGAGACATCCCGGGATTGTCCCGTGCATCCCAACGTCAAAGCGTACTCAACACACATTATCACACGTAAAAGTACAGCTTTCCCCGAAAAAACACACTTTTCGGGGTCTTCCGGGATTCGATTTGCTGTTTTCAAGCGTCTCGACCTTCCGGAGGTCATAACTCCCTCATACGAACTCCGTTTTTGGCCCACAACATATCAAATCGAACGTGAAAACAAGATCTACACTTATAGATAATTTAATTTTGGAAAATATGGAAATGATGGCCTGTGTAGTGCGACACAACTTGCCACTAGACATACGTGCCAAAATCAATCAAACTCAAGGTCAAATGACCAAAATGCCCTCCAAGTTGAAGAAGGGTCCGGCCGGACTGTTTTACTCAGTAAACCACCAAGCTAAGAAACGTAACCTCCTTCCCCAAGTTTCCCCTCCTATAAATAAACCCCCTCCCCATTCATTTTCTCCACACCATTTTCCTCCTCTCCTCCCCCTAGCACAAAAACGCTAGTCTTTCTTCCGCTCTTCGGGGGCCCTCGTGCTACTCATCGGCGGAATTCTCTACTCTTCGAGGACCCTCGTGCTACTCGTCGGTGGATTTTGACACAAGCTAAACCGATCCAAGTCGAAATGCTGCCCAAATCCCTAGGTTCCTAAACACCCAATAAAAGGGGAAATTCTGCCCAAACACTTTCGAAACACCTTTCAAACACCTTTTCGTATCCCGTATACACACTCCCGAGCCAAAGAGTCAACACCAAATTTGGTAAACTCTCACTCTCAAAATGTAGATATAATGCCGTTTACGGGACTCGATACGTTTTAGTCCCTAGTCATATTCTCTCCCGTAAGAGAAGTAATTTCGGGTTAAACGGCGTTCAAGTCCCATTTTTACGTTTCTGTCATTTACAGTCCTGATCGTTCGATCCGTCGATCGCACTTTTACTGTCCGAACGGTTCATTGATACTGTCAATTCAATACTGTCATTTACAGTCCAAACCGTTCGGTTTGTTGATCGCATTTACTTTAAAACATTTGAGTCACAAAGTGACTTGTTGATCGTCTTCTATTTGCCATCATTTTCATCAAAATGGGTAACATCGTAATGTCCGGTTCAAAATTGAAGTTCGTCATTTGAACTCCTTTTCAAACTCCCGCAAAATCGACGTTTGCCACGCAAACGCTCATTTCCGCCTCAAAACCGACGTTTGCCACGCAAATGCTCATTTCTCACTCAAAATCGACGTTTGTCATTGAAACGCTCTTTTATCAAAATCAACGTTTGTCATTCAAATCAAGATTAAAGCTTGTCATTCAAGCTCCTTTTCAAAAGTAACACGAACACACACACGCACACTTTTCGAGAAAGGTAGAAAGACTCGTCATACGAGGCATTTCGGGTGATCTCAACATACTTTTCCCGAAACGTAACATGACCTTCGAACCTAACAATCTCTGGTCCTAAAAAGCCTTTTTCAAGTTTTTGCTACCAATAAAAATGGCCTTGTTTTCAAAGCCATTTTCAAAGTTTGGGCTCATAATACAAAACGGCGTGGCGACTCTCTTTTTCAAGTAAAGTCTATTCGAAAGAACCGCTCGCCGCATTCCGCATGATCCGGATAATTCCACACACATTTTGAGAAATTCTATTTATTTACAAAAATGCCATCGGGCCTATTTAAAAACACTTTCTACGCTCAAACGAGCGTAGAATACATTTTAAAATTTTACAAGAGATTTTCACATCATTCATTATACTCCGTTTATAGTTATTTGTACAAACTACGAACTAGACATGTCCAAATAGAACCGGGAACCGACGGAATCGGCGGGTAGAATCGGAACCGGGAACCGACGAGAATCGGGAACCGTCGGAACCGGGAACCGAACGTAACCGGGAACCAGATTGAAACGGTTCGAATACGAATCCACCATATCAGGAACCGAGGAATCGGAGGAACCGGGAACCGGGAATCGGAACTCAATGTAAGTTAAATGTAATATTTAGCATTTATTTAGCATTTATTTAGTATTTGTACTTGTAGTGTAGTATACAATAACATGAGTAGATCCGCATTTAACTTACAAATACTAAATAAATGCTAAATAAATATTCAACCAATTAGACTATCAATTCTTAACTTAATGGTGAATCAATATTCAACCAAAGCAAGTAGATCCGCATACTCACATCACATTTGTAAATGCGTGGCTATGCATATGAACAAACTCACAACGCATCCAAGGATGGTGGCTATGTTCAAAAATGGGATAATATTACATTAAGAATTGAAAGCCTTTGAGTAAACCAAAATCAGAAATAGAATGAAGTTTTATGAATATAATACTCTTAGACAAGATGAGTATCATGAACAAGAACAAAAACTAAACGAAATCATACAAGAATTAAAGCATAAGGCTTTATAAGAATTTCAAACTCAATCTAGTATATGAGTAGGCTCTGATACCAATTGTTGGAACATAAACGATCCATTAACCATGAACTGACTCACAACTAGATTAAGAAGAGATGGAGAAGAAGAATAAGACGGAAGCGTGTACCTTGTGATTCCATGTTTGTTCTTAGTCTTGTTCTTGTTCTTGAGTAAAGAGGATGAAGTAAGAAGATAGACTTCAAATTAGGGAGGAGTAGATCTTCTAAATGATGAGTGCCCTTAATCTCTTTAATCTTCAATTACTTAGAAAGAGTTTTGATTGAATGAGAATAATGTAACTAGTAGATTCATAGGCTTGATGGATAGGCCTTTATATAGGAATCCAAGGGGCACTTCATTTAGGGACTACACCTATTGATATATAAGATATTACCATTATGCCCATCATTTAATGGTATACTTATATTATGGAATTCTACATATTATGTTGAGTTCTATACTTTATACCATATATTATAATATTGATCATTATATTATTAAGTATTTATATGTTATATTAATCCATGTTCTTACAACAGCCGACCCCAAATTATTCCTACTTTTTAGTTTTTCATCTTTTTTTTTCTAGTAGTCTAAACATTGTTCTAATCATGTGTTTGTTGGAACATTTCTATTCCTTTATACTTAATTCATACTCAAGTCTTGAATAATAATGAGAAAATAAATGGAGGCGGAAGCGTAATACCTGACGAATCTATGTATGCCTTGATGTTGAAGACAATAAAAAGAAATAAGGAGGGAGAAGTAGTTCTTCTAAATGAAAATGCCTTCTCACTTTATGTCTCAGATTGTGGATATAGAGAGTACATTAACTTTTTGTGTATTCCTAGGCTGATGAAAAGCCTCTATATATAGGAAACCAAATGACATTTCATTTAGGGACCACACCCTTTCATTATTAAGTAGTGAAAGCTTACCTTTTGTCCATCATAAATAGGTAATCTTCACTTCGGGAATTCTACACATTGATTAATTTTCTATACTTTATACAACATTATATTTATGATTTAAACATGTATGTCTACACGTTTACGTATATTTACTAAGTATACACATTTTGCAATCCATGTTCTAACAGTCTCCCACTTGAATTGTCCAAACATGTGTTTATACTTAATAAACTCTTCTAAAATAATATTTATAATGTAAATGACAATCCTTTTATATACTTTATTATCATTCAACAATCCCGTCCATTGGTTTTATAAGTATAAGGACTAAAGGGGCGGTCGTTGTAATTGATTCGCAACTAAACCCACATTAATCACATATATATATATCAAACTAAATAACATAGATTAAGTATAGATGTGTAGCATGGAAAATTGATGAATATATTGAAGCATGTATATATATTCCTCCAACTAGTCCTACTTAACCAAATGATATCAATAATAAATAGAAATAAAATAATCAAATTGAAAGTACAACACAAACTCCCACTATATTAAATGTTATCAAAAGTTGTTACACCCATATGAGCGGCATGCTCGTGAAACGTTAAAGGAGTTAACGCTTTAGTAAACGGGTCATCTAACATGGTGTTTGTCCCTATAAGTTGTATTTCTATTTGTCCATTTTGTATTCTTTCTCTAACAACAAGATACTTGATATCTATATGCTTAGATCTAGATGAACTCTTGTTGTTGTTAGAATACAATAGTGGAGCCCGATTGTCACAATATAACTTGAGCTGTTTTTCAACACCATTGACAATTCGCAGTCCCTCAATGAATTTACGCAATCATATAGCTTGTTTGGATGCTTCGTAATAAGCAACAAACTCGGCTTCCATGATAGAGGAAGTTACAAGTGTTTGCTTGGCACTTCTCCAAGATATTGCTCCACCAGCTAATGTGAAAACATAATCGGACGTCGATTTTCGACTATCTTGACATCCAGCCAAATCGGAATCGGAATACCCAATAATCTCAAGATGATCCACTACAAGAAAACAGGCAGATACCGACGGATTTTTCCGTCGGTAAATTCACAAAATCCATCGCTAAATTAAATTAGCGACGGATTAGTGACGGAAAAATTCCTTTGTTAAAATGTGTGTAAGTAAAATTTTCGACGGAATACCGACGATTTTTCATTTGATTATCGACGGATATTTCCGTCGCTGTTGTTTTAAAATCTGTCGGCAATTTCGTAAAATAATCGACGAATTCAAAGCATATTTGCGACGGATTTCCGTCTCTATTTAAATGGTTGTTTTATTTTTGAACCATTTTAGCGACGAATTAGTGACGGATTATTCCGTCACTATATATTTTATATACTTACATATATATATATATATATATATATATATATATATATATATATATATATATATATATATATATATATATATATATATATATATATATAGAGAGAGAGAGAGAGAGAGAGAGATCAGAAAGGGAGGAGGGAGAAGATGTCGGAAATGGGTGTTGTGGCATGGAGTCGCCGACGGCTGTTGAAATGGCTAGGTCTAGAGCACGGTGGCCGGAGCTGTAGAAGGGAGAGGAAGGTTTTCGGAGAAGAAGACGATCGCTGGAGAGGGAGACGGTGACCGGAGAAGGGGGCAGTTGGCTGAGAGAGGAGAGAGAGAGAGAGAGAGAGAGATAAGAAAGGGAGGAGGAAGAAGATATCGGAAATGAGTGTTGGGTCATGGAGTCGCCGGCGGCTGTTGAAATGGCTAGATCTATAGCACGGTGGCCGGAGGTGTAGAAGGGAGAGGAAGGTTTTCGGAGAAGAAGACGATCGCTGGAGAGGGGACGGTGGCCGGAGAAGGGGCAATTGGTTGAGAGAGGAGAGAAGAGAGAAAGAGTGCCTGATTGAGTGTGTGTGTGTGTTTTCCTGGTATAAGTGTGAGCGGAGGGAGGGGAGGGGTAGGGATTGTTGGGTAAAAAATGAGAGGGAATAGCTTTTTTTTTTTTAAGAAGAAGAATTATGGACCATTGGATTGAATTCAATGTTATGTATTGAATGGTTAAAGATGCTGCTTTAGTTCATAATCCATGTGAATTTTCGGGATCCAATAAAACAATGCCACATCACATGCTTATATTTGTTTTACACTATATGCTAACTAAAATATTTATGCCTAATATCAAGAATAATAATATTTATTATCAATAATCAATAATATTTATTAATGAATTATTAATTATATAACTAATTAAATAATTAATATAAATATTAATTATATAAACAATAATAATATTAATAATAGTACTAATAATAACTAGTAATTTTTTTAATTTTTTAATTTTTTATTGACTACATCCCAAATCTCATATACTTATACCCAAAATTCTAAACCCTAAATCACATACATATACCCCAAACCCTAAAAATATAATTTATTGATAATAAATAATAATTGATATTTTTCATCTTTCCTTAAATCATATTTCTACCCCTAAACCCTTATTTCTATATTATAATAATTAGTAAAAATAATTTAAAATAATAATAATAATTTAAAATGTAAAATAATATTATATCATACACATAAAAAAAGTTAAGAATTTTTAAATAAAAGAATTTTAATGTATCCAATCCCTTAAACATATATCATACTAGTATTCTCTTACTCGTGCCATTGACACGGTGACAGTACACAAATTAAATAAATGATGAAATCGCCTTCCTCCCATCCCAAAAAAAAAAAAATCTACCCAATACCCTGATGATTACTCTGTTTCATAATCAATATATGATGGAGGGTGATTTGTTTGTGTAACTACCGTAGAGAATATGAGGAAGTTGATTATCCGAGATCGTTATCCATTTAGGGTTAGTAAAAAACTTTCTTACTAAAAAAAGTATATATGCTATTGTCCGTCCCTATTCTATTATATATTATACTATCATTTGTTTAGATAATGTCTAAATAAAACTTTTATATATAACTTTTTGAGAAAAAAAAATCTTACTAAAAAAAGGCAAAAATATTTATCCCTATTAAAAAAAAAAAAAACCTCATAGTGAAGGATATTGTCTGTCCTACATTTATTTATAATACTATCATTTGTTTGGTAAAAATATGTAATTTAATTACTGACGGATTTATTCCTTCGGTAATAATTATGTAATTTATTTACTGACGGATTTAATCCGTCGGTAATAATATGTAATTTATTTACCGACGGATTTTAATCCGTCAGTAATTAAATCCGTCACTATTCTGTCGCTACCCTAAAATATAAATTTAATAATTATTTTAAATCATTTAGCAACGACTCAAATCCGTCGGTAAAAATATCCGTCGCTATTCCGTCATAAATCTGTCGGTAAAAAAGTACGCAAAGTTTTGGCGCCAAAATGGTGACGAATTAGAGACGGAATAGAATACGTTGGCATATCCGTCACTAAATTCGTCGGTTATCTCGTCCTAATTTCGTGTTTTGTTTTTCACTCTAGGTCGTTGCTATTTCATTGATAATCCGTCGCTAATAGTGACGAATTTATTTCCGTCGCTAATTTCCGTCGGTATCTGCCTATTTTCTTGTAGTGATCCGATTTTGTATATGTAAGCATGTAGTCCTTAGTGTTTTGTAGGTATCTCATCACTCTTTTGGCTGCAACCCAATATTTTTCTTTGGTATCGACCAAGCATCCCAACAACAAATGCAAGGTCTGGACGATTGCAGACTTGTGCATACATTAAGCTTCATACTGCCGATGCATAAGGGATATTTTCCATAAACTTGGATTCTATATTATTTTTAGGACATTGCTTTAAACTGAATTTATCTCCTTTAGAAATAGGGGTGTCATGTGGTTTACAATTTTTCATGCCACACCTTTGTAATATCTTCTCTATGCAAGCTCTTTTGTGATAATCCTAAAATACCTCGTGAACGATCACGATGAATTTAGATTCCCAATAGAAAGGATGCCTCACCAAGATCTTTCATTTCAAATTTGTTTGAAAGAAATTTCTTGGTTTCCTTAAGAAGGTCCTTATCATTACTAGCAAGTAAAATATCATCCACATATAAGACCAAAATTATAAATCTACTCCCACTGAATTTATGGTACACACAATCTTCAGTAAGATTCGTTTCAAAACCAAATGAAAGAATTAATTGATTGAACTTTAAGTACCATTTCAGTACCTTTTCTCTTGTGTCAGACATAAGGAAGATGACCAATTCAGTGACTCTGCTCTACGACTAGACATCTGCCCCATCAACTTCAAGCGGATTTGGTCAATTAATTCACAAAAAGGAAGTGAGCGAGTATCTTTAAACTGAGAACTAAAAGATTTTGCCACATTTGATGTCATCTCACCATATATCTTTTCTTTAAATTATGCATTCACATAATCTCGTGAGGAAGATTATCAAGAAAATCAGATACTTTATCCCCACCTTCATGCCTCATTTCATCCAAAAGAGTGGAAAATTTATTTCGTCGGAGTGGATGCATATTGACATAGTTTAAAAATCATTTTTCGCTGAAGGTTTGCAGTGAATCCCATCATTTTATCCCTCAAATTGTTCCTCAAATGACATAAGTAGAAGGAATGAAAGCAGGGAGGCATAATACTATTCACTGTTGAGATAATGCATGGCGGTCTGATATAAACGTAATTTTGCGTCCTCTTATAAAAGGCTACAATTGTTCAAGGAACCAGGTCCAATTATCTATATCCTCAGAAGCAACAACAACATAAGCAATGTTAAAGAGACCTATAAATGAGAAAAAGAAAAAAATATAAGTCATATTACAAGAACTATTAATTATAGTAGAGATAATGAGATGAAGCTTTATGAAACAATTGAGAACTTTGGTCCTCAATTGTTGATTCGGCAAAAACAAAAGAGAAACATATTCCAAACATGCTAAAAAGTACTAAAAAAAATAGATTAAGTGAATTAACATTCCACCTTTAGCTGTTGCAGCGAATAACACGCCCTTATACTTTCCACGCAAGTGAGCCCTATCAAGAAACAACAGAGGATGACAAGAATGAAAACCAAATATACAAGCCCCAAACGAAACAATTAATGAGATACCGAGTAATAATCAAGAATGAAATGACTACTTGGGTCCAATTCTCTCATCCCATCAAAGTAAGATCTCAGCTTATCATAAGCTAAATGTGCTTCACCAAACACCACATCCCTTGCTTTCTCAACGGCAATCCAAGCAACCATGTAAGTAACAGAAACACCATAATCTGCCTTGAGAAAACACAAAACTTCAGGGCACCTTTGGATGGCTTAGAATGAACTGCTTCAAGAATAATACTTGAAATAACGTAATAACTCAGCTTTTTTCTAATTCTATTCACGTAAACATCACCACAACTATGATTCTTTTCATAGGTCCTTATATACGTAAAGCCATTGGCATTTTCAGCTAAAGCATGAATTCTCCAACGACAACCTCTTATTTCACTATGTACACACTTGGCAGTAAGACGCACTTTGTCATTTTTCATATAGACAAAGTCAAAACCAACAGCTGTGGCATATTTGCACAAAACGGTCACTAATTCCACCTTAAAAACCCTGCCCAATACCTTCAATATCAGTAGTTCACTTTGCACTTTTCAACTGCTTCTCTTGATGATGAAAAAAACTAATAGGCAAATCAACACTAGAGGACGTACTACGTTCAATATCAGATGACAATACACTAATAATGGTCGATGAAGATGAATCAACAACATCCAAACTACCACACTGTTTTACATCAATCTCAATAACATGAATTGAAAATCTCCGTACCTTAAATCCCATGTTCACATAATCATCTTCATTCATTAGTAGACAATTAGAATTAACAGGAAACAGTATGAAAAACTAAGACAATCTTTCTGCAGGCACGCCCACCTCTTACATGCAAAGTCGACTAATGATTCAAAAGATGAAATTTTATTAATTCTATAAACTGTACTAACTTCACCAAACTTGAACCAAGCCATCACATCATCATCCATATTACAAATTTAATTGATAATGAATATTCCATCTATCCCATCTGAAAAGGCATAAAGTTGACCTTGCACAAGAATTAAAGAGAGTGCATAGTGGAATAAGTGTTGTGAGTATGAAAATTGAGGTATAAGAGAGAAAGTAGGGTAGGGAATAGTAAGTGGATAGTTATTGTGATTATGACAAGTGGGTCCCAAGAATAAAGAAGTATTAAAATATTTCCATTTTGGGTGTATGCCTTTTTAAATGGGACATCAAAAATGGAAATTTGTGACTTTTTTGGTGGAAGAGAGTATGCAAATATAAGCAAACAACATGAATCAGCCATCATTTATCAATTAACCGAGACATTCAACTGATTACTTAAGTTATAAATTGTTCAACAAGCAAAAAAAATCAAGTTTGAAACCATAGATCAAGATTCTCAAAAATACAATAAATATGTAACAAAGTTCTTCATCTGAATATCATGAACAAGAGTAGAATCACTTTAAAACACTGATCAAATCAATAACAAAATTTCAATTAAAAATAAAAAAACAACAACAATGGTGATACAAAACTCACCTTAAAACTAATGAATAATAATTTGTTTCACTCTATTCAAATCAGTGGAACTTGAAATTGAATTGATCCTGATGCTGCAAGAAACGTGCTTATCAATCTCCGTCCACGTGGCAAGACTGTTCACTTGGCTCCTTGACCTGAAACACAAAACCCACGACTAGCCGGAATTGTCTCCGGCGAAGACCCTCGGGCGTGAGAGTAAGTATGATGTATGAGAGCTCAATATTATAAAGAGCAAGATGTATTCAATATAACAAAGAGCAATTATCTTGGAACGGTTGACGTTGTTTTGTATTTATAGTTGTTGATGAGAGTTGTATTTGTGATAGGATTGTATGAAATCCCTTAATTAGTGGAACAGATTCGTGATTGAGATCTTATCCATATATAACTCCTGATTTGTAGGGAGTCTCGTCACGCTAAGAATTGTAGGTACGCTAGGACTCTGTAGTTCGACGCAAAGATGTAGGTCGAGGTCGACTATTGGGTATAGGTCGACCTGACTGACCGGTAGGGCTGGATCATACCCGAATAATATATGGATCGTAGAGTCGGACCAAGCTAGGTCGGGACTTCTTAGGTCGGACAATGAGCTTAGGTCGACTGATCATGATGATGGGCCTTGAGCCTAGTAATAATTGGGCCTAGCCCACTGAGAATGTGGTGGCAATAATATGTTGAGGGTTGGGCTTTACTCACTGGGCCCAGCTCGACACTTTTAGTCTGTTCAGTGGCCCCCAACTTTCTGAGTTGACTTTGTCGACCAGGAAGTTAAGAGAAATTTTGATGAAGCTTGAATTGACCCGCAAGTGGACGTTTGAGTTGATGTCTACTTGACTAATAGTGACGTGGCTCAATCCTGGGCGATGACTGTTGAACGGTAGGATCGTTGGGAGCGCCGTATTTTTGCAATCATTACTGTTTTGACGTTTGAAAATCGCCTCGAAAACCGCCAAGACACATTTAATTAGGAAATTAAACGTTTGAATTTTCTTTTTTCCTTTTCAATTACGAAAAATACAAATACCCAAATCCTTCTCCTTTCGAACTTTTACTCTCTTCAAGCTTTGGTATATCTCCGGTGACAGCAACGAGACAGCAACTGAGTTAATTCAAGCTTTCGTCTTCTATAATAGCCCCTCCTCATTCAAACTGATTAAGGTATTCCTCTCACCCTTTAGCATTAGGGCTTAATTTCTGCATTTTCTTTGATTTTGCCATGGCTAGGACCTTTAGTAGTGAACCCGAAGCTTGGTACGGCTATTGCAATGTCAATTGGAGAGTTTATAAAAACTTAAATGGAATATGGAGAGAGATGACGGTTGAGGAGTGTTCTTCAATTTTGACCCGGTGGGGTTTGCATTTTAACGATCTAGGATTGCCTGTAGGAGAAACCATAGGTACTTTAGAAACGAACGGCCAAATTCAAGTTGGTGAAGTCGATGCACATTCTCCACTTGCCATTAGATTTCTTCACCATGACCACATTAGCTAGCCAGGTGGTATGTGTAGCTTCCTTGATGATACCTGCACTCAAAAGCTTTTGTACCTCAAGTTTTATTGCCTCCTCTTTATCACGAGAGAAGCTTTTCAATTTCTGTGCTTTGTACTTCATGGTCGGGTTAACCTCCAACTTATGTACATCGACCTCTTCCTTGATCCCTTTCATATCCTCTACTCACCAAGCAAAGACATCACTGCTCTCCTTCAGTAGCTCGATGATCTCTTTTCTTTCCTTAGCTGATAACTGCTTTCCAATCTGATTTTTTTTGCTCGGGATAAGAAGGGTTTGTTATTACTGCTTCCAGCTCGTCCACAGCTTCCAGCTCCGGACCATCTCTAAACTGTAGAGTCTCTATGATGATTTCTCGGACCCTCTATCTTTCCTCGGCCCCCAAGTGTGGAGCTTCTTCAACGATCATGTCATCTAGCTCTGCAGCGATCTCACTGGTGGTAGCCCCCGAGTTATTATCGATCTGGAGGCATAGCTCGCCTATGAAGATTTAGTCGACCATAACTGCATCTGAATCTACCGTAGTGACTTCAGAGTGACGTGTCGACTTAGACATGACCTCGTCATGTGAGCGATAGGTCGACTCTTCTACGCTGGTGATCATAGATAATCGAGAAGTTATGGTGACTGACTTTGACATCTTTAAATACCCCTCAGCAGTTTCAATTTCCAGTTCCCTTTTCTTCCTAGTTCATAGGACATGGTCAAGATATTCTCGAGCTGTACTTCATACACAGCCGACTCCAGCTAGCATTGGGAACTTAACTCGTTGATAGGGAATCGAGGCCACCATTCCAAGTGCGACCTGGCCAGGTATACCCAAAATAGCAGCATAATCACTATTCACATCAATGACAATAAATTTTACCTTGGAGATGACCCTGTAAGGATGTTGGCCTATGTCGACATCTAACTCGATCTGTCCTTTGGCATCGAACCTGTGGTTGGTGAAGCCTTCCAATCGACCATCATATCGTTCTGTGATGATGTGCATCCGCGATGTTTTTTCCTTTTTTATCTCTTTGGGAATTGTTTTGGAAAAAATAATTTTTTTCGGAGTCGCCACACCGTTTTTAGTTTAAGGGCCAAACTTTGAAAAATACCCAAAATGAGAGAAAATGAGTTCGGAGGTCACGTTACATTAAGGGAAGAACGTTAGAGTTCACCCGGAATGCCTCGCACGACGAGTCTTCCTCACTTGAAAATTTTTGTTGTGTATGTGTGTTTTAAAAGGGGTTTTCTGAAAATAATTGAGACTTTAGGGACTGAACTGAAAAAATAGTTTGAAAATAGTGATTAAACAGAAAATTGAGGGACTGTTTGCAAATGACAGTATCATCCGCGTGGACAAGACTGTAGTACAATCTTGTCCGCGCGGGCTAACATGCATTGTAAATTTTTTACAGTTTCCAGTTTAGTCACTGTAATTTCCGGAAAGTTAACTGGATTTACAGGACTTAACTGGAATTGTAACTGGAGGACAGAAAATAAGGAGGGATTTGGATTTTTGGCATTCATGCTTGTCCCCTCTTTCCCTAGACTTGGATTAGTGGTCATTGGTGATGAATCCACTTAATCAAGTCATACCGGGGGTACATTAGGACTTTGTAAGCATTTCATTTGCTTAGGAATGGGGGTTTTAACATAAAAAAGAAAGTTAAAAAGGGAGTTAGGTCAAGATGTATCAACTTTTCACTACAAAAAAAGGGGTCTTTTACCACACTTTATTTGCTACGGTCCGTCGAACCCACACAAATAGGCTTTTATTTATTACAGTTTTTAAGACCGTAATAAATAAAAAATTAACTGCTACGGTTTTCTACAAATCGGAGTAAATAAATGTTTTTATGTCGGTCTTTTTTAAAACGTAACAAAAGCTTTTAACAAGCATTTTTTTTTTCCATTTACATTAGTTTTAACATGACCATAGCAATTGTTTTAAAAAAAATGAAATCTCTTTCGTCCCAAATTATTCCAAATTTCCCCCCCAGTTCCCTCCACGGCTCTACCTTCCCTCCCAAAATCTCGCCCTAGAAATTGAAATCGTAGTTTGCGTCCAAATCCGCCGCTGAAAAAAAAAAAACTTCCCGCCACGGATCCACCCCTTCCCTCCCAAAATCTCAAAGCCCTAAAGCCCTAGAAATTGAAATCTCTTTTTGGTACTAATCCACCGCTGCTGAAGAAATTGAAACCTCTCTTACCGTCCCAAAAATCGTAATCCGCCGGTAACCATTCTTCTCTCTAATTCTACCTCAACGTCAATTTCTATAATCTATGTATTTATCTAATTTAGTCTTTTCTTCTCCACGATACCAATGACAGTTGAAGTCGCTCAGTAGCAGCTGAATAATCTCTCTTTCCGTCCCAAAATCGTAATCCACCGAGGTAACCATTGTTCTCTCTAATTTTATGTGCATTTTGCAATTTTTTTTTACTACCACACTCCAACTGTACGACGATTTGCCTGAATGAAATGGGTTTTGTGTTATATCACTATATTTACTTGTGTTGCTTCAAGTTTTGTATCTTTTTTTATGTGGGTTTCATCAAATGATGATCTTTTTATGTGTTTTTTCCTCTTGAATCCTGAGTTGGTCAGTTTTACTCTGTGTTTTTGTTAGGTTTACTTGTCATAGAATGTTGGGTTTTATCTGCATTGTTCCATCAATGCCAGTGGGTTCTGCTTGTTGTATTCGGAGCACAATTATATGGGAATGTTGATTAGTCTAAGTGAGATGGATTCTTTCGTTACATTATGTTATTAACAGTTCTTCCTTCATCGTTTATTCTTATCTTTTGTTTTGATTTTGGAACTCTCTTTCAAGTTTGCATACATGCCTGGATAATATCTGTATTGCCAATTTGCCAGTGGTTTTGTCATTCAAGTACAGGTTTTGTTGCATGATTATTTTCTGAAATTTGATCCTGCTCCAGTTTATGCCTCTGCTTTGATATTTCAATCTGAAAACCCACTCTACATGATCCAGCTATTCTGAGTTAATTTGCTTAAAGCTTCATCAAATTAGTTTGTTTATCTCAAACACACATTGGCATGGCTCACCCATGATACTGAGTTAATTGAGTAACCTAACCTGTTCCAATGAAGCTATTATAGATGTTGACATTGGAATGTGAGATGAAGTTGCTAGAATATGTTTATATTTTTAGGATACTCAAACTTGCCATCAAGGGCAGCCCAATACAGCACGAGACAGTGGAATGTGAGATGAAGTTGCTATCCACTGCCTAAATTGAACTATTAAAATAAGAACAACAAGTTGCTATGAATCACTATACATAGCAAGCAGAATTTTTGTGACTTTCATCTGCCTTCTAAGCTCTAAATTACGAGTAGTAGTTTGGTTAAATAATTAAATTATTGAAAGGGTTGTGAACATTTATATTCTCTGTTCCCTATAGTCCAACATGCATGCAACTGCAGTGGCAAATGTTGCTCAGCCTAAATCTTTTTGACATAACTTTATTTCCGAAATCGATACAGACGGCTGATACTTTTTATTTATCGAACAACCTACTAGTAATGCATATTATCTCGCAGTTTAGAGATTTGACCTACAATTAAACTTGTTACGGAGTATTTCCTTTGTTCCTTCCAAAAGTATTTATTATCAGTCAATGACTGACAGTCATCAATGACATTTTAGATCAGTGAATTCAATAGATGGACCCTAAGGTATTCATTGATTGCTACTTATGCAGTCCGAAACAGAATTGGTATCTGCAAATGAATTTTAACAGGAAAGATATATGGTTAATTGTTCTTAGTCCATTAGTATGAGTTTGCCTTTGACTATAGGAGAGACACCAAACAAGACCAGAGACACTAAATAGTGAACTACTCTTATTAGTATGAGTTTAGGGCATGAACTTGGGTAAGGATTTAACTGCTGAAATGTTGAACGGTAAAAAGACAAATGCAAAACTATGATGGGAAACTCTTCCGTGTCCCTTAAACTGTTAGAAATTGAATTTCCCCTGGAACCTTCCTGATGTGCGAACCTCATTGAACTCTACTTGGATTGGGCTCAAGGGTTTAGTACCATAAAATAATTTCGTAATTTCAATGAGAGAATGATAAATATCGGTGCAAAAAAATTGGCAGTCTCTGTTTCAAGAAATTTTAGCAGCTGCATGTATTTGTTATCAGCTGCATCTAGAGCAAGAGTTTCGGTAAACACATGCAGTCAGATCATTGTGATTTCACGATTTTCTTTGAATTATGATTGCTATGATTTCCTTTGAATTATAATTGCTATCTCTACAACCACACAGGCAAAATGAAGAGACTGAGAGCATATTCTAAACTCTAATTATAGTTGGCAGATCTACATGTAGGATGAATTTCCACTATGTCGTGTTCTTCTTACATACATGCATTTATTGTACCCATGTATATCTTCGTAAATATTTTTAAACCCATATGGCGTAATTAATTAATGTGCTCTTTTTCTTTAGGTTTTTTTTTTTTGAAAATAAACATGGATAAAAGTTGGATTCACTTGAAGAATAGAGCTTCAGAAGAATACTTTAACGGGGTTGAGCAATTTCTAGAGTTTGCTTTTATTAATGAAACCACGACAAAATGTCCTTGCAAGAAATGCATGAATCGTTTCTTTATGGACAAAGATACAATAAGGGGTCACTTGATATGGAATGGTTTTTGGACCAGTTACACACGTTGGGATCTTCATGGAGAGACTCTTCAAGCTAACGAAGATGATAATGCTAGTAGCCTACATCAAAATGTATCACACGTAGGGGATGATATGGTTGGAATGGTGCATGATGCATTGGGTATGGAAAACTTTGACGAATTCACAGGCAATGAAGAAAGTCCCATTAGCGATCCCTTTGAGGGAGCAGATGAAGAAACCAAAAAGCTTTTGAAGCTTATTGAAGATGCACAACAGCCTTTATATGAGGGGTGCAATAATTTCACCTCATTGTCATTTCTCGTAAGACTATTGAATGTGAAAGTGACATGCAAAATGTCTAATAAGGCTGTAACTGAAATCCTGAATGCATTGCGTGAGGCATTCCTTAATGCACGCTTGCCCAAATCCTATTACGAAGCCCAAAAGATAACTTCTAACCTGGGATTTAGTTATGAAACATGGGATTCTTGCAAGAACAATTGTATGTTGTACCGCAACGAGGATAAGGATCTTAATAGATGTACCATATGTCAATGTTCTAGGTATCGAGAAGTTGACCCCAATAATGAAACTATTAAGAATGGTGCAGTACAAGGGAAGAGAATTCCGCAGAAGCAAGTGAGATATTTCCCTCTTAAGCCAAGATTGAAAAGGTTGTTCATGTCTGTACATACTGCTTCACTTATGAAATGGCATGCTTCAGAGGAGCGTACCAATGATGGTGTGATGAGGCATCCAGCGGATTCCCTAGCGTGGAAAGATTCTGATGAACGACACCCATAGTTCGGAAGTGATCCGCGTAATGTGAGATTTGGTTTAGCATCCGACGGATTCAATCCGTATGGGAATATGAGTAGCTCCCATAGTACTTGGCCAATAGTGCTAATCCCATATAATCTGCCTCCTTGGTTATGTATGAAGCAGTCTAATTTCATTTTATCGGTTCTTATTGATGGGCCTGATGGACCTGGTGATAAGATTGATGTATATTTGCAGCCCTTAATAGAGGAGTTGAAGGACTTGTGGGATAATGGTTTTGACACCTATGACGCATCAAGCAAGGAGATGTTTAAACTACGTGCTGCCTTAATGTGGACGATTAATGATTTCCCTGCGTATGCTAATTTATCGGGTTGGAGTACTAAAGGTCGATTTGCTTGTCCATGTTGTAACAAGAAGACAAAATCTCGTTGGCTATATAGTGGAACAAATTTTTGTTACCTAGGCCACCGACGATGGCTTAAAAGTAGCCATAAGTTTCGTAGAGACAAAATGGCCTTCGACGGTAATCAGGAGTGGGATGAGAAGCCAAAGGTACTATCGGGCTCAGAATTGTTGGATCAACTAAAAAATGTTGGAACCGTGTACAAGAAAGAAGATATTTTTAGAAAGAGAGAAATGGAAGCAAAAGAAAAGGAAGTAGAGAAGCAAAAGAGAGCTGCAGCCAGAAAAGAGAATCAAAAAAGAAAAAGAAAAAGGCAAAATGTTCTACAAAGAAAATCAAAAGACAAGAAAAAAGAGAGATGTTCCAAAAAATAGTGATAAAACAGATAGTTGGAAAAAGAGAAGTATTTTCTTTGAATTGCCTTATTGGGAGTTTAATTTGATTCGTCACAATCTTGATGTTATGCATATCGAGAAAAATGTTTGTGACAGTATAATCTACACATTGTTAGGAACCTTTGGAAAATCAAAGGACTCCATAAATGCTCGGCTTGACATGAAAATGATGGGAATAAGGAAGCCACTACATCCTAGAGAAGGAGTATCTGGATCAAAGAAATTAGCTCCTGCTAGCTTTACAATGAGCAAGACCCATAAAGAAGTATTCCTTAAGGTTCTAAAGAATGTGAAGGTTCCAGATGGATATGCATCAAATATTTCACGTCGTGTTCATTTAAAGGATTGTACTTTAAAGGGTTTAAAGAGTCATGATAACCATATTTTGTTGCAACAGTTACTTCCGTTGGCTATCCGTAAAGCATTACCGAAAAAAGTGGTCAAAGTGTTGATTGAAGTGACCAACTTTTTTAGGAAATTATGTTCCAAAGTTAATCGAAAGACAGATCTTGTAGATATTCAAGAACGCATTGCCCTTGCTCTTTGTCATCTTGAGAAGATATTCCCACCAGCATTCTTTGATATAATGATGCATTTGCCGATTCATCTTGCGGAGGAGGCCCTAATTGCTGGTCCAGTCCAATATCGTTGGATGTACCCAATTGAGAGGTATGTTTCAATGATTTATTAAAAATTCATCTTCATGTCGTTCATATTTTTATGGCTTGTTCTATAATATATAGGTATCTACAAATTTTAAAGCAATATGTACGCAATCGAGCACGTCCAGAAGGTTCAATCGCTCAAGGATATATATTAGAAGAGTGTATGAATTTTTGTGCGAGGTATCTAAAGGATGTTGAAACTAAGTCAAATCGACCAATTCGAAATTATGATGGTGAAGATAATATGGGTTGTCATTTTGGAAAGGCAGAGACCTTTTATCTTGATCGCATTACAAGAGAGCAAGCTCATCGTTATGTTCTAGCTAACACCGAGGCAATTGCCCAATATCGACAGTAAGACATTCAAATCCGAAGTTAATTTTGTAATAACTATAATATATAAATATATGGCATAATTTGATCTTGATGAATATTTAGTGACCACCTTTTATACATTAAGGAAAAATATCCTCGGAGTTACTTTTACATATGCATCCATATATATATATACTGAATATTTGTGTTATATATTTTATTTATAGGAGTATTTGTGGCAGAAATATTCTACTTGTTGGCAAATGATACATTTTCAACAGTTCCACTGCTAGTGACTTTAGAGTTTATCTTTTGACATGGCTCTATGACTATAATGGCTTTTGGACAATGTTATATATTTAGCACATGTTTAGTATTATGAAATTATTTCTTTTGGATATTAAGCACTTTGGGATTATTGTGGTATTGTTTATTTTGGAATGGAAAAGTTCTCTTTTTCATATACATATTTTCTAGAAATTGTGATTTAGTAAAAATATACCACCATTTTAGAAATTATATATATATATATATATATATATATATATATATATATATATATATATATATATATATATTGGTTTAAACCGTAACAAATATTAAAAAAATATCAGCACTGTTTTATTATTATTGTAAACAAACTGACACATAAAAATATATGTTACGGTTAAAATACGGTCACAAACTAATATGTCGAACACAATTATCTGAGGTGACGTGTAAATAACCGTAATAAATATATCAATTGTGACGGTTATAACCGTCGCAAAAAAGCATAACATAACTTTTAAACAAATGACACTGTTTCTTTTGCATTGTTTCTGAACCGTAATAAATATATCAATTGTGCCGGTCATAACCGTCGCAAAAAAGTGTAACATTACTTTTAAACATATGACACAGTTTCTTTTGCATTGTTTCTGAACCGTAATAAATATATCAATTGTGACGGTCATAACCGTCGCAAAAAAGCGTAACATAACTTTTAAACATACAACACAGTTTCTTTTGCATTGTTTCTGAACCGTAACAAAGACCGTCACAAAAAACAATTATGACGGTTTACCACCCGACACAAAGTATTTGTGACCCACGCAATTAAGTCGGACAATAAACCGTCACAAAACCGTCACAAATGTCTTTTGTGTCGGTTTTTGAGCTTTTTGCTACGGTCCGTCGACCGTCATAAAAGGGGTTCTTTTTTGTAGTGTTTAGAGGAAGGTTTCTAAGGTGGTCATAGGAAGACCAACCATGAGACCTATACTCAAGTGTATCTCGTACATCTTGTGTGACCCATTTTGTGTGTCTAGATGATGTTCATCCAAGGAAAATGTTCCAAGGTGAGCATCTTAGACAAAGGGGAGGGGAATTTGCAAGAAATGTAAATAATGTTGACCATTTGAAATGATCATCTACGGAGATTGACTCCAAGATGACCATATGTAGGTCAAGGAAGCAAGTAAGAGCTAAAAATGTGAAGAGGCATGAAATTATGTAGTGTGAACCATTTAGAAGTGGTCATGTGTGGAGATTGACTCCAAAATGACCATCTCTTAGGTCAAGTAAGCAAGTACCAAGAGACATATAAAAATAAAGAGAGTGGGGAATGACTTAAAAAGGAAGAGAATGTGGATCATTTTTAGAGGATCATCCATGGAAATGGGTTTCATGGAGATCTTCTTGGATCCTTGGGACAAGAGGGAAGGGGGATGAGCAAGCAAGTAAAGAAGGCTAAACTAAATCATTCATGGATGAGAAATATGCATGAATGAAGGAGATTTGTGTAAGGGAGGTGAGGGTTTACCAATTGTTTCTTGGTTTGGGTTTGAAGGATTTCAAGGATCAAAGTGCTTTTGGGATGGATTTAAGGATGGATATGGTATGGATTTTGAGTTTTGGAAGTGTAAATGGCTGTATGAGGGTGAATTTGGGCAGAGTAACAGTAGGTTTTACGAATTTTTGGCCTCCTAAAACTGAGGGGAAAGGGCTAAATTTATAGGATTGCTGGATGCTGATCTTATCCGCGTGGACAAGATTGTAGGTGCAATCTTGTCCGCGCGGACTAGCCAAGCAACGTGCCTGAACAGTGTAGAAAAGCAGTTTTGGCATTTTGTCTTTGGTCAATATTCCTTTTTTTATTGGGAATGACAAATATCCGTGAGATTTTGTTTATTTATTATTATTTTTTATTCCTAAAAGGTCCTTCCTCATTCAAATTATCAAAATAATGTCCAAAATGCCCCTAAATGATTATAAATCATTAATTTGGGCTGACGAAATATTAACGACCCAGATTAAGGTACTTATAGTAGCCCCTCGGCGACGGTACTTTTAGGGAAAGTGGGGTCGTCGAAAAAAATGAGGACCCCAATCTGGCAAACATTGCCAAGATGGGCGAGGAGGTGACCGAGGTGGTCTAATGGATGGACCCTTAGTGAAAGGATTCCTACGTATCCCTTGTGGGGAATCAAGCCGATCGTAGTTCAGGTCTTGTGAGGGAAAGGAGCGGTCAAACGAATGGACCTCCCACCGCATTTTCGTTGTCGAAGGTAGACTCGACTAACGAAGGCGTTACCGCAGAAAGACTCGGCCTAGCGGAGGCTTTGCCGAAGGCTTATTCGACCTAGCGGAGGCATTGCTGAAGGCGTATTCGACCTAGCAGAGGCATTACCGAAGGCATATTCGACCTAGCGGAGGCATTGCCGAAGGCATATTTGACCTAGCAAAGGCGTTGCTGAAGGCGTATTTGACCTAGCAAAGGCATAGCCGAAGGCGTATTCGACCTAGCGGAGGCATTGCCGAAGACGTATTCGACCAAGCGGGGGTGTTTCCGAAGACGTATTGGACCTAGCGGGAGCATTACCGAAGACGTATTCGACCTAGCGGAGGCGTTACCGAAGACGTATTTGACCTAGCGGAGGCGTTGCCGAAGACGTATTCGACCTAGCGGGAGTGTTGCCGAAGACGTATTCGATCTAGCGGAGGCGTTGCCGAAGACGTATTTGACCTAGCGAAGGCGTTGCCAAAGACTTATTCGACCTAGCGGAGGCGTTGCCGAAGACGTATTCGACCTAGCAGAGGCATTGGCGATGACGTATTCGACCTAGCGGGAGCATTGGCAAAGACGTATTCGCCCTAGCGGAGGCGTCTATGCCTAAATTGAGACTTAGTTCAGGAGTATGAACCTAGGTCGAGGTTTGGTTCAGGAAGGGACCATTTGAAGGTGTTCTCGCTGGGGAAGATTCAATCTTACGATAACTGCCGGGGAAAAGGTGACCGTGTTGGTCAAGTGGCTGGACCTTATGGTAGGCTACCTACGTATCCCGAATGGGAATCAAGCCTGGTCGTAGTTCGGAAACTGCTGGGGATGCGCATGGACTTGCGGCGACAGCCGGGTTTTATCCGCTGGGGATGTGTGTCCTTCGGGTACGACTTCTTTGCCGATATCGGGGTGCCATACCGGGGCGTGCCGGCCGATCCCGAGGACCGATATTATGATGTCGAGGAGGATGACATAGAGCCGGAGATGGTTTTTCCGGGGGCAGCGGCTGAGGGACCGAGTACGGCTCGACGGAATGTGCGGAGGCGCGGCAAGGAGATTATAAGGGAGGAGGATCCCGCTCCTGAGTTGGATAGTGATTCCGATTGATTGTACCTGTTAGGGCAGAAAACTCATATACATTTGATGCACATTGTGTTTTGTTTTTTTTTCTATTTTTGGCATGTAATAACTACAGTTTATTTTGCTATGTATTTTTTGTATATTTTATTTTTTGGTTTTGATAATTATGTACTGAATGCAAGTAGCATGAGCCCGGTTTGATGTTTTTATGGGGACAAAAAGGGCATCTTTGTGGGGATTTTGGATGAAAATCATGGGAGATAGGCATATTTTCATGTTTGGCCGTTTGGGGAAGGATTTCCTCATTTGGGCAGGCAGTTTTCATCGTTGTCACAATAGTTTTTGGACTGGGGATCAATTTTATCCGCGTGGATGATATTGAGGCTGCAATCTCATCCACGTAGATGAGGGCAGCACCTGGCAGGGTTATTTAAATTTCACCTCAGACCTGGTTTTCACTACTCATCTTCATCTTCTTCCCTGTTCTTTCTGGAGTCACGACCTAAAATCATTAGAAGCCATGGAAATCATGAAAATTTCTCCTAAATCGCCAAAAGAATTGCAAATGATTTTCTTTGACAAGTTCAAGGAATGGTCTAGGGAGATCATGCACGGGAATAGGGCTTTCTTCGAAGAGAGGTACAAGATCAAGTTCTTATGGTCTATCAAAGACCTTGTTCTGGATTACGACTTGATGAGGGCTTCTGCCTCGTTATGGGACACTCGGAGGCATGTCTTTTGCTTTTCCTACAACGAGATGGTTCCCACCATTGAAGATTTCAGGGCGTTTCTTGGAGGGCCTGAGGTGGAGGAAGTTGCACTTCCTTAGCCCGGAGGGATGTCCTTTGTCAACAAATTATCTAGTCTTCTTCAAGTTTTCCCGGAGGAAGCTCGAGGTATGATCCGAGGACCCGACTATTTTGACATTTCCGATCTCCTGAATAGGTTTAGGGGTTTGGATATGGTTGGTGATTGCTATTGGGATGCCTTTGCTCTTTGTGCGATCGGGTCCCTGTTTATGGTTTGCTCCTTTGGGATGTGCCATCGGTCTCTGTTAGACGTTGTTGTGCACTGCCGATCGGGTCGGGACATAGTTCCCTTGATCTTGGGAGAGACCCTCCATGCTATTGACCGGTTAGCTGCTGGGAAGCGGTACATGCACAGGGGAAGCCCATTCCTTTTGTCGATGTGGCTGATGGAGAGGCTAGGGGTCCTGCAGGAGGCTTCACTTGTGTTCAAGCCATGGACTTTTGCCAGGAGGGCAGTTACAGTTGAGATTGGGAATCAGGCCTCGTGGGAGCTCTGGATGGCTCAGCATCGTACCCAGGACATCCGATGGTGGATTCCACACTGGCATATTGAGACTAGGAGGACGCTTCAGGAGGGATCTCTGGTAGTCATGCTTCCGGGGCTCAATTGGTCTACCTTTTATATTCCGGCTTTGGTTCTTAGACAGTTTGGGATGGAACAGGTTCCTTTGGAGGGCTGCGATGATATTGCCACCCGGGTGGTGATGTCTGTTCCTATGGACGACCCATCTGCATTTCCCTTCCTTTCCCGAGTATGGAGGTACCACGATTTCCCTCCTATGGTCCTTCTCAGGTGTTCGGAGCGCATTTATCTGTCCACTTGGTACTTGGATTGGTATGAGGGACATATGAGGGAGACTCAGGTGACTCTTATGAGGAGGCATGAGGCCATGATGGGACCAGAAGATGTCTCAGTTTCAGTATTGAGGAGAACTGAGGCAAGGGCTAGCCTATATGACAGGAGCGAAGATGACATGTTCGACTACGAGATGAGAGTGGAACGACAGAGGGAAAGGGTTCCCATGATGCTACCCAGGAGGCAGGAAATCAGAGACGAGGCTCAGCCGACCAGAGCTTTGATAGAGGCAGGCTTGATGGATCCAGCCCCTATGCCGGAGCTAGGGAGGAGGAGGATGGACATCATTCCCGTACCTAGGAAGAACACAAGGCATGGCGGGAGGAGATGGAGGAGGACAGAGGAGGATGCTGGCACTAGTGGCTAGACCCTTGAGTATCCATTGATCGCCCTTGCAGACACATTAGTTTTTTAGTATTTTTTATGTCTTTTCTTTTAGTGCAGATGTGAGTTTAAGAGTAGACCGGGCTTGAACTGATCAAGAAGTTTTTAACTGTAATGGACAGGTGAATTGCATTAGAGCTTTTCGAGATGCAGATGCAATCATTTTGGTGATGAAAAAATATGATGTTTATTTACACCGAACCGTTTCTGGCTGCCTATATTCCCCTCTTACAAATGGACTAAGGGGCTCAGGTCTCCGTAGTTCGACTCTATGAATTGTTGTTTTTTTTAGAAAGGGGAGGTAGGGAGAGGAACGAGAGAGGTGTAACCCTATTTTTTACCTAGGCTGCCCTTTCGGGTTTTCAACCTAGTTGGGTATTACTCTTTTGGCACATTGTTTTTAGAGGGGGGAAAGAGAAGTGCGACCCTGTTTTTTACCAAGGCCGCCCTTTCGGGTTTTTCGACCTAGTTGGGTATTACTCATTTGGCACTTTTGGAGGGAAGTGACTCGATCTTCAGGCATAGTATCTGCAGAGCTTGTCTCCGTTCACTGGATGCACGAAGGGATTTCCATCTAAGTATGCGAGCTGCAAGGCTCCTCCAGAAAAGATCTTCTGAACTACATAAGGTCTGATCTAGATGGGTTCCCATTTGCCAAGTGGATTGGCATGGGTTGGAGGCTTCTCTTTTAGAACGAGGTCGCCTTCTTGGGTGTCTCGATGTTTCACTTTCTTGTCAAAGGCTCTGGCCATTCTTGCTTGATAGACCCGGGTGTGTTCCATGGCTTTTAGACGGTGTTCATCTAGCAGGGCCAACTCATCATGACGACTCTAGAGCCACTCGACTTCGTTGATCTGATTTTCCAACAACACGCGGAGCGAGGGAATTTCCAATTCGATTGCACTACAAGGAAAACCGGATTTAGAGACGGAAATTTAGAGACGGACGAAATCCGTAGCTAATTTGGCGACAGATTAGAGACAGAACCAAAAATCAGAGACGGATTCGGATTCCGTCTCTAAATTAGAGACGACCCGTATTCCGTCTCTAATTCGTAGACGGAATATGAATCCGTCTTCTAATCTCGAGACGGAATCTGAATCCGTCTCTAAATTAGAGACGGAATCCGAATCCGTCTCTAATTTAGAGACGAAATCTGATTCCGTCTCTAATTTAGAGACAGATTCAGATTCCGTCTCTAAATTTTAGAGACGGGTTTTGTATCCGTCTCTAAATTAGAGACAGATTCAGAATCCGTCTCTAAATTAGAGACAGATTCAGAATCCGTCTCTAAACTTTAGAGACAGATTTTAACCCGTCTCTAATTTAGAGACAGATTTTTGAATTTGTCTCTAATTTAGTGACGAGATTCAACATCTGTCTCTAAAATTTAGAGACAGCATTTAGTATCCGTCTCTAAATTTGACTTTTCTTCTATATACTTTCATTTGTTTAGTTTTTTTCTATCTTTTTTATATAACTTTTTCTAAAAAAAACACTAATTAACAAAGGCTAAAATATTGTTTTCTAGTCAATAAAAAAATAAAAATAAATAAAAAATAAATATAGGGTAGTCCGTCCCTCTTTTGACTTTTCTTCTATATACTTTCATTTGTTTAGTTTTTTTCTATCTTTTTTTCTATAACTTTTTCTAAAAAAAACCACTGATTAACAAAGGCTAAAATATTGTTTTCTAGTCAATAAAATTTTTTAAAAAATAAAAAATAAATATAGGGTAGTCCGTCCCTCTTTTGACTTTTCTTCTATATACTTTCATTTGTTTAGTTTTTTTCTATATTTTTTCTATAACTTTTACTAAAAACCACTGATTAACAAAGGCTAAAATATTGTTTTCTAGTCAATAAATTTTTTAAAAAAATAATAAAAAATAAATATAGGATAGTTCGTCCCTCTTTTGACTTTTCTTCTATATACTTTCATTTGTTTAATTTTTTTCTATCTTTTTTTCTATAACTTTTTCTTAAAAAAACCACTGATTAACAAAGGCTAAAATATTATTTTCTAGTCAATAAATTTTTTTTAAAAAAATAAAAAATAAATATAGGGTAGTCCGTCCCTCTTTTGACTTTTCTTCTATATACTTTCATTTGTTTAGTTTTTTTCTATCTTTTTTTCTATAACTTTTTATAAAAAAAAACCACTGATTAACAAAGGCTAAAATATTGTTTTCTATTCAATAAAAAATTTTTAAAAAAATAAAAAATAAATATAGGGTAGTCCGTCCCTCTTTTGACTTTTCTTCTATATACTTTCATTTGTTTAGTTTTTTTCTATCTTTTTTTCTATAACTTTTCTAAAAAAATCACTAATTAACAAAGGCATGAGAGATGAAATATTGTTTTCTAGTCAATAAGAATTTTTTAAAAAAATAAAAAAAAAATATAGGGTAGTCCGCCCCTCTTTTGACTTTTCTTCTATATACTTTCATTTGTTTAATTTTTTTCTATCTTTTTTCTATAACTTTTTCTTAAAAAAGATTAACAAAGGCTAAAATATTGTTTTCTAGTCAATAAATTTTTTTAAAAAAATAAAAAATAAATATAGGGTAGTCCGTATACCCTCTTTTGACTTTTCTTCTATATACTTTCATTTGTTTAGTTTTTCTATCTTGGATTTTTCTATAACTTTTAAAAAAACCACTGAATAACAAAGGCTAAAATATTGTTTTCTAGTCAATAAAAATTAAAAAAAAAAAAAAAATAAATATAGGTAGTCCGTATACCCTCTTTTGACTTTTCTTCTAAAATCCTAAATAATGGCATTTGTAACTCAATTTCCATTTTTTTGAGGAAAGTAATAAAGATGAAAAACACTTTAAATGTCATTTAGAATGTAGAAAAAATTAAAAAAAAATAAACGAGGTAGCCGTATACTTTTCACAAGATCGGACACATTCCTTAAAATCCTAAATAATGGCACATAATTGTAACTCAATTTCCATTTGGATTTTGAGGAAAGAATAAAGATGAAAAACACTTTAAATGTCATTTAGAATGTAAAAAAAAATTAAAAAAATAAACGAGGTAGCCGTATACCATTTTCACAAGATCGGGACACATTCCTTAAAATCCTAAATAATGGCACATAATTGTAACTCAATTTCCATTTGGATTTTGAGGAAAGTAATAAAGATGAAAAACACTTTAAATGTCATTTAGAATGTAGAAAAAAAATAAAAAAATAAACGAGGTAGCCGTATACCATTTTCACAAGATCGGGACACATTCCTTAAAATCCTAAATAATGGCACATAATTGTAACTCAATTTCCATTTGGATTTTGAGGAAAGTAATAAAGATGAAAAACACTTTAAATGTCATTTAGAATGTAGAAAAAAAATAAAAAAAATAAACGAGGTAGCCGTATACCATTTTCACAAGATCGGGACACATTCCTTAAAATCCTAAATAATGGCACATAATTGTAACTCAATTTCCATTTGGATTTTGAGGAAAGTCCTAAAGATGAAAAACACTTTAAATGATATTTATAATGTAGAAAAAATTTTAAAAAAAAATAAACGAGGTAGCCGTATACCATTTTCACAAGATCGGGACACATTCCTTAAAATCCTAAATAATGGCACATAATTGTAACTCAATTTCCATTTGGATTTTGAGGAAAGTAATAAAGATGAAAAACACTTTAAATGTCATTTAGAATGTAGAAAAAATTTTAAAAAAAAAAACGAGGTAGCCGTATACCATTTTCACAAGATCGGGACACATTCCTTAAAATCCTAAATAATGGCACATAATTGTAACTCAATTTCCATTTGGATTTTGAGGAAAGTAATAAAGATGAAAAACACTTTAAATGTCATTTAGAATGTAGAAAAAAATTAAAAAAAAATAAACGAGGTAGCCGTATACCATTTTCACAAGATCGGGACACATTCCTTAAAATCCTAAATAATGGCACATAATTGTAACTCAATTTCCATTTGGATTTTGAGGAAAGTAATAAAGATGAAAAACACTTTAAATGTCATTTAGAATGTATAAAAAATTAAAAAAAAATAAACGAGGTAGCCGTATACCATTTTCACAAGATCGGGACACATTCCTTAAAACCCTAAATAATGGCACATAATTGTAACTCAATTTTCATTTGGATTTTGAGGAAAGTAATAAAGATGAAAAACACTTTAAATGTCATTTAGAATGTAGAAAAAAATTAAAAAAAAAAAATAAACGAGGTAGCCGTATACCATTTTCACAAGATCGGGACACATTCCTTAAAATCCTAAATAATGGCACATAATTGTAACTCAATTTCCATTTGGATTTTGAGGAAAGTAATAGAGATGAAAAACACTTTAAAAGTCATTTAGAATGTAGAAAAAAATTAAAAAAAAAATAAACGAGGTAGCCGTATACCATTTTCACAAGATCGGGACACATTCCTTAAAACCCTAAATAATGGCACATAATTGTAACTCAATTTCCATTTGGATTTTGAGGAAAGTAATAAAGATGAAAAACACTTTAAATGTCATTTAGAATGTAGAAAAAAATTAAAAAAAAATAAACGAGGTAGCCGTATACCATTTTCACAAGATCGGGACACATTCCTTAAAATCCTAAATAATGGCACATAATTGTAACTCAATTTCCATTTGGATTTTGAGGAAAGTAATAAAGATGAAAAACACTTTAAATGTCATTTAGAATGTAGAAAAAAATTAAAAAAAATAAACGAGGTAGCCGTATACCATTTTCACAAGATCGGGACACATTCCTTAAAATCCTAAATAATGGCACATAATTGTAACTCAATTTCCATTTGGATTTTGAGGAAAGTAATAAAGATGAAAAACACTTTAAATGTCATTTAGAATGTAGAAAAAAATTAAAAAAAAATAAACGAGGTAGCCGTATACCATTTTCACAAGATCGGGACACATTCCTTAAAACCCTAAATAATGGCACATAATTGTAACTCAAATTCCATTTGGATTTTGAGGAAAGTAATAAAGATGAAAAACACTTTAAATGTCATTTAGAATGTATAAAAAAATTAAAAAATAAATAAATGAGGTAGCTGTATACCATTTGCACAAGATCGGGACACATTCCTTAAAACCCTAAATAATGGCACATAATTGTAACTCAATTTCCATTTGGATTTTGAGGAAAGTAATAAAGATGAAAAACACTTTAAATGTCATTTAGAATGTATAAAAAATTAAAAAAAAATAAACGAGGTAGCCGTTAATATTATTATTAAGATGAAAAACACTTTAATAAAGATGAAAAACACTTTAATTACTATTTTCTTTAAAGATTAAATTATTGTATTAAAGTTTAAATTATTAAATTATTATTAATAAATTTAAAATAATTAAATTAATGAATATTATTATTAATTAATAATATTATTATTTTTGATGTTATGTATTATTACTAGTTATTATTAATATTATTATTAATTATATAATAATAGTTATTAATATATTCAATTATATAATTAAATAATTAACAATAATATCATTATTAGTCTTATTATTAAGTATTATTACTAATTATATGATAATGTTATCATTCTTGATATTAGGCATATTACTATAACTAAAATTTTGGGTAAATCAAATAAATGCATGTAAATATTTTAGTTAACTTTTTGTAAATTTCAGTAATAAAAAAAATCTAAAATATTTTTTCCTATTCAATAAAAAATAATAAAAATTTCTAATTATTATTAATACTATTATTAATATTATTACTGATTATATAATTAATATTAATTAATTAATTAATTAATATTTTATTAATAAATATTATTAATAATAAATATTATTATTCTTATTATTAGACATAAATATTTTAGTTAGTGTATAATATAGTGTGAAATAGATATAAGTACGTGACGTGGCGTGGTTTGATTGGATTTCAACATTTCACGCGGATTATGGCTCAAGACAAAATCTGACCGTTCAATACCTTCGATCAAACGGACCATATTATTCCAACCATTACCAAACTCCCACTCCCTATTTCACTCCTCGTTTCTCTCTCTCTCCGTCATTTTGAAAATTGAAATCACAGAACACGGTTTCTCTCTCAGCCCTCACCGTCTTCTTCATTCAGCCTCCGCCGGCGCCAGGCGCGTGAGAGATCTGAGAGTCCTTCGCCCTCCGTCACTCTCTCTATTTCTCTCTCTATTTCACTCCCTTCAACAAACCTGGCTTGACCTCCACTACCATCCCCTCTTCCTCTCTCGTCTCCGGCGACGGCAACGGTTCGCATTCCGTCTTCGCCACAGATCTGGTATGAAAACACTCCGTCTCTCCCTCTGTTTTGATTTCGCACGATTGTTTCTTCATCTCTGTTTTGATTTCGTTTTGATTGTAGATGGGGCAGCTGATTCTGATGGTGAATGGTCGACGGGGATTTCGCACGATCTGGAGAATGTTCTGATTGTTTTTATTTCGTTTTGATTTCGTTTTGATTTCGTTTTGATTTCGTTTTGATTTCGTTTGATTGTTTTGATTTCGCACGATCTGGTGAATGTTTTGATGGTGGTTGTGAATGTAGGTGGTTTGATGTGGTTGTGTGATGGTGGTGAATGGCCGACGGTGGTGAATGGTCACGGTGGATGGCGGTGGTCGCGGTGGTGAATATTGAGGACGGATTTGGGTAGAAAAGAAGTTGAGGGGGCAAATTGTAACTTTGAATTGTCAAAGGACTCGATTTAGAATTAATAAAATTAAGGGATGATTTGAAAATAAAAAAAAAAATTAAGGGATTGATTTGAGAATAAAAAAAATCAAGGAATTTGATTTAATATATATTTAAAAATATATATTAATATATTTTAAATATATATATATATATATTTAAAATATATTAATATATATTTTTAAATATATATATTTATTTTTTTAAAAAAAATTGTCAATTTAGCTACGAAAATATTTGTCGCTAAATGGTTCGAAAATAAAACGAGAATTTAAATAGAGACGAAAAATGCGTCGCTAATCAGTAGACCGGTCATATCTCGTAGCTAATTTAGATACGGACATATACGTCTCTAATTTAGAGACGGACATATCATCTCTAATTTAGAGACGGACATATCTGTCTCTAAATTAGAGACGGACATATCCGTCTCTAAAACAGGCTCTACAAAGCAATGACGCCCAATTTAGCGACGAACCTGCACCCACGGAATAGCTACGGAAAAAATCCGTAGCTAAACACGATTTAGCTACGGAATCTTCATTTTAGCTACGGAATTTGCCGTAGCTAAAATCGATTTTCCTTGTAGTGTTGGGAGCACGGCCTCCATTCCGTAAGTGAGGGCAAATAGCGTTTCCCCGGTGGCCGTTCTGACGGATATTCTGTATCCCCATAGGGCAAGGTTGAGCTTGTCTGGCCAATCTCTGCCTCTGACGGCCATCTTTCTGATGACGTTTTCCAGAGTTTTGCTTGCCGCTTCAACAGCACCATTGGTTTGGGGTCGATAAGGGGATGAGTTGTGACGGGTGATTTTGAATTTTGTCAACAATCTGTCGCATTCTCCCTCGAAATGAGAACCATTGTCAGAAATCACTTCGGCTGGCAACCCGTATCTGCACATGATGTTTTCTTTGATGAAGAGGGCTACCTTCTTGGAATTGAGGACTTTGTAAGACTTGGCCTTGACCCATTTGGTGAAATAATCTATGGCTATCAGGACAAACTCGTGGCCGTTGCTTCCTGGTGGTGTAACCTTGCCGATGACGTCGATTCCCCAGGTAACAAAAGGCCAAGGGGTTGTCATGCAGTAGAGATCATGTGGAGGCAAATGGTTGAGATTTGAATAGCGTTGACATTTGTCGCAGCTTCTCACAAACTGGATGCAATCCATTTCCATAGATATCCAGAAGTAGCCCATTCTCAGGATGACCTGCATTAAGGCTCGAGCATTCATGTGGGGGCCACAGGTACCGCCATGTACTTCGTTCATTAGCTCGGCAGCCCTTTACTAGCTGATACAGCGTAAGAGGGGACCTCAGTAATGCCTTTTGTACAACGTATCCCCCAGAATGACGTAGTGGGAAGCTAAGCATTTCAGGGCCATCATACCTTTTGCCTTGATACCTTATTTGTATTCCCCGTCTTCATTTTTGAAGGAGGCTTCATCGCTTTTTAAGTACTGGTAGATCTGAGCATACCGCGGGTCGTCTACTGGCTTTTTCTCTACTTCGATTTCAAAGCAGTAGGCTGGATTCTCTCTTCTCCTACCCTTAAGGGTTTGACTGATTTTCCTTCGGGTATTTCAACAAGGGAGGCTAGTGTAGCCAGAGCATCTTCGAATTTGTTGTGGTCTCTGGGCAGGTAGTGGAAGCTAACCTCCTTGAACTGGGCTGTGAGGTCTTCTATATAGGCGTGATACTTCTGCAGATCTGGATCAATTGTTTTCCATTTGTTGGAGACCTGTTTGATGATGAGAGTAGAGTCACCATATACTTCCAACTCCTGGATGTTCCTTTCTAAGGCTGCCTCCATTCCGGCTATGCAGGCTTCATACTCGACGGCATTGTTAGTGACTTCAAAGTTGAGATTTATGGCTATGGGAGTATGTTCATCAGTGGGGTCGACCAGGAGCATTCCTATCCCATTTCCTCATTTGTTAGCTGCTCCGTCAAAGAAGAGTTGCCAGCGATTTTCTCCTTCTAGGGCAAAAATTCCTTCGTCAGGGAATTGAGGTTCGGGTCCTTGGCATTCTTTACTTGGGAAGTCAGCCAGTTGGTCTGCCATTACTCGTCCTTTCACGAATTTCCTCGTCACATAGGTGATGTCGTATTCGGCCAGAAAGAACGACCACTTTGCCAATCTCATGGAGAGGGAGGGCTTGTCAAACAAGTACTTGATGGGATCTAATTTTGAGACCAAATGCACCGAATGAGACTGCATGTAGTGGTTCAACTTTCCCAATACTCATACCAGGCCTGCGCAGGTCTTTTCACATACTGAGTAGTTGAGTTCACTGCCTTGTAGCTTCCTGCTCACAAAGTAGATGGCGCTTTCGACTTTGGAGTCCTTCTGTTCCTGTGCCAGCTAGCCCCAATTGCAGTGTCTGTGACAGTTAGGTACAGCAATAGTGGCTTCTGCCGATGTGGGGGGCAAAGGATCTGTTAATGTTAAGATTATGTGTTGCCATGAATGTTGTCCCAAATGTTGCAAACCAGTGTTGCCACTGGTGTTGCCACAAGTGTTGCCATTTAGAATTGGCAACACTGAGATAGGTACTGTATTTTTCACAAATAAAAATGTGGAAATTAATGTTTAAATAACAGTAGTTAGTCTGCTTAAAATGAGCTAGAAAAAAGCAACAGAACCTGCCCAGGCGTTAGTTACGAAGAAGAGGGAGAAAATTAACAAATAAACATGTGTTTATTTGTTTAATTAATGACCAAGCAAAAAGATATTTTATTCAGCTATTCAGGGGCAGAACAAGTCAGAGTACAAGGCATCCAAAGTTGAGAGGTACAAGCAAGAGAAGCAAGAGAAGACTAGGTCTCCTACATATGAGGCGAGAAGGCTAAAATGGAGGAAACAAACTCCAAGCTGTTGCTGATCATTTTGAGTAGGCTCCAAGACTTTGTGGCCTATAAATAGTGCAGTGGATCTTCATTGAAGATCATCCAATTCAGAAAATGCAAATCTGCACAAGAAGTAGAATTCTGCTCTCAAGTGTTGCCATTCAAATGTCGGCAACACTCAGTCCAACACTCGAGAATTTCATATAGATTTTTATATTTTTGTGAGGTTTTGAGTGTTCATTTTCAGAGAGAATTTGTGTATATGTTGTTCCTTATATCAGGGTTCGTTTATCATTAAGGAACTTCTTCGACCTTGTATTGAATTCATATTATTAATAGAAAGGTCTTGCCTTCAAGGCACCCATCAAGTTATATATTTATATAACTTGATAAAAATTATATTCTTGTGTATTGCTTTAATTCTTCCGCTGCAAATTATATTTATTTCTATTGATTTGTGTTTTTTTCTAGAATTGGTGTATGTGTTGTTGTTAGTGTTGCCAACACTAAAGACGACACTTGTGAGTTTCGTCTCACCTTGTGAGTTTCACCTCACTTGTTCTAAGCCATAGAAATTTCAGGATCGGAGGATTCACAAGGTATGCCTTGATTTTTTCAAAAGCAAACTGGCATTCTGGGTTCCATTCAGTGGATGTGCTCTTCTTCATCAACTTAAAGATAGGCTCGTAGATGGAGGTCAGTTGATTAACAAAACGACTTATGTACTGTAGCCTTCCCATGAAAGACTTAACCTCTGTCAGTGCTCGAGGCGGCTTCATCTCGACTATGGCTTTGATCTTTTGCGGGTCCACTTCGATTCCCCGTTCGGTAACCATGTACCCCAACACTTTACCTCGCTTGACGCCGAAGGAGCATTTAGCTGGATTCAACCTCATGGAATGTTCTCTGAGGCGGTCGAAGAATTTTCTCAGATCAATGAAGTGCTGGCCATTGGATCCTTTGGAGTGGACTATCATGTCATCCACGTAGACCTCTATTTCTTTATGAATCATGTCGTGGAACAGGGTGGTGGCAGCCCTCTGGTACGTAGCCCCAACATTTTTCAAACCAAACGGCATGACTGTATAGCAATATGTTCCCCAGGGGGTAGTGAAAGCTGTCTTAGCTTGGTCCTCTTCGGCCATTTTGATCTCGTTGTAGCCGGCGAAACCGTCAACAAAAGACTTGACCTCGTAATTGGCCGTGGTGTCTACCAGCATGTCAATGTTGGGCAGGTGGAAGTCATCCTTTGGGCTGGCTTTGTTAAGATTTCTGAAATCCACGCAGCATCGGCCTTTTCCATTAGCCTTGGTGACTGTTACGATGTTGGAGAGCCAGGTGGGGTACTCAATGACCCGGATGAATCCTGCTTTGAGCATCTTCTCATTTTCTTCCTTTACTTGTAACGACCACTCAGGTTTGATCTTTCTCAGCTTCTATTTGACTGGCTTGACTGTTGGATCTAACGGTATCCGGTGCTCCACTATGGAGGGATCGAGGCCGGGCATATCCTTATAAGACCACGCAAACACATCCATAAATTCCCTGAGTAGTTTCGTCAGAGTTGCTTGTTCAGGCCCGTTGAAGAAACTGGAAATCTGCGTCTCTTTAGGCTCTTCTGCAGTTCCCAGATTCACACGAGTCAAAACCTTCTCGGCATCTTGGGCTCGGTTTTTCTCTTTCTCAACAACCTGCTTAAAGATTTCTTTAATGTATTGTTCGTTTAGTGTCTCTGCATCCTTATCTAGTGAATCATTATTAACTGTTTTTAAGTTTTTAGTTAATTTATCATTAGTTAAAGTGCCAATCAGGGGATACACGGAAAGGTTGATCATTTCATTCAGAGTAAAAGGAAGTACAACATTAGCTGCAACTTCATAGTCTTCTGGCGTAAGGCCATCAGACGACTCTAGGGATTCGAATTCGATGACAAGAGACTCGAAGGAATTGAAATAGGCTGACACAAGGGGATGGGGAACCAATCCAAGCTTTGTGACCATTTCTTCTTTGCTTGCGGACGGACCAGAGAGAGTTTCCCAATTCTTAAAGGAAATGGTAGACTGTATGACCATGGCTCGGGGATCTTGCGGCTTCTGTCCTCCTGCTTCAATCACTGCGACCATCTCTTTCATTGAGCCCCAGTCGATCAGGTCTGGAATGTGTACTTGTTCCCCAAACATCTGCTGCATGACGGGACCATCCCATTCATCTAGGGAGAATTCTGGAGTCTTGGTCTTTGGCATGACCAGTTCAAATTCAGCTGTTGTGGCTTTTTCGACAATCGGGGTAACTTCGTTGAGCTTCTCAAACTGCTTTACCAGCTCTGGTACCCCTTTGAAAGTGTACTTGCTCTTCATGGTGGTAGTAGCCCCGGGTATCTCGGGTAGGTCGAGGAACATTCTGCGGAAGGGGTTGGCTCTGGTTCCCCTAAACTTACTGAGGTTCTCTTGTAGCTTCAGTTAGCCTTCTGTAGGAGTGGGCTCTTTGGCTGTGGCATCATCCAGCTGTGGAGTGCCTTTCACAAAGTAGTCAGTCATGTCAAGGTTGAAAGAGGGAGATTTGGGACCGTTGAAAGGGGCCTTTCCTGCAGTGGCTCTCCTCCGAGCAATTTCTTTCTCTTTTGCCATCCCCTCTGAGGTTGGCTCATATCCTAGGCCATGGCGAGTTTTCTGTTCCTTCACCTCGATGACCTTGTGAGTTCCTTGTAGGTGCTTCCCGAGACCCAGACCAGGCAGGTAATTCATCTTTCTCATCATCCTCATAGCAGGAGGGATCTTGTCCCGGGTGACTGTCAGATCCACATTGCAAACTTGGACCTTAGGGGACTCGACTGTGAAGCCAGGCAGCATGAAGCCATCCTCATCATGTTTGATCTCTAGTATGGGTATTTCACCCGTGTCGGTGCCTTCCAATGTGACTAAGTCACCATAAATGGTCGTTATATCCCCATCTAAAACAAACTTTACACACTGATGAAGGCTCGAGGCGACCCCGTTAACCTGGTGCAGTCAAGGTCTCCCCAACAGAGCGTTGAAGGTAATTGGGATGTCAAAGACCTGGAATTCCATGGGTATCATTTTTTTGCTGAACCAGAGGTTTAAAGTAGCAGCCCCAAGTACAGTACGAGACGTTGAGTCATAGGCCTTGACTGTGAGGGAGGAAGTCTTCAGATCTGTGGGCTTAATGCCAAGCAGGCTCATGATCTTTGCTGGGATGATGTTCATTCCGGACCCATTGTCAATTAAAACCCGAGGGAGACGCCGTTCATCTAGCTGGACCGTGATGAAGAGGGGATCATTATGATCAGCTCCAAACTGGGGGAGATCTAGGCCTGTGAAGGTGACTATGTTTCCGTAGTGGATGTTCCCAATTAGTTGCACCACGTCGTCAGGGGTAGCATCGATGGGGCCAGTGTGCGGGCCAGACTTTCCTCTAACTTTCAACTTGTAGGGATAAGATGAAGTGAGTAAAGACCACAGAGAGATATTGGCTTGAGTCTGCTTCAACTGAGTGAGTACATGATCCTCCTTCTGGGGGTTAAGAGTTTCAGCTGTCTTGGTATAGGGGTTACGGTTCTCCCTGGGTGCCGAGTCTGCTGGCTTCTTATCTGTCTTGGAATTGCCCTGATGGATCTGCCCGGATCTAGTCAACAGGTTTACTTCTCCCTCTGGCTTATCTGTCGCCTCTTTGCAGGACTCTTTTAATGCAGCTAGGGTCAAAGGAGAAGTTTGCCTAGCGACTGGCCACCGATTCTGACTGATTTTGTTGCAAGACTCCCTGATTTTAGCGATGGTGAGAGGCTGAGCTCGGGGATATTGGGCATGACTGGCTTCTGACTAGGCGGCTTTCCGGATTGTCTCCCAAGTTACGAGCTTCTGAGCTTGAGACTGAGCTGTTGTTCCTTGGATAGCCCACAGGGCTAGGGCGTCGTCCGATTCATCCTCGTGATCATGTCTTATCTTGCCCATAGTTATCATACAACAGGAGTTACTACTTCCAGGGCTTGGTGGCTTTTCACTTTCGTCTCCGGCATCACGCAGTAATCTTGGCTCCTTTCTATAATACTCGGCGCGGGAGATAATTATGGCATTCTATGAGGGAGGTGCATCAGGTATCATGCTAGTGTCCAGAACCTCTCTCAGGGCTGAGATACACTCGGGAAAAGTGACTTCTTCCTTGGTAATACTGATGAGGATTGTTACTTTTCCTTCGGGCGGGCTTGATCTGACAATGGTTACTTTCTCATTGGGGAGGATAGAGGTCAGTCTCCCCTTCTCTAACAGATTTTCAACTATCTGTTTAGATCGGATGCTCGAGAATCCCTTCCCCAGAGCATGGTAGGCAGTGTTGAATTCCACGACATCTACATATTCATCCCCAGGAAAATCCATGGCTTCCATGTCTTCAGTTACGTAGTCGTTCCCCAAAGTTTCTTCAATTTTCTGACTGTCGGCTTCCATTTCATCGTACACCAACTTCCTCTCATTTTTGTAAGTTGAGCAACCACAAGTAAAGGACTGGCAATGCCCGTTTGTCTGGCCCAGAGTAGGGGTTCATGACACCTGAGTCCAAATGAGGAGTTCTTGGGGTCCGTTCTTGGGTATCAGGGCTACTAGAAAGGCATCGTAGGGGTCCATGGGTATGAAGGCAACTAGGGTGGCTTCCAGATCCATGACCCTTTTTAGCGATTCCAGGCACTCAGTGTGCTCGAGAGGTTCAGTAGTGACTCTTATGGTAGTGATGCCATCCATCCTAGGGGAGGAAGAGAGGGATCTAATGACATTCACAAACTCATTGTTGGCTGGAGGCTGAAACCCTTCCTTTTTGATTAGTGCTTCAACGAAACTTCTCAATTTGCCTACTAGTTTTTCGTAGGGGACGTTATGCTCCAGGATTTCAGATCCGTATTCCTCTTTAGATGGGGTCAGTTGCTCCTCATCCTCTGACGTGTTTGGACACTGACCACAATTGCACCTTGAGATAAACTCCTCATAGGGGTCATCTTCCATTGGTTCCTTATCCACATTCTCAGGCGGCTCTTCATCGTCATTGGCTGACAACCAACCATTGTGCCTGGAAACCATACAGTCATATCCATTGTGATTGTTCCAAATTGATTCTGGGTCTTGTGGTTCAGTTGATTCTTCACTCTCGTCGTCGTCACTGTCGTCGGAGTCATCGCCACTGTCATCAGAATCATCATCATTCCAAGTTATTCGAACTTCGGCTAGGAGAGAGTGCCGATCATATCTGTTAGGAGAGGACGGGTGTGTGCAACCACAGAAGTTGTCGTAGGCCCCCAGTGCTGGAAGTGGCAATTGTGACTCAACTTTTCCTCCCAGGAACTGTGGGAGAAGGGCGAAAGGCGGTGGTACATATTTGAACCCAGGGAGTATATGGAAGCAATCCTCCTCATCTGAGCCTTCACCTTTTCTATCATCAGAACGGTACTCGGCTTCTCCCAAGACCATTTTGCAGAAATGTACTAGCTCAAGGTGTGCTTCAGCCTCTTTACTGATAAGCTTCAATTCTTCTGGAGTGCTCTAGCCATCTGGTGTAAATGGTCTTCTCATAGTTTAATCTAAATGGCCCCAGTTCTTCAGTGTTAGCTATCCCTTCTTCAGAGAAATAGCGAGCCTCGTAGTCAAGCAGGGAGCTACTAATATGGGACCAGGGGGAATCAGCCTGTCCCTCATCCCCGAGGCTGAGTGGGAATCCGAATTCGGGATCCTCAACCAAGTTGATCAGGGGTATTTGGGAGTTTTCGTCTGGCTCATCATTCAAACCTTTCTTGGAGTGAGAGGGTTTTCTGATCTCAATCATGTTCACCATGTTGTTATTTCTAGGGAATAGATTATTGACAGTGTTGGGCCCCTCGGGTACTTCTAGCTTTCCCTTTTCAATTAGCCCCCGTATAGCCTTCCTTAGTACTATGCAATTGTCAGTAAGGTGCCCGTGGTACTGATGGAAAGCACAATGTTTGGTGGTGTCCGAGGAGGATCTTTGGGATCCCTAAGTGGTAATTATCCAAGGTCGGATCAAACCTTCCTTGACCGAGTCCTCAGAAGACTTCACTCGGGGGCATTCGAAGTTCTTGAACCTTATATTCTGAGGCTTGGGCATCTCGACTTTCTTAGGCACAAAAGGAGTGGCATTGTTGCAATTCTGTTCGGCAAAGTTAACAACTTCCTTGCCCTTGGGCTGGGCAGGAACAGGATTGGCGATAGTGGCTCGGTATCGGTAAGTAGGGGCAGTTGCTTGTTGCTGATTGTATGCCTTTTCAAACTTAGCCCCAGAGTTGACCATGGCACGCAGATCTGGATAGTGGAAATTGCTGAGGGATGCTCGTAGGTGAGGTTTCAAACATGACTGAAAGATGTCCAGCTGTTCTTCATCAGAAGGGGGAATGGCCATTTCACTCAGCTTAAGGTTCCAACGTTTGTAAAAGTCACCAATGTTCTCATCAGGGCGTTGCACAGTTGTTTGCAAGTCTACCCGATTCGTTTCCCATTCTAAGTTGGCCTTGTACTTTTCGGTGAAGGCATTGGTGATCTGTTCCCAAGTGGCCCTGGACTCGGGTTTCAGCCGAAAGAACCATTTCAGAGCCCCTAGTTTCAGAGAGAGACTGAAGTAATCGGACAGCTGCTGGTTCATGCATCCTTTAGCCTTCATAGCTAAGGTATAGGTGTCCAGATGGGTTTTAGGGCAGGACGTTCCATCAAACAGTTCCATACTGGGCATCACGAACTTGTGGGGTAAAGGCACAATAGAATCAGGATCTGTGGGCCGGAGGGCAGCCTTCTTTCCTGTCAGCTCGGCAATCTGTGCTTTCATTTCCTTGTGTTATTCCATGAACCAGGCCAGGTGAGGGTCCTGTGGTGGATCTGTGGCGTTCAAACCAGTGACTGAGCTGGAGAGAGGAGTTACCATTGGCGGCACACTGGTGGAGGGGATGGCCGGACCCGAGATATAAGTGAAAACCTGTCCTTGGCCTAAATTGCCCTGGGGAGTGTAAGTAGGAGCCTGGGCAAAGGGATAGAACCCAACGGCTTGCTATTGGCTTCCAATTGGCAAAGAGGGTGGTGGCAGACCTGAGGTAGCCGGGTAGCTCGGGTTTCCAGGGTGAGACTCATAAGTAGTCTTAAATGCGGGCTGTGGTCCTTGGTTATTGAACTGCATGCCTGGCTGTGGCGAGGGTGTATAACCGGTAGGGTACTGCTGCCCTGGTGATTCTGATGAGATTGGGATGAGGGCTTGCTGGCCTATTTGACCTTGAGTGAGAAATGGGTTTGTGGAAGCCGGTGAGGTGTTAGGGGCAGCTGGACCAACATCATTTAGAGTAGAGGCACTTGACTGTTGCCCTAGACCGAACTGTGGTGGCGGCATTCCAAACTGTTGCTGTGGTACTCTGAACTATTGTTGTGAGGGCCGGGCTGATTGGTTCCAAACTGAGGCGGGATCCCGACTTACTGTGGCATTCCGAGGTACCCCCAACCATGGGAAGACATCCCGTGCTGATTTTGTTCCCAGCGAGGGCTATGAGCTGGCTTGTCCATTGGTGGATGGGCCCGGTGAGTACGTGGTTGGGGAGCTAGCTGACCCATAGATCGAGAAGCATGGGCTCCGGTAGTAGTACCATAGGAGGCTGGTGGTGGCATTCTGGAGTAGTCAGGGCGACCAAGAGTGGGATTGGGGTCCTCCTCTTCTTCCACGGTGAAATTGCCGTTTGGATTGAGACTGGCGGCCAAACCATGGCTCCTAATAGCCTCCAGAAGGCTATTCATTTGTGCTTCCTGTCGCAGTTTCATTTGTTCGACCAACTGATTCCACTGCTGTTCTGTCTGGGGAGTCTCGGGAGGCGGAGTGGTGTTGTCCCCATTGTTACCAGCTGATGCAGACATTCTGAAAATTGGAGTCGAAGCAAACGCTAAAGCTGACGATGCGCTTGATTCTTCCCAACTGATCAGACGGTGACCCGATGTCCGTACCTAAGCCTTGCTAGGTGCTGCGGGAGGAAGATACAAGGGAGGTTCAGACTTTGGGATGGAAGAAAGAAGGGTAGGTGTTTGGGCTCAGGGCTCATACAACATGCAGTTATTTGTTCCCGTTTACTTAAAACCTGTTTTGTTAAAACATAAGTGGTTGGAAAAGATTGCTCTTCTTTTTCATAAACTACTCTAAGTTCTGGATCAGTGGAACCCATCACTACGCCTGCGGACCCTCAACCTGTAACCTCAAACAAGGGTTCCGTAGGGCAAGCGGGTCCCACCGACCAAAAAAAGGAAACAAACCTAAGGTCTGGCGGATCATGGAGTCTTAACGCGCCTTCGATGTAAATTACCGGCGAAGCCTGCGTCGAGAATCAAGATCGGGTCAGAGTATCTGACGGAAAACCGGCATGACTCTGAATAATATTAGTCCACAAGGGATCTTGACCCGTTGTTGGTTAAGTGGCAATTAGGCATGGATCGAGCGTTAATCCTAGATGACTCGGTGTCACACTGGGAGCCGGTGTATGAACCGTGCGGGCCAAAGTCAAAGTCCGAGCCCCAGTCAAGATCGGATCAAAGTTTATGACGGAAAACCGGCATGGCTTCGACTGAGTTAGGTCCGCAGGGGATCCTGACTTGGCACGTTGACTAGGATTTGACCTACTACGGGGCATGCACTGACGCAGTCTGACACGGACCAGACCAAAAACCAACTGAGTCTCGGACAAAGTGTGTCACGGACAAGTGCAGGGTCAACACGAGGGTAAACCAATGGTTGTTTGGGTCATCCCGTGCTCGCACCGAGAGGCGTAGGAAGGCCTCCCAAGCTGCTACTGAGATTTCCCGGGTTAAGGACGTAGTGTGCAGTGTAAGGTCAACGTGCGCGTAGTGTGCGTCAGTCTATTTTCCTTTTTGAATAAAACAGAAATTTTCAGATGTGTTTTAAAAGCATGATGCATGCAAAAAAGATTTTTTTTAAAAAAAAAACATGCAAGCACATAAACACATAAAATTCGAACAATTAAAGAAACGGATCCGACAGTCAAAATTTTGACTTTTCCCAGGGACGATCAAAACAACAACAAAACATAGAGGGAAAAATACACACACACACAACAAAAGGTGTCAAGTGTTGGGACGGAAGCTTGACCCACAAAATTTTTTTTTTTTTTTTTTGAAATGACACCGGTACGTGGCATTCTTATACCATATTTTATCCCCGACTCTGGTAAGGAGGCGTTAACAGGAAATTTAATGGTTTCCACCTATATACCGAGTATCATTTTTTTTATTATTATTTATTTTTTTAAAAAAAACTTTTCTTATCCCCAGCGGAGTCACCACTATGATGATGTGCATTCGCGATGTTTTTTCCTTTTGTTCTCTTTGGGAATTGTTTTGGAAAAAATCATTTTTTCGGAGTCGCCACACCGTTTTTAGCTTAAGGGCCAAACTTTGAAAAATTCCCAAAATGAGTGAAAATGAGTTCGGAGGTCACGTTACATTACGGGAAGAACGTTAGTGTTCACCCGAAATGCCTCGTACGACGAGTCTTTCTCACTTGAAAATTTTTGTTGTGTGTGTGTGTGTTTTAAAAGGGGTTTTCTGAAAATAATTGAGACTTTAGAGACTGAACTGAAAAAATAGTTTGAAAATAGTGATTAAACAGAAAATTGAGGGACTGTTTGCAAATGACAGTATCATCCGCGTGGACAAGACTGTAGTACAATCTTGTCCGCGCGGGCTAACATGCATTGTAAATTTTTTACAGTTTCCAGTTTAGTCACTGTAATTTCCAGAAAGTTAACTGAATTTACAGGACTTAACTGGAATTGTAACTGGAGGACAGAAAATAAGGAGGGATTTGGATTTTTGGCATCCATGCTTGTCCCCTCTTTCCCTAGACTTGGATTAGTGGTCATAGGTGATTAATTCACTTAATCAAGTCATCCCGGGGGTACGTTAGGAATTTGTAAGCATTTCATTTGCTTGGGAATGGGGGTTTTGACATAAAAAAGTAAGTTAAAAAGGGAGTTAGGTCAAGATGTATCAACTTTTAGAGGAAGGTTTCTAAGGTGGTCATAGGAAGACCAACCTTGAGACCTATACTAAAGTGTATCTTGTACATCTTGTGTGACCCATTTTGTGTGTCTAGATGATGTTCATCCAAGGAAAATGTTCCAAGGTGAGCATCTTAGACAAAGGGGAGGGGAATTTGCAAGAAATGTAAATAATGTTGACCATTTGAAATGATCATCTATGGAGATTGACTCCAAGATGACCATATGTAGGTCAAGGAAGCAAGTAATAGCTAAAAATGAAAAGAGGCATGAAATTATGTAGTGTGAACCATTTAGAAGTGGTCATGTGTGGAGATTGACTCCAAAATGACCATCTCTTAGGTCAAGTAAGCAAGTACCAAGAGACATATAAAAATAAAGGGAGTGGGGAATGACTTAAAATGGAAGAGAATGTGGATCATTTTTAGAGGATCATCCATGGAAATGGGTTCCATGGAGATCCTCTTGGATCCTTGGGACAAGAGGGAAGGGGGATGAGCAAGCAAGTAAAGAAGGCTAAACTACATCATTCATGTATGAGAAATATGCATGAATGAAGGAGATTTGAGTAAGGGAGGTGAGGGTTTACCAATTGTTTCTTGGTTTGTTGCTTAGGGTTTGAAGGATTTCAAGGATCAAAGTGTTTTTGGGATGGATTTAAGGATGGATATGGTATGGATTTTGAGTTTTGAAAGTGTAAATGGTTGTGTGAGGGTGAATTTGGGCAGAGTAACAGTAGGTTTTATGAATTTTTGGCCTCCTGAAACTGAGGGGGAAGGGCTGAATTTATAGGGTTGCTGGATGCTGTTCTTATCTGCGTGGACAAGATTGTAGGTGCAATCTTGTCCGCGCGGACTAGCCAAGCAGCGTTCCTGAACAGTGCAGAAAAGCAGTTTTGGCATTTTGTCTTTGGTCAATATTCCTTTTTTTATTGGGAATGACAAATATCCGTGAGATTTTGTTTATTTATTATTATTTTTTATTCCTAAAAGGTCCTTTCTCATTCAAATTATCAAAATAATGTCCAAAATGCCCCTAAATGATTATAAATCATTAATTTGGGTTGTCGGAACATTAACGACCCAGATTGGGGTACTTACACATTCAAGCTGCTCATTTGAGAGTCCCATCTCCTTGAATGTCTTGTAAAACAGAATATCCTTGCAGGCCCCCGTGTCTACTAAGAGTCTGCTCGTTGTACACCCATCTATTAATCCTGGGATAACGAGAACTTGCTCTCTAGCTGCTGCATTAGTTGCCAGCTCGTCTGGATAGAAGTTGATCATCTCGTCCCTAATGTAGCTTCTAGGGGGTACATGCGGAGCCTTATTGAGCTGGAAGATTTTGTGCTTCAGGGCTGTATTGCTAGCTTGCTTAGTAATAACTCCCAAATTCAATCTAGGCTGCCTCGGCTCTTGCTGTCCACCAGCAGCTCGCTCACCACCACCTGCCTGTGGTCTTTTCACATACATGTCGAGCCTTCCCTGATCGACCCACCTCTGAATGATGCGTTTCAAGCTCATACAATCCTCTGTAGTGTGGCCTGTATCTTTATGATAGTCGCAGTACTTGCTGTTATCCCTTCTGAACTTATTTCCTGGGTTCATAGGGGCAGGTGGGCCTAGCTCGACTGTATTCATGATCTCTGTTCGACTCACTGTCAAAGGAGTGAAAGCTTCGGGCACTTTCTCAGTCGCCCTAGTTCTGTTTTTGCCATTTTTGTTGTTCCCCCCATTCTTGGCTGTGTCCTTCTTATCACTATCAGCGACCTCAGCCTTGGGGCCCTTACCACTTTTCTTTTCTTTTCTTTCTTCAGTCAGTGCTACATTGTAGGCCTTCTCGAACAGTTCTTGTCGGGTAGTCACGGTCCGGACTGTCAGCTCGTAATCCAAATCTATAGAAGCAATCCCATTCCTGAAACAATTGATTACCCCCCTGTCAGTGAGGTCCTCCTCAATCTTGTTGACCATCTCCTTGAATTTGGTATAGTAGCTCATCGAGCTTTCATTCTTTCTCTGTACCATGTTATTCAAGTCGGTGACTGTCATCTTTCGAGCTCCAGCTGTCCAGAAGTGATCCAAAAATTTCTTCCTCATATAATACCAAGTCGAGATGCAACCTGGTGCCAAGCCATTGAACCAAGTAAGAGTTGCCCCGGTGAGAGTGCTAGTAAGTGCCTTACACATCATGTCGTCCTCGTTGGAGACAAAGCACATAGTAGCCTCCAAATGTTGTATATGGATTTTGGCATTGGTTGCACCCAAATACTTTTCGAGGACGGGCAATCTGAAACCTGGTGGAGGTCGACGGTCGATCAATTCTTTGGACAAAGGTCGAAGAGCAAAGTCGCCTCGTTCGCCCTTTCCTACATCCTCCTTTTTGTCAGCCTCCCACTGTTCAATTTTTTTCTTCCACTGTAGCCATTCCCTGGCATCTGGCGGGCCGTCTCTAGCATGGGAGATGTCATTGGATCTTTGCCTTTCCTCACAGTGAGGTTCCCTCCTCGAGTTGGATTTGTGCCTGTCACTCCTAGGGGGAGTTATCTCTCTACTTCTTCTATCCATGTGAGAGGGCGACCTGACTGAATTAACTGGCGACCTGCGCCTTTCCTCCCTGACTGGCGACCTGAGCCTATCTTCTCTAATCGGCGACCTGCGCCTTTCATCTCTTGTTGGTGACCTGTGCCTTTCTCCTCTGTGGGACTGCGACCTCTCGTGCAGCGGTGCCCGTGCCTCTACTTCCCTTTGCGCGCCTGGCCCGACTCAGCCTCCTGCTCTCTGTTTGTGTTGAGATGACTCCTAAAGTCGTCAGGTGGAACTGGTATATGGGTTCGAATAAGAGGCACAATCTATCGCTCACCATTCTGTTGGACACTTCCGCCTTGCCTAACACTTCTTTTGGGCTGCCTGTTGGAAACCTGGGAGGGGGCTGCCCTCTCTGACATTCTGTCGGCCTGCTCTGACTCCTCCTCCATTGCTATCAACTCTGCCAGAATTTGGGCTCGCTCCAATAGCATCTCCTTTTTGCCAAGGGGATTGGTTGAGGGACCAACCTTGTCGCCTGCAGCCATTCGCCCTGTTTGACGCTTTGGAGGAGGTTGCGCTTCCTGCTCGACCTTAGGTCATTTTTCCCTCCTTCCATCTGGCAAACCTCTACCATCAACTACACTATTCGATCTCGTCGCCCTTGGCGGAGGAGGGGGAGGCATGTTAGCATTGCGGTTTCCAGCATTAGCGTTGGCATTAGTATTAGTATTTCCCTCGTAGGGTTCGTCCGAGGCGTCAGAAACATGTCCGTCTGTGAATGAACGCTCGCCCGAAAAATTTATGTTGTATTGTAATGATAAGCTTTGAAAATTTCGGTTTTCGGGAGTCGCCACGCCGTTTTTAAAGGAAAACATTGAAAAACCTATTTTTAAGAGAATTTTGGGTTCGGGAGTCTGGTTACGTGTTTGGGAAGAACTAGAGAGTTCACCCAACACGCCTCTTTCGAGACTTTCAATCAACATTGGACAATTATAGACATTCAAAGTGTGTGTGCAATATGTGTCGTTGAGCAAGGCATGCAAATTTGGCATTTCATTGATGACGTACAGACTGGATACAACTTGTACTCGAGATCGCTATTCCAAAGGGAGTCACCCCGAAGATGGGTGTTTGCACCCGAGATTGACTGTTCCAAGGGGAGTCACCCCAATGATTTTGACTTTTTTTTTTCTTTGGGAGTCACCCGCGACTTTTGACTGTTTTGATGGGGAGTCACCCCGATGATTTTGACTTTTTCCTTTGGGAGTCACCCGCGAATTTGACTGTTTTGATGGGGAGTCACCCCGATGATTTGACTTTTTTCTTTGGGAGTCACCCGCAAATTTGACTGTTTTGATGGGGAGTCACCCCGATGATTTTGACTTTTTTCTTTGGGAGTCACCCGCAAATTTGACTGTTTTGATGGGGAGTCACCCCGGAAATGGGCGTTTGTACCCGAGATTGACTGTTCCAAAGGGAGTCACCCCGAAGATGGGTGTTTGCACCCGAGATTGACTGTTTCAAGGGGAGTCACCCCAATGATTTTGACTTTTTCCTTTGGGAGTCACCCGCGAATTTGACTATTTTGATGGGGAGTCACCCCGATGATTTGACTTTTTTCTTTGGGAGTCACCCGCAAATTTGACTATTTTGATGGGGAGTCACCCCGAAGATTTGACTTTTTTCTTTGGGGGTCACCCGCGAATTTTGACTGTGTGAGAAATCTGTACGGTCTTTTCGGATCGGGTAGTTTATAGTCATTCTGGGCTATGGATCTTGGAAATTGAGAGAGGTGGGCGTTTGAACCCAAATGAAATGGTGAATTTTGATGATAGGCAGTCAAGATAGACTGACAGAATTGACCAAGGGTAGAAGGGGAAAATCACCCCTTCTGGACTATGGATGTCGTTCGACATGGGGAGTTTCCCAAGCTGTTTTAATTAAAATAGTTTGGGTCGTAAGACAGATCCCCAAATTGGAATCTGCCAAGCTCAGAGAGAGAGAAAAGGGAAAATTTTTGAAAGTTTCTTCCCCCCATTTTGATTTCAATCCAAAATTGACAATGCCTCCGCGAGCGGAATCGAGGAAGAATGTGCAATGATCATTATCCGCGAGGAGGAAGCTCGTCGATCGGAACAAACGGAAGAAGTTTCCGGAGGGAAATGGGCTCTACCCGAGCCTTGATTTGCATTCTTCCACAATGGAACGGATGGGGGTAAGTATTTTAAATCATTAACCCTTTCGAAATTTGATATTAGGGCTTGAGATAAAATTTTGGGGAAATCGCTCCCAAAGGAATGTTGCATGCTTGGCATGGAGTGCATTATTTTGAAAAGATTTTTCGTTTTCTGTTTTTCTTCTTTTGAAATAATTGGGTGATTTTTTGAAAATGCACATGCACATATCGTTATGAGTATGTTTTTGATACCTGTGTTGTGCTTACCTGCAGACTTTGCGGACCAAGGGGTCCCCTGAGGCGATTGCGACTATTTGGGGCCTTCTTCCTGGCTCTTCTGATTTACCGATAGTCCCAAGGGCTTGGTTTTTGCTGCTGGTCTTGGACCATTTTTTACTGCCGTTGGAGCTTTTGGGGACACGCCGAGGAGCGTGGAGCTGGTGCGAGCCTTCAGGCAGTATTGGTGGGAGTCTACCCACACTTTTCATCTATCTTGGGGTGAGTCTACCATCACTCCCTATGACTTCACTGCTATCACCGGTGCGGTTCACGGGCGAGCCCATCTTTTACGAGGACCACTGGTATGCGAGCACGGACGCTTTATCCGAGGCGTTGGCGGCGATGACATCGTCAGAAGAGCGATGGGGTTCCGTTGGCGGATTTGCACTCGGCTTTGACCTTGTCAGGTGCCGTCTCTTCCCGAGGATGCCGCTACTGATTACTTGGCGGTTGGCGAGAGCCTTTATGCAGGCCGGATTTTCGACACCTATTTTGTAATGCCTCTACGACGGCATTGACTCTTTTGCTGGAGCCTCTTCGTGATTGGAGCTAGGTATCCAATTTTTCATGGGGCGAGGCTGGTTTGGCCCAGGTGTATAGAGGCTGGATGAGGTGAGCGAGAGCGGTGTGACCTCTTTGGACTTTTATCGACCGTCTTTGGAGGTATGCTTTTTGTTTTTCGTATATTGGCTAGCTGCGTTGGCTTTTACGTCATCATTCCTTTCTTGTTCTTTGCACACTGAAAGTTTTTTGTCTTTTGATTTCAGGTGTGGGCCTATGAGGTGTTTGGTTGTTATGCCTGGACTGTGCCTGAGAGGATTGCGGCAGATTTGTTTCCTGCTATTCGCCATTGGACTTTTGGAGCGAGGGAGAGCCAGAGAGTGGACGGGGTGAAGCCTCGTAAGACGGCCTGCTACCATGACACGATGATTGCTTTGAGGGGCACCCCTGTTGGGTTGAGACTGTTCCCCTGGCATGGTAGGTATGGCGAGGATGTAGTTGGTGATGCCGCCCTGGTGACCAGGACGAGGAGGCTTCTGATTGGCCTAGAGGGAGATGCCCTGTACTTGGGGGAGAGAGTCTGCAGGCAGCATGGTTATGGCGCTGCCTCCCACGTCCCTCATGATCCTCCTGTGGGGATTTGGCACATTCGGGCCTTGCACGACTTGGAGCGGTTGCGACCGGTATTGACGCCTTTGCGAGTTGTACGATGATGGGGATTATGCCCGGTTGTCTTCACCCGATTGGTGACCCCTCGGGTTATGGCCGCCGGGAGGCGGCGGGGATGCGAACGGCGCCTCCCGATTTTTGAGTATGAGGTTGGGGGTGTCATCCGCCGCTCTACATTTGATATGTACGAGACTCATCCTCATCTGCGGCTTCCCAGCGGGACTATACGTGAGCAATCTTTCTTTTACGATTCGTTCAAGCTTTTCTTGCTTTACTGTTTGCATTGATTGCTTCTGACTGCCTCTTTTGTTTCCATTGAACAGGTCCCAGCCAAGACGTTCAGGGTGGTGGCCAAGGCGCTCACCGGTGTCGTGAAGATGCTGCGCCAGTTTCAGAGGAGCGCAGAGCATTGGAAGGGGAGATGCAGCTCCCAGCCCGGTGACGTCGTGCCTCCGAAGAAGAGGCCTCGGCCGACTTTGGCTCCTTCTGGCTCACAGGCGGGTGGTTCGAGTCAGCAGCCCCAGCCCGATGGTGATGATGGCGAGGACGACCCTTATCAGCCCCCTTTTTCCACCGTGCCTGAGTGGCATGGGTATTATGCCGAGCCCCAGCCTTGGGCCCAGTATGAGGATGATGATTCAGACGGCGAGATCCATGAGGTGCCGGAGGGTGGCGGCGACGGCCAGGAGCAGAGCAGCTCCGAGGAGGAGGTGGGCAGCGTCCAGGACGACAGCGGCTCCGAAGAGGATGAGGAGGATGATTCCGAGTCAGAGTGATCACGGCGATCCCTTTTTGCCATGCTTTGGACTCTTTTAGGGAGAGAGAAGAGATGCATGCACTGTTTTTGTTCTTTTGGATTGTAAAACAAGTATTTTATTCCATTTTGTATTTTGATAACTGAAACATTTGCTTATTTATGTATTTGGTAGCTCATATGCACGAGTTCGTCCCAAGAAAGGCACAAAATGGTGACTTTTAATGTGATTGGGTGTTTTTGTGGTTTTTGTATGCATTGGGTGACGTTTATGCGTCTGCGGGTGTGTTGGATGTGCCGGATCCTCTCCCGTGGGCTTGATGAGCGAGGGGGAGTGTTTATGTATGATTTTCTGGTGTTTTGGACAGGTTTGGGTAGGTTTTTGAGCAAGCATTGGGCTGCTAGGGATTGCTGCAGTTGCAGCTGCTGGTGTTCCTGATGGAACTCTCCATGTCGTTCGACACAGGACTTCATGGAGCCTCCATGTCGTCCGACGAGGAGAATGCAGGGGACAGCTTCCTTGATCGGCAAGCCCCAGCACTTTATAAAAGGCAGACTCGTAAACAACTCATTCCAGCAGTCACAGCAGGCTTCAAACTTGCCTTCCACCTCAAAATTAGCCCCAAGATTCGACCTTTGACCCAAAATGGAGCATTATAATGACAGATCTAAGATCAAAGAACGTCAATTTCATTCCGATTTCATAAATCTAACCTGCCATCACCGTAGCAACAATAGGAGGGTTATCGACCAACAATATTGGTTGAGATGCATCTGGGCATTAAAGGAGTGGGCGGTAGATTGGAATCTTCTCCGGGCTGCATCCAGTGCGGGATTGCGAGAGGCATGTCTTTACCCTCTCGTATAATGATCTTACACCTACCATTGAAGAGTTAGCCTTGGCCCAGGGGGAGTGAGCTCGGGGATGCTATCTTCCCACGAGATCCACGACCTTTGGCGAAGCAATTAGCCGATTTCTTGGGATTTCACGCGAAGCGAGTAGCGATCGATTCTCGACTTGTCCTTTGTTGACCTGGCCCGGAATAGCCCGATTGGCTGTTTCGCATCCGGAGTGTTTGACCCATCCACTTGCCATGGATATTTTTATGCGATTATGATCTCCCTATCTTGCTTTTGTGAGTATGACGGGGTATGCTGCGGTTTCTTCTTTGGGAGTTGTTAGGCGGATGCGGGGTTCTCGTGGTACCGCATTGACCGAGATCCGGCCGGCGGGAGAGAGAGACATAGTTCCCATTTTGTTGGCGAGAGACTTATCATGGGATGGACCGGCCGGCTAGAGGGTCATTGCACGTGGGACGTGGCGGCCCAGATCTCTTATCATTGTGGCTCTTTGAGCGGTTGAGACTCATCTCTCCATTACCGCAGGCGAGGCTGACACCTTGGGTCACGCGGCGAGGCGAGTGGCTCGGAGGCTTCACGGGAGAGGCTGGCGAGGCGATTGGCCGGGTATACTACCACACGACATCCAATCTTGGGTTCTGGATGGAGGCTTGAGACTATGAGCGGCGGGCGGGATGACTCTGCGTAGTGAGGCTGCCGGGGTTACACTTCTCATCATTTAGCATCCACCTTGCTCGTTCGGAGCGGTATGGATACCCACAGCGGGTACATTGATGGAGTTCGAGAGAGCGAGATGGCCCGGGATACCGTTCTTCTTGACATGGTGATGTCCAGGACCCTCAGGTTCTTTGCCAGGGCCTTTTCAGGAGCAGCTTTTCCTGCTCACACAACGATACGGAAGACCAGGAATCACATATCTGTCCACCATGTATCTCATTTGGTATGGGGAGCAGATGGGACCAGTTCAGCACGCCATTGAAGCATATTGCCGAGGGATCCGAGGAGGAGACAGAACTAGCCGGGAGCTACGCGTCTTTGAGGCACAGGCTGACTCGGACAACGTGACCGATGATCCGGCAGCGGACTTTGAGAGACTCGTAGAGAGGAGAGCCAAGATGAGGGATGACCCTGAAGTTATGGCTCGGAGGATAGCTTTGAGAGAGGAGAGGGTTGCCCAGGCGGCGCTGAGAGCTGCCGGATTGGTTGACTCACCGACTCGTATTATTCCCGAGCCGGGACGACGGGAGACAGAACTGTTTGGGATAGCTAAGCCAAAGACCTCCCGAGGACCGAGGAAGAGGAAGAAGAAGGGTGCTAGTTCGGGAGTGGGAACGAGTGACTAGGATTAGGTGACCTATCATTGTATCCCTTATTGTCGACACAGACAATTTTAGATGTTCTTTTTAAAAGATATTATTTTCGCTAATGTTAATGAGTCGAGAGTAAACCGTGCTTGAACTCATCAATGAATGTATTAATGTGATGAAAGTTGAAATTACTTCAGAACTTAATCAAGACACATTTTGGTAATCACAAATACAACTGTTGACAGGATTTGGTGATTTTTATGATTTTTAGACCGAACCGCGAGCAGTGCCTACGTTCCCCTTTTACAGAATGGACTAAGGGGCTCAGGTCTCCGTAGTTTGACCCAATTAACTTTGTGTTTAAGAAAGGGATAGATAGAAGGGGATAAATGGTGCAACCCTGTTTTTTACCTAGACCGCCCGTTTTTAGGGTTTTCAGCCTAGCTGGGTATATTCTTTTAGCACCGAGCGCGCCCTTTGTTTTGCACGGACTGCCTTTTGAGAGGTTTTCAGTCTCGTCTGGGTACATTATTTTCGCGCTTTTGTTTTTTTTTTTTATTATTTTCTTTCTCTTCTTTTTTTTTATAGAGGGGAAGACTCGATTCAGACGTAATAGCGGCGCAGTTTGTCGCCGTTCACCGGGTGCATGAAGGGATTACCATCCAAATCTGTCAACTTCATTGCTCCGCCAGAGAAGATCTCCTTTACCAAATACGGGCCTACCCAGATTGGAGCCCACTTGCCCAAAGGACTGAACTGATTCGGCGGCTTTTCTTTTAGGACCAAGTCACCCACTTTAATGTCGCGGGGATGTACCTTCTTGTCAAAGGCCCTAGCCATGCGCTTCTGATAAGCCCGGATGTGCTCCATCGCCTTAAGCCTTCGCTCGTCCAGGAGAGCTAACTCGTCATGTCGACTCTGAAGCCAGTCTATCTCGTTGACCTCATTCTCAAGCAGAACCCGAAGAGATGGTATTTCTAATTCGATGGGCAAAACGGCATCCATCCCATATGTCAAAGCGAACGGGGTTTCACCGGTGGCCGTTCTTACTGAAGTACGGTAGCCCCAAAGCGCTAAGTGAAGCTTCTCAGGCCAATCCCGGCTCCTCTCAGCCATCTTCCGGATGATCCTTTCTAGATTCTTGTTCGCGGCCTCGACAGCACCATTGGTTTGAGGGCGATAAGGGGATGATTTATGTCGCTTGATTCTGAATTCCGCGAGCAGTTCGTCGGTGTGTCCCTCGAAGTGTGGCCCGTTGTCTGAGATAATCTCATTTGGAACCCCATATCGGCACATAATGTTTTCTTTTATGAAACGGGCCACCTTTTTGGAGTTGAGGACTTTGTAGGACGCCGCTTCAACCCACTTGGTGAAGTAATCCACAGCGACCAACACGAACTCGTGCCCGTTACTGCCGGCAGGAGTTATCTTTCCAATAACGTCGATCCCCCAAGTTGCGAATGGCCAAGGAGTGCTCATACAGTAGAGATCATGGGGAGGTATATGGTTGAGATTGGAGAACCGCTGACACTTGTCGCAGGTTCGCACAAACTGAATACAATCAGTCTCCATGGAGATCCAATAATAACCCATCCTGAGTATGTTGAACATCAAGGCTCGGGCGTTCATATGTGGTCCACATGCGCCACCATGGACTTCTTCCATGACCTTTCTGGCCTTAGACTTGCTGATGCAGAGTAGAAGTGGGCCTCGGTGCCTTTTCTTCCATAGGTCATCTCCCAGAATAACGTACTGGGCAGACAACCTTTTCAAAGCTTGTAAACTTTTGGCGCGGAGACCTTCTTTCGGCCTACCATCCTCTTCTGTCGGGAACGAGGCTTCGCCATGCTTAAGGTACTGAAAGATCTGGCTGTACCACAAGTCATCGACCTTTTCTAGTTCGATCTGACAACAGTAGGCGGGGTTCTCGCGCCTCCCAACCCTGAATGGTTTTACTGATTTTCCTTCTGGAATTTCCACCAAAGAGGCTAAAGTGGCCAGGGCATCCGCGAACCTGTTCTTGTCCGGGGTAGGTAGTGGAACGTGACCTCCTTGAATTGGTCGATCGGGTCCTCCATGTAAGCATAGTACATTTGCAAGTCTTGGTCTACGGTTCTCCACTTATTGGATACCTGATTGATGATTAGTTGAGTCTCCATACACCTCCAGCTTTTCGACGTTTCGCTCCAAAGCTGCCTCGAGGCCGGCTATACAAGCTTCGTATTCCGCGGCGTTGTTAGTAGCCGGGAAATTCAACTTGATAGCGATGGGGGTGTGCACATCCTTTGGATCAACCAACACCATGTCGATATCATTTCCCCTTTTATTGGCGGCACCATCAAAGAACAAGCGCCAGTCTGTACCCTCTATCATAAAAATTCCGTCGTCTGGAAATTGGGGTTCGAACTTGGGCGCTTCTGAGCTTGGGAAATCTGACAAATGATCTGACAGAGCTTGGCCTTTGATTGCCTTGCGGGTTACGAACTTGATATCGAATTCGGCTAGGAAGAATGACCATTTCGCAAGCCTTGATGACAGAGAAGACTTACCGAACAGGCATTTGATGGGATCCATCTTTGACACCAGGTGCACTGTATGTGCCAAGAGGTAGTGTCTCAATTTGCTGACCACCCATACCAAAGCTGCACAGGTTTTCTCTAAAGCTGAGTAGTTCAATTCGCTGCCCTGAAGCTTCCGGCTGATGAAGTATATGGCATTTTCCACTTTTGAATCTGGCTTTTCTTGTGCGAGCATGGCTCACGGCCGTATACATGTATCAAATATAGCAACAAGGGCTTGTCCTTATGCGGAGGACACAGGATTGGGGGACGGACCAAGTAGGCCTTGATCGTCTCGAAGGCGGTTTGACACTGTTCGTTCCATTCAACCTCCTGATTCTTCCGGAGCAGCTTGAAGATCGGCTCACAGATAGAGGTTAGCTGGTGGATGAATCGGCTGATATATTGGAGACGGCCCATGAAAGCCTTCACCTCTGTGACTGTTGTCGGCGGCTTCATCTCCATGATGGCTTTGATCTTTCTTGGATCGGCTTCAATTCCCCGTTCTGTGACCATGTATCCCAGAACCTTTCCTCGAACTACGCCAAAAGTGCACTTTGCTGGGTTCAACCTCATCTCATGCTCCCGCAGCCGGTTGAAGAACTTCCTCAGGTCGATCAAGTGTTGACCATCTGATCCTTTGGAGTGAATAATCATATCATCAACATAGACCTCGATCTCCTTGTGGATCATGTCATGGAAAAGTGCAGTGACTGCTCGCTGGTAAGTGGCGCCGGCATTCTTCAGACCGAAGGGCATAACCGTGTAACAGAAGGTTCCCCACGGGCTGGTGAAGGCAGTCTTTTCCTGATCTTCTTCGGCAACTTTAATCTGATTGTAACCCGCAAAACCATCCACGAATGATTTGACTTCGTAGCTGGCGGTAGTGTCCACCAATAGATCGATATTGGGCAAGGGAAAGTCGTCCTTCGGGCTAGCTTTGTTTAGGTCTCTGAAGTCCACACAAACCCTGACTTTGCCATTTGACTTGGTTACCGTCACTATGTTGGCCAACCACTTGGGGTATTCGACCACTCTAATGAAACCCACTCTGAGCAGCTTCTCTATTTCTTCTTTGACCTGGAGGGACCATTCTGGCTTGATCCGGCGAAGCTTCTGCTTGACTGGCCTGGCTTCTGGGTCCAGGGGGATTCGGTGCTCAACAGTTGAAGTATCCAACCCGGGCATGTCTTTGTAGGACCAGGCAAATACGTCCACATATTCTTTGAGCAAATCAATGAGGGCTTCCCGTTCTTCCCCGGTGAAGAAACTGCCAATTTGTGTCTCTTTGGGCTCTTCAGTAGTTCCCAAATTCACCGTAGTTAATACCTCATCGGCAGCTTGGGCCCGATTGTCGTCTCGGTCAAAAACCTGCCTTATATTATCATTTAAAAAGTTTTCATCTAAAAAGTCTGTGTCCTCTTCAAATGAATCATTATTAACCACTTTTAAGTCATTAAGATTTGTCTTAGTTAACTTATCATTTGTTAAGGTGGCAATTAAGGGATACGCAGAAAGGTCAACCATTTCATTCAATGCAAAAGGGAAGACAGAGTTAAAGACACGGCGATGATCGTCAGCCGTGAGAGTATCAGACCTATCTAGAGACTCGAACTCAATAACAAAAGACTCTGAGGACTGGGATTCGAAGATCCTTGACTGACTCTTGACCCTACTCTACTTATTTGACTCGAAGCTTTTGACACGGGTTGGACTTTTGCTTTCTCCTGCTGTTGTTTTTCAGAAAACTGGAGACTTCAGGCCGACCGGGGAACTTGTCGGAAATCATTGGTAAGCCGGTATTTTGAAAAGACGGTGAGGGGAGTTAGAGAAATCTGATGCAATCCCTTGGCTAGTTCGTTCATGACAACCGGACTCATTGGCTGAGGGGTCTGGCCCATCTTGTCAATACCCCGCGGATAAGTCAGCTCCTCTTTACTGATCACAACCTTATCTGTGCGGCCAAGAGGAGGGTTAACCTGGATGATGTTGACGAAGTTTTCCTCGGGAGATACCTTGGTTCTGCCTTGGTTAACTCTGTATTCCATGGGAGTCTTATGTTCTGCCTCCAGATCAGCCGGCCTTTTGTCGGACTTCGCAGTGGCGATAGACCCAGAACTCTTTATCCTGAGAGGACCAATGACGATGGGAGGGTTGGGCTGGACTTCGTTTTGGCTGACTGCTTCCTTGGTGGGCCTTTTGGGGTAACTGACGTAATAGTCAAATTTGCCTGAGGGCTCCCCTAAAGTTCCCACACTCTCGTCCCCAGCTTCGTATCCCTCCTTCAATTTCTGTTGCATGGACTTCCTCTTCTTCTTCTTTCTAGAAGGAGCATCTTCGCTGATCCAGTCTTGATATTCATCTTCCAAACAATCTTCACAATCACACACATCATACCATATGTGGGGTATGGGTTGAGCTAGGGGAGCCTCACCTAGCATCTGGTTACCAGCATGGTTGACTACCACATTAGGCATTCTTAACACTGGAATGTTAAAGTTGATGATTTTATGGTTTATCTGAGACTACTAAAAGCAAATCCCTGACTGGAGAGAAACTGATTAACAGACCACCCGGAACTCTGACCCAATACTTGCTCGCTGAAAGGGGGAGGGAATGGTTTTAGGTAGGGGAGAGGATAGGCTTAGGACGGACCCATGCATATGCTCTTTTTTTCTGTTTTTATAATTTTTATTAATCCTAGGAATGGTTGGAAAAGGGGGACACCTTCTTTTTCGCATTCTACGCTATTCCTGGATCAGTGGGTTCCATCACTACGTCTATAGACCCCCTGTATTCCACCTGTATTGCACCTCCGGGACGGACAATCCCGGCAGAGGTCCTATAGGGCACGTGGAACCCACCAATCGAAAGGGAGAACGAACCTATGGGCATACGAGCCAAAACAAGTCAAACTCGGGGTTTTCAAAACCAAGTCCAAGTCAACGTCTAGACTCGAGAGGAGAGAGGGTCAAAAGTACGTTTGAATGTACGAGACCGTGATTTGCAGGTAAAACCCTAGAAGAATTGGGCATGACCTCTCCTCATTTCGAGTTGAAAAATCCGGCATGGCCTCTCGTCACTTAGTGGCGAAATTTCGGCATAACTCTTGTTAGTATGCGCCAAGAATTCGACATGGTCCCGCGTTGACACATGTCGAGAACGCGTCATGACTTCTTACGAAGCCAAGCCGAGAAATCGATATGTACCTACGTCGAGATATGTCAAGATCTTAACGTGTACTTACGTTGAATTATGTCGTAATTCCGACATGAAGAGGGAGAGTATGCCAAGATTTTTGGAGACGAAGCATGACTCGGACTTTGTGAGAAAATTTTGAAAACCGAGTTTAGAAAATGTTTTGAAAAGTATTGGCCAAAAACCAACCGGTCACGGTAGAAAGTGTGTCACGGACAAGTGTTGGCTGACTCACAGGCTAGGAGGACTTTAGGCGCTCAAGCGTTAGCGAAACACGTCACTTTCCGCGATGCCGTCCGTACACTCCCGGGTTCTAACTCTATGTGCGGGTAGCGTGCGAGTAGTGTGAAGGTAATCTTTCTAGGAAAATATTTTTTTTGCTTTTTTTTTTTTTCTTTGTAAAAGATTTTTTGTTTTTCTCTTTTTTTTTATATGCAATATGTAATATGTAAAGGAAAATGAGAGAATGATTCCAAAGCACGACAAAAGGGGACTACCCCAAATGTCAGAATTTACCAATAGCTGTAGTCCAGCGTCATCCTGCCCTGTTCTGATCAACGGGAAGAGCAAATAGCAAAGGGGGGAAGCTCCGGCTCCCAAAAATGCCACATACCAAAGCATAGAATCATAGAAGCATGGCAAGGCCCATATGAGCACACAAAATGACACAATGCACACACAAGGAGAATGTAGAAATTGTCCAAGTTGATTTAAAGAAAGTTAGACCCTCTTAAGAAAAACTTTTTTTTTTTTTTCAAAACAGAAGAATGATACTGGTACGTAGGATTGTTAAACCACCGTTTATCCCAAGCTCCGGGTTAGGGAGCGATACAGGAAGGTTAGTGGTTTCCACCTATATACCAAGCATAGTCTTCATCATTTTTTTTTAAAAAAGAAGTTTTTCAATGTATGTCCCCAGCGGAGTCGCCACTGAATGAACGCTCGCCCAAAAAATTTGTGTTGTATTGTAATGATAAGCTTTGAAAATTTCGGTTTTTGGGAGTCGCCACACCGTTTTTAAAGGAAAACATTGAAAAACCTATTTTTAAGAGAATTTTGGGTTCGGGAGTCTGGTTACGTGTTTGGGAAGAACTAGAGAGTTCACCCAACACACCTCTTTTGAGACTTTCAATCAACATTGGACAATTATAGACATTCAAAGTGTGTGTGCAATATGTGTCGATGAGCAAGGCATGCAAATTTGGCATTTCATTGATGACGTACAGACTGGATACAACTTGTGAGCCATGACAAGGGGCCACACCCTTTACATATTATGATTTTTATAACAAGGCAGAAGATCAAGATAATCTGCTCAGGAAGCTCTGATGTCGTCCGACACAAGACTTCCCAGGAAGGGGATGTCGGACGACATGATGCCTCATGGTCAGATTGTCTTTTACAATGACCAAGCTATTCTTGAACTGGAATAACATTTATTTCACCCACCGAAGACACTGTTTGGAGGTCTAAGTTAAGTTTGGGGGTTGATAGGAGTGATCAAAGTCATGATTGACTTTTAATGATATGGATGTCATATGACATAGAACATCCGAAGTCGTCTATGTCATATGGCAAACCGCCTCCATCAACTAGATCGCACCCAAACAGACCTTAGGCACCCCAAATAGTGGCTTATGAGCCAAAAAAATACTTAGGTAAGCTTTGAGTTATGAAAGGGGTTAAATCTGACAGATCTGAAGTCCAAGAATGGCTTTATAGCTTTCTGGGAGCTCTATGTCGTATGACACAGTATCTCTAGAGAGTCCTGTGTCGTCCGACAAGAGTGGCCTAATTCAGTACCCTTCAGTCTATTTGATTCCCCCTTTGTTCTCAAGGCAAACCAAGTATTTTTATTAACTGTAAGCAGTAATATAACAGTATTATGTGAGTATTATGGGAGGATCACATGGCTTTAGTGGCCAAATGTGATAAATCACATGTTTTATGGCCACTCTTATGTAGCCATCACCTCCTAACTCAAAGGGAATAAGTAAAGATTCAAACTTTAATGGTGTTTATGCCACCAAATGTCCAGATCTAAGGTGGGGAGAAGTGAATATTGAAGATCCACTTCTCCACCACCTTTATCATGCAAAAACCCCAATATCTTACATAATATTAAAGCAAGTAAGCATGCAAGGTACTATGAGTGTATGAGAGAGTTATTTAAAGAGAGAAAAGGGTTTAGTGGCTACCGATTGTAGTCCACAAGGTAAGATCACCAATAGTATGGTGTCTACCCCTTCAACACACCAACAAGGAGGGTTTCTTTAGATCTTGGCCTTGGTGAATGTGTGTGTGTGAGGAGGGAGGTTAGTGTGTGTGTATGAGAGAGAGAGAGAGAGAGACTCTATTTGTGCAGAGTTTCCCCTATTATACTGATATCCTCCCAATCCTCTCTCTAATCCCCTTTTAAAATGATCAGCCATGCCTTGTATTTATAGGCAGTCTGATGGGAGGGCTTATGTCGTCCGACAGAGGCAGTTAAACCGCCTTAGTGTCGTCCTATGTCGGACGACAACGTACAACATTTTGGCACAGCTAGGCCGAATGGATGGCAGGCCCAATAGGTTGAATTGGCTGTTGGGTGATTGGACTTAATTTGCTTCTTTAGCAATTATATGAGCCCAAAATCAATTAAAGTGGACCCAAAACATGAGTTCGGGTCGGGGTACTCACAGTCTGCAGTCACCATGGTTGTGGGTTGAAAAAGCTTTCGAGGTCAAGAATGCACGATTCCCGGCAATGGAACCAAACTGATACTGCAGAAAACGTGCTTATCAATATCCGTCCACGTGGCAAGACTGTTCACTTGGCTCCTTGACCTGAAACACAAAACCCACGACTAGCCGGAATGGTCTCCGTCGAAGACCCTCGGGCGTGAGAGTAAGTATGATGTATGAGAGCTCAATATTATAAAGAACAAGATGTATTCAATATAACAAAGAGCAATTACCTTGGAACGGTTGACATTGCTTTGTATTTATAGTTGTTGATGAGAGTTGTATTTGTGATAGGTTTGTATGAAATCCCTTAATTAGTGGAACAGATTCGTGATTGAGATCTTATCCATATATAACTCCTGATTTGTAGGGAGTCTCGTCACGCTAAGAATTGTAGGTACGCCAGGACTCTGTAGGTCGACGCAAAGATGTAGGTCGAGGTCGACTATTGGGTATAGGTCGACCTGACTGACGGGTAGGGCTGGATCATACCCGAATAATATATGGATCGTAGAGTCGGACCAAGCTAGGTCGGGACTTCGTAGGTCGGACAATGAGCTTAGGTCGACTGATCATGATGATGGGCCTTGAGCCTAGTAATAATTGGGCCTAGCCCACTGAGAATGTGGTGGCAATAATATGTTGAGGGTTGGGCTTTACTCGCTGGGCCCAGCTCGACACTTTTAGTCTGTTCAGATCCAACTCAACGAATTGCTGAAATCGAAGTTGTGATATCTAATTTTGAATCAGATTTACATCCCAGGGCCAAATCGCCTTCGTCCTCTCTCACGCCAAACCTACGAACAACGTTGAATTGTGATAAAAATTGGGACATGAGACTATTTATATGAGGGCGTATTCGATATTTTCAAAATTTTAAAATTAGCGAGAAATTATATGATAAAAGAAAATATTTCGTAAATCCAGGATGTAAATTTTGTTTTACATGGAAACTAGAAAGTAATTTTCTCTTAATCAATTTTGGTAGTCTTCTATTGTAATAGTTTAATACCTTATTGCAACTTGAGTGTAAATGACCCACTCAGGAATGTCGCACAATTGTATGCATACATATAGGGTGCCGAGTCACACTAATAGAATTTTCAACACACTCGTCAACAAACTCATCCTTTTATTTCATTATTTATATCGGGCCGACTCAATAGTGTCGGCCCATTAGTTAAAAAAAAGGTTTAGGATCCCTCGAAAATGATTTTTATTTTTAGTGGCCCAAATTATTACACAATCTATTAATAGAAGGCCCAATCATATTAATCATATCTACTAAACTGGCCCAATCTTATTTAAATTCAGATTTGTGATAAACTCCAAATTAGTTTTAGCATAGTACGCTTCTCTTTCATCTACTTCCGTATATTTCTTCATATGATGACGTTTAGTAGCTTAAGCTAGCTCAAGACCACCACACAAAATCTTAAGTCATCTCTTTCAATTCCCCAGTTCATCTTTTCAACAAATCTAACCACATAAACCCTTCCCCAAACTTAACAAAAAAAAATATATGTTGGATGTTTCATGCAACTCCAGATAACACTTACCAACAATATACTTGCTCCTCTGTGACGACAACACTTATCAACAATATGCTCATTCGTTGTGAAAGTTCGACAATAGGTATTGACAGAAATGACAATACATATCATATATGTATATATAATGTGTTCACAAACAACAATAATTACATAAAACACAATGACCACACAACATTCATAAAAATACACAAGCAGGAAAAAAGGTTTTCAGACACTAAACTCTCATCGAAAATGCTTTATTAACCATGGAAAATCCAATGAATTTTGAGTTATTAGATTTCCTCCCCAAGCAAAGTGAGGAGGAAGTCCTCGTAGTGCCTTGTAGTGTCCTTTTTAACGTCTTTCTCAAGGGTCACACTGTTTGTCTTGTGATACAGTTCCTTAATATCTTTCAAATCTTTCTCAGCTCTTGTGACAAACACTCGAGTAAGTGCATCCTCATTTGTTCCATGCCTTTTGATTGCTTCTGTCAGCAACTGAAAATGAATATCCATCAAATCATTAATTTTATACAGTTTTAATAATATGTTTTTAAAATCAAATTTTGCAGCTTTTAGAGTAATTTAATTACCTTTACATAGTACTGCTTTGGATCATTTATGGTTTCAATTGCAGTGATTAATGCTGTCAAGTACTCATCAGCATGATGTTCTAGCAAATGCTGAAAAAGAGAATAATGAATTGTTAAATTAGTTCTTTTAATCTAAAACTACTTGCAATGAGGAATTTTTTATTTTTCTTCAACCCGAGTTTGCTGCAATGGAAGTTATTTTTACCTTGATGATTGAAGAGCTATTATCATCATTCTTATGGTGGTTCAATGTTCCGATAACCTGTGCCTTGCTCCTTGTAGTTACAATTCTAAGGACTTCTTCGTGATTGAAATCCTTCTTTTTTACTGCTTTCAGTAAAACATCGGCCTCTGATTTTGCCACCGTTGGGTTGATCTCATCGCCATTGTACTTGTGTATGCCTACCAGACCAACCAAAAGCTGCAATAAGTGAGAGGTTGTTAGCATAAATTGTTTTTTCATCCAAATTGTTATATCTAATTTTTAAGTTCATTTTTGAAAATATTAATTAAATTGTGGTTTTAAAAAGGATTACATGCCTGACGGATATCACCAGAGGTTTCTGCAGCAATGTCCTCTTCCAAGGAATGCTTGTAACGAGCTTGGTAGGCACGTTTCACAGCAAGAAGTTCTTCAGGATTGTTGACGGTTGCGATTTCAATGATCGCACTATAATCTTTTCCCTCGCGGATTGCTACATTTGCTAACACTGCATCCCTGTCTGCTGGATCCAACATCCATCGGTACACAGCTTTCTACAAGTAACCATAAATTTCAGTCTTTCCTCTCTAAATTTGTAAAAATCAAACTTTTTTTTAGCATATACTATATATATATACTAGCCTAAGCCCGTGTCCAAGGCCACGTTTTTTGTTTTTTTTTTAATTTAATTTTTTTTTTTTAAATATGCCCGTGTCCAAGGCCACATTTAAAAAAAAAATTATAATTTTTTTTTAAGGGCAAAATGGGAAAGGGAGTGAATAGTGAGGGCAAAATGGTCATTTCCGCGGATGGAACTATTCACACCACTGTTCAAAACAATGGTGTGATTTATAATATAGATATATATATACTCCCTCCGTCCACTTTGTTGCTTCACAGTTACTGTTCACGCGTGGATTAAGGAAAAAAATAATGATATAAATGTTGTGAGTGTAAAAGTAAAATAGGAGAGAGAATGAGTGGAGGGAATAGTAAATTATAATGGTGTTGTGAGTATTAAAATAATGTAGGAGAGAGAATGAGTGGGGTAGGGTTAATATTTTAATAATAAAAACTTTCCATTTTAGGTAAAAAACAAAGTGTGAAGTATGTATTTGAACGTCCAAAATTGAAAGTGTGAAGTAAGTAAGTGGACGGAGGGAGTATATCAAGATTAACTTGTTTTTAACTTTGTATAAGATCATATTATGACTGAAATTACTACACCAAGTGACAAAGCCAGAAAATTATCTAAGGGGTAAATATTGATTAAGAAATAAAAAAAATTGGCACAAAGGGGGTCATAATAATATCAAAGTAATTTTTTACCAAAAATAAAGGGGGTCAAAATTTACAAATTTAGTATTACAACTGTTCCCATTTAAATTTTATAGGTATTTAAATTACATTTTTCAAATATCAAGGGGGGGGGGGGGGGGGTCAGTGACCCCCTTTAGCCTAAAGGTGGCATCGCCACTGACTCCTAATCAAGGGTGGAGATTGAGCGTCAATCTGACTGAGTCAGATTGCGTTAACCTCAGATCCCTTTCATGTTACTAAAATCTTTGTGCATGTGAAATTGAAGTAGAAACTTTAGAGTTACCTCAAAGTCTCCTGTGAGTTCTTTCTCAAAGCGCTTGCCAAGATCTTCCTTATAAAGATCATGATAAGCCTTCTTGATTTGCTGTCTTTGAGCTGCATTTCTATGGCCGATTACTTTAATTATGGCCGTCTCAGCAGTTCCCAACCCTGCAAATATTTTCAAGAAATTTTAAAAATCAAATTAATGATCAAAGCCAATGAACGAATTTTATAGAAAATCAAATATCATAATAGGGAAGAAGAAAAAAATATGTAAACAGGTAGAAAATATATAACCTTTGACAGCCTTATACAGAATTTCAGCATCTTCGGCTGCGGAAAATCTTGCCGGGACGACAATAGAAGCCATTAGCAAGTAGCTAAGCTAGTACTTGTTTCTTTCTTATTTGAATGAGCAGGAAGAAATGGCTTGTATTTTTTTTCTTGACATTGTGTATTTTCATTTGTCCCTTATTTATACTACTGGCTAAAAGTGCAAACAAGATTAGGCTTTGTTTGGATGTAAAAAATGAAGAGAGAAATGAGAAATCTCCCTCAGATTTTCACAATATTTTGGGGGAAACTAGTTTCTCCCTAAGTTATAAAAAGTCCTGTTTTTTTAAACTGCTCTTATATTCGTCAAAAATTTGCAAGTTGAAAAAAATTGGACTTTTTATAATTTATGAAAAAACTGATTTCTCCCAAAACTTACTCTCAGATTTTTACCCAACTTTTAATTTTTGGTAGTTTTTTTAATTGTATATTTATTAATTCATACTTTATTGATATATTATTCTCCGTCCCATAATAGATATCGATCTTTCCTTTTTAAGATATTTCCTTTTTAATCCACCCTAAAAATAAATATCCCATTTTTAAATAAAGAAATAAAATTAGTGTAAATTTATAATGAAACATACAATATTTAAACAAGTCAACGCATTTACTAAAAATATTAACAAGTAAGTCATGCAACTTTTTTTTTTTTTTTTTTTTTTTTTAAATGAGTACAATTGTGATACTTCAAAAAGTGAGCACTATCACTGATTGGGATTTAACAAAATCATAAGAAAAAATGTATCTGATGCCAGCTATAATTTTTTTTACCTTACATTTTTGGTAGGTTCGAAAATACTAAATACAATATAATGTTACATGTGAGCATATCATTGTTATTATAACATATGATGATAGATATTCCCAAACTTCTACTATACATTCAGATATACTTTAATTGTATGATTTCATTAAGGAGAGTTTAAGAGTAGGATTTCACTTGTGCTCCGTCCAATAATAAATGTCGGATTTGATTTGTCAACTTTTTTTTAACAGATATACTATACTTGCTTATACAATGACAAAAATGCACTAAAACTCTTTCATTATTTGAAAACACGACATTTATTTAGTAACAGATACATTTATTTTAGGACATAAGAGTGTTAATTTTTGAATATTAATAGGACCCATAATTTGGATATACATACTCATCTTCGTGATCTCTTTGAATGATGTGTTCTGCTAACAAGTGACCCCATAGCAATTATCAGAATTATGGCGTTGGAATTGTTTTTCCTAAACTATTACGTAGCCATACACAAGGAACATTAAATAAAAAACACGTTTTGAAGCATCATATAGAGACTCTAGTAATGCACATCCCACATCAACTAGACGTGAAAGTTTATTGTGCTATTTAAGTATTTATATGTGTTCAAAAGCACTGGCAAAGGAACAACAAGCAATTTGGGGGGGGGCGCTCTTTATTTTTAAAAATACACAAATTTAGGACTAATTTTTTTAAAAAAAATTCCTTTTACTTTTAAAATTAATGTTTTCCTCATTGTTTTAAGAAAAAATAGCAATATATTTAAAATAAATTGCCCCCTTTAAGGCAAATTGGTTATTAATTTATATTGATTCTTAGTCAAAATATATTTACCTCCGTTTGTAAAAAAAATCTGGATCCGTCACTTTTCTAACGCGTTACTACTGGCAAAGAAACACTTCAAATAAGTTCTACGAGGTCTTATAATGAATCATTTAGACATACTTCCTCCGTCTCACCCGAAATCTCACTCGAAATAGGATTTTTGAGTTGAGTAGAGGTATTAAGGAAAAAATGTTGTTGAATAGGTGTTGCGAGTAAGAAAAGTGGGGTTGGAGAGAGAAATTGGAGTAGGATATATTAAATGGATAATTGTTATAATTATTATAAGTGAATCTAATTAATAAACATTTTCATTTTGGGGTTGTCCTATATCAAATGGGACATCCAAAATGACAAAATATCCTAGTTCGAGTGAGAAAGAAGAGTATATGAATTCTTTTGTGTTGTATCAATACAATGAATTTGTAAGTGTTACATCATGTGTTGCCATTGGTGGTGTCTCCAGTGTTGCTACACCAGTGTTGTCACTGATGTTGCCTCATGTGTTGTCATCGTGTTGACAATTTAATATGAGTATAGTTACTACATATTATTCATAAATTCACTACAAGAGAAGGGGCTATTTACGGCGCTCATTTACGGCGGTGGACACGCGTCCGCCGTATATATCATATATATACGGCGGTTATATCTACCGCCTTATATAATTAATATATACGGCGGTCTAGACCGCCGTAAATAAGTAAATACATATATTTCACATGAATACGTATGAGATCGAAGTTATATACGGCGGTTTATAAGTAGCCGCCGTATATAGTTAACTATTTACGGCGGTTTATACGCGTCCGCCGTATATAGTTAACTATTTACGGCGGTTTATACGCGTCCGCCGTAAATGTTATTAAATACCGGGAAGCCAAAATTTCCTATTCCGCCTCGCGGTATCTCTCCCTCTCTTTCTCTCCTCCATAGCAAAGAAGCAGCTAGCCTAGGGGCACGAACGAAGATCTCCATAGCTAGGGCACGAACGAAGATCTCTTTCTCTCCTCCAAATCGCAGGTTGGTATTTACTTTTAATTTTTTGGTTTTTATTGTTCTTGGTCTCGGGTCTTACTTACTCGCCTCTCTTTCTCTCCTCGCGTATCTCGCCCTCTCTTTCTCCTCCACTGGGAAATTGAGCTTTGATTTCTTCAATCAACAACAATCGGTATACATTTCTTTCCCCTTTTCTAATTTACTTTTAATTTCTGTATTTTTTTGTTCCTGTGTGTCATGTGAGTTATTGTTGATGTTGTTGTTGTTGTTGTTGTTGTTGTTGGTATTACTTACTAAGTATTTGGTGCATGATAAAATAAGCTTTGATCTTATATTACGTTGAAGATAATCACATTCGATACCGATACGTAAAGTTAGGCCTTTCAGTGGATTTGTGAAATTCTTTTTGGTTTATGTTGTTCACTATAGATCGGGAGTTATTATTCGTTGTTTTGGTATGTCATATAGATCCCGTAGCCGCAAATGCGAGTCCGTTAGTACTTACGTATATGCTTGATAGATGTTGGAGCCGAAATGAGGATCTTAAAGAATTAATTCTTGTTATGAATAAGCTCGAAACCGCAACTGCTGATTGGTTTGAAATGTTGGACTTTAACTTTTGGATTCCATACCCCTAATAAGAAAGAATTGGTAGGAAAAATTGATTTTGCTTGAGAACATTTTGTTAGGACTCCAGGCAAGTAGAATCTTTGTCTCGATTGATTGTGAACAATTTCGGTAATTGGTAACTATAACTCCGCATCAACTCTTTCAACCCTCCTAGCGCGTTTTGTCGGCAGTCATAGTCTAGTATCCAATCACAATATTATATATCATCTACAACTTTGAGCTTCCCACAGCCACCTTCTTAACGTTAACCAAAGTAGACTACGTAATATGCATTTAAATAATTATTTGGGATGAATTTTGAAAATAAAAAGCAGAAAAGAGATTTGGGATATTTCCCTATGAAGCTAGAAGGCTCTTTCCTTTCCATCCATCTGCATACAATTGCCAAATCAATGTATCTTGATTCTAGAAACTGCTGGATATAGGAAAAAATCAATAATATCCTCCCACCGAGTACCGGGGAAAAACTTGTCTGAAAGATAAAAATCAAACACTCCTTTTGGAGAATATGCCACTCATTCAGCAGGAAAGTATCTAATCTATAGGATATGTGCATATTAACTTGAGAAATCCATTGCCGAGGCAGATCCAATTACAATTACAGATTAACATATAAGTCCAAAATTTAAATAAAGATTAAATAGAAAAATTATAGTATAATTTAGAACATAGTCAAGGATTGTTCTGGTACATAGCAAGAGAAAGAGGGGGGCGGGGGGTGAAAACAACTTGACAAACATAAAACTCAAAGAACCAACTAGATTAACATGAGGCGAATGAATGTTGTAATAGGGTTATACTATATCATGGGCCCAAATTCGACTAATAGGCTAGGCTCCAACAATGTATATTATCTATATCGAGCCAAAAGTTGTACATATTTAGACTATGTTTGTTTATGAGTTTATTTTTATTCTAAACTTTGTGTCTCTCGGTCTTATATATAGGTTGTATTTTAACGTTAAAAATATCAAGTCAAGTCATATATGGACAAAAGTTGGATTGATTTGGATAATCGAATTTCAAATGAGTATTTGTCTGGGGTTGACAACTTTCTCGATTTTGCATTCTCAAAAAGTCTCGTTGGTGTTAAAGAAATATATTGTCCTTGTAAAAAATGCGCAAATCGTTACCAAGAAGACCGTGCAACCGTGAGATCACATTGTATTGCAAGGATTTCAAAAAGATTACAAGAATTGGATTAGGCACGGGGAAGAGTACATTTCGGCGCGTAAGAATGATAATAATGATAGGACAACCGAAGATGGCATTGAAATTGAATTGGGCGTGCAAGATTGTATGAGGCGAATGGTACATGAAGTGGATGGGTATGCCGGATAGTAACCACCAGAATTGAAGAAATCGTACAATCGATGCATCCACCGCAAAGTTTCTTAGACTTTTGAGAGATGCCGATCAAGCCTTGTGGGAAGGGTGTGATAAGTTTACGCACTCTCATTTATTGTAGAACTTATGCACTGGAAGGCTAATTATCGAGTGACCGATAAGGGATTTACTTCTTTATTAAAAATTTTCATTAGGGCATTGCCTCGCCGCCGAAAGTGCCAAGTTCCTATCGTGAGGCGTACAAGATGACAAATGGGATTTGGGTTTTAGTTATAAAACGTGGGACGCGTGCATTAATCATTGTATGTTGTTTCGAAATGAAACTCGAAAAACTTACTAAATGTGAAATTTGTGGAGCCTCTAGATATAAGCAACAAGAAGAAGGGGGTAGCGGTGAAGGTGCGGAAACAAGTGGCAAGAATAAACTTCCCAAGTAGGTAGCGATGAAGAAAGTATGGTATTTTCCCTTAAAGCCAAGGTTGCAAAGGTTGTATTGGTCATCTAAGACCGCGACACTCATGAGATGGCATGCCGAGAAAAGAATAGACGATGGTGTGCTGAGGCATCCTGCAGACTCTCGTGCGTGGAAGGAATTCGATGAACGTTATCCATTATTTTCAAGTGAAATTCGAAATGTTAGATTGGGATTAGCATCTCGACGGATTTAATCCTTTCGTAACAATGACTATATCTCACAAGATTGGCCGGTTGTGCTTATGCCATACAATCTTCCACCTTGGTTATGCATGAAACAGCCATATTTCTTCTTGTCGGTGCTTACTCAAGGCCCAAAAGGGCCGGGCAACAAGATAGATGTGTATCTCCAACCGTTAATTGATGAGTTGAAGGAATTGTGGGAAGATGGTATATCAACTTATGATGCATCAAGGAACGAGTTGTTTACTTTACGAGCTTCACTATTATGGACAATAAATGACTTTCCCGCATATGCAATGTTGTCCTGGATGGAGCACTAAAGGTGAATATGCTTGCCCTTGTTGCAATGTGAGACCTCAAGCACGATGGTTGGATCATGGTGGCAAGTATTGTTATATTGGTCATCGACGCTTCTTGCCTAGGAGTCATGCTTTTCGTAAGGATAAAGGCTCTTTTGATGGTACTCATGAAGTGAGAGATAAGCCCAAGTTATTGTTTGGAACAAAATTGCTTAAACAAGTTGAAAATATGGAAACAGAGTATAAAATAGAAGATGTTATTAAAAAGAGGAAAAGAGAAGAGGGTGAGAAGCAACAAGCCAAGTTGGAGAAAAGAAAGGTTCCTAAGTTGTGTCACAATTGGAAAAAGAGGAGTATCTTCTTTGAGTTGCCTTATTGGGCAAATAATCATGTTCGTCATAATCTTGATGTTATGCACATTGAAAAAATGTGTGTGATAATGTGCTACATACTGTTAGGTATCAAGGGGAAATCAAAAGATAATGATAAAGCAAGAAAAGACCTAAAAGTGATGAACATTCGGAAACCATTGCATCTACAAAAGCTTCCATCTCGGCAAAGATATTATGCCTTCCGCCGCTTTACAATGAGTAAGAAGCATAAAGACACATTCTTGAAAGTTCTAAAGGGAGTCAAAGTCCCCGATGGCTACTCGTCAAACATATCTCGTTGTGTACATCTAGAGGAAAGAGCTATTTGGGGTCTTAAGAGCCATGATAGTCATATTTTGCTCCAACAACTACTCCCTTTAGTCAGTTCGAAAAGCGTTGCCTACTTCGTTGTAAAAGCCATCATTGAGTTGGCAAATTTCTTTAGGCAATTATCCTCAAAGGTGAATACACTTGCCGATCTCGAAAAGATACAAGATCGGATGGGCCACACTACGTGCTCTCGAGAAAATATTCCCACCAGCCTTTCTTTGATGTTATGGAGCACTTGCCTGCATTTAGCCGAGGAGGCCTTGCTAGCGTGCCCAATACAATTTCGTTGGATGTATCCGGTAGAGAGGTACATCCATATTAAATTTACTTTGAAAAAGTTAAATTCCTTTTTACATCTCGCTTTAGCATAAGTAAATGTTTTTGTAGGTTTCTACTTACATTAAAATTATATGTTCGAAATCGAGCCCATCCCGAGGCCTCCATAGCTAAGGCAATTGTGGCCGAAGAATGCATGACTTTTTGTACGCAATATTTGGATGACATTGAGACAAAGTCCAATCGTCCTAGAAGAAATGATGATGAAGGTGATGAGTTAGGCCGCTTTGTAGGAAAAGAAGAGGTAATTACCCTTGATTACATCACACGAGTACAAGCGCATAGATATGTGCTTTTCAATACTGAAGATGTTGAACAATACCTAGAGTAAGTGATTCCTTACACGAGGCTTACATTCCTTATATCTTTTATATTTCACATTAATACTTAATTCATATTTTCGATCCGCTCGTAATGCATCGTGTACATTTGAGGGAGACATTACCTCGTAATCAACGACATCTTATAGAGAAAGAACATAATGATAAGTTTGTTAGCCGGTTTAAGGATTATGTAACTATGAAACCACCTTCATATAATAGTTTCAATTTATCGTTTTAAATATTTTCTTATTAAATTTTGTTTTTTATAAAAGGTATGCACGACGAAAGATGTAGTGCCCGAAAGAATTACGAGTCTTGCATTGGGTCCTCATATGGATGCGAGGCGGTATAAGTCTTACATAATAAATGGTTTTCGATTTCGAGTGAAGGATGTCGATAGACGGAGGAAAACTCAAAATAGTGGAGTCATGCCGAATGCAAGTGTGACAAGTTTTGCAAGCCGAAAGGATAATAATCCCATCAGGGGATGTTAACTTCTACGGGGAGTTGATTGAGATCCTTGAAATTCGTTATAGCAACTCAATAAGATTTGTATTGTTTAAATGTGATTGGGTTGATAACCGGACAGCAAGATGGAAGATGAGCAAAAATTTACTCTTGTAAACTTCAATCACAAGTTGTATAAGGATAATCGAGTTGGTGATGAACCATTCATATTAGCATCTCACGCTGCGCAAGTTTGGTATGTTAAAGATCCTATAGAAAGTGATTGGAAAGTTGTGATGAGGATTACGCCAAGAGATAGTTTTGACATATATTCAAATGATGATAAACAAGTTGCAAATTCGATTCCACAATTGGTACCATTTTGCTCACAAAACTGGATGAAAATGTTGCTAACGAAGAAGCATCGTGGGTGCGAGAGGGAGTTGATGGGGTCGAGATTGAAACTACTAATATCAATGACCTAGATGTTGATATGGCCGATAATGATGATGTTGATATGGCCGATAATGATGATGATTAGTTTGAGTAGTATTTGTTTAGATCTTATTTGCTTACTATTTACTAAGACAATGTTATTACTTAAGTTTCATGTTTCAATCAAACTTGTTATTTTTGTATGGTTGAATATTAATATTGTTACTTCTATATAATATGTATTTGTTTAGGTCTTATTTGCTTACTATTTACTAAGACAATGTTATTACTAAAATTTGTGTCTCTCCGTCTTATGTATAGGTGGTTTTTGTGTTGAAAATATGCCTCCTAAGGAGAGAGAGGGTAGCAACAAGAGGGGTAGACAAAACCCGCCGCCCGTAGTCCCAAATGATCCGTATATGGGATTGACCCAATTGACCGCCGCTCAAAAGAAAAAATGGCGGAATTTGGAGGGTAGGAAATTTCAAGTCACCACTTTCCTTCATTTGCCGGTGTTGAGGGATTTGGGTTTAGAGACGTTAGTAATGTAATTGATGACGCAAGCCGGGTTAGGTAATTTCCTCGGGGAAGACTCCATCTACGTATTTGAGATATTCACTTGAGTTCCTTTCAACTTTGGAGGTAGGCCAGGGGTCACAAGAAAATACTATTCGGTTTCATATGAATGATGAAGCCTATCGAGTGGATTATGATGAGTTGAGGCAAATCTTTGGGGTTGATCAGCCGAGAGGAAACTGGGTCGAGTCTGATGGGGACTTGTTTTTCTTTTCGGAGCTCACAGGATTGCCCCGCAAAAAATACCTTAGGGCTTCCTCTCTTTCTCACCCGGCTTGGAAATTATTTTACAGAGGTCTATCTATGTCTTGGTTGGCAAACGGAGAGCCCGCTCAATTGAATGTGGCTATGGTAAACCTTTGCGAACGTGGTTGAGGAGTTTTCAGGTGATTCCCGATTGGGTTGATATTTTTGTTCTGGAGATGTGAGGCATTTGCCCTTACCAAAAAGGGAAACATATCAATAGGGGGATGATCACATTGATTGCTCAAGCTTGTGTGGGTGAACCAAAACCCGAGGCGATGAGATTGATGGGGGCACGAGTTTTTATTCGTAGACCGGCTAGTGCGGTATGACAAGTTTGTGAGGGACCGGAGGGCGACTGCATAATGTGTCTTTATTATTTGAATATGGTACTCCTGTGAGGACGGTCCGTTGCAGGTAGGGGCCACGTTTCCGAGTGGTGAACAAGCTGCATTGGCGTATGCCCGGTGTTGATGATCAAATGGATCCCGTTGATGAGGAGGATGATGAGGAGCAGGAAGAGGAGGATCAGGAGAGACAGGGTGGTCGTGGAGGAGACGAGAACCGTGAGCCAGCAGGGTTCTTTGATCAGTGGGATACCATGAGGGCATTTTTGGAGGAGCAGGAGCGATCAAGGATCGCTCGGGAGCAGAGCCGACATGCTTTGGAGGATGCTAGATGGGGGGAGGTTATCACTCGGGAACAGAGTCGACAGACTTTAGAGGATGCTAGATGGGGGGAGGTGCAAGATCGTTTTGAGGGGTTGGAAGATGAAACCGCCATTTTGGGAGCCCGGTATACGCAGCTGGAGGCTCGGGCGATGCAGCATGAGCCCGGAGTTACGAGCCGCTTGAGGATTATTTGACTATGATGCATTCGAGAGCCACCGCCGTCGTGCACAGAGGCGTTCTTCCCGTCGACCTACTATCGTGACAAACCTCCGGCTCTCATCAGTGATGTTATTATTGTGATGTTATTATTAATGTTTCATGTTTCAATCAAACTTGTTATTTTGTATGGTTGAATATTAATATTGTTAATTGTAATATGTATTTGTTTAGATCTTATTTGCTTACTATTACTAAGACAATGTTATTACTTATGTTTCATATTTCAATCAAACTTGTTATTTTGTATGGTTGGATTGAATATTAATATTGTTAATTGTAATATGTATTTGTTCTGCTTCTTTTGATCAAACTCTTATTTCCTACAGGATCTTGTTGCAGCAGCTCTTACTTTCTACCTCCGTCATCTGCTTCTCCAGGTACTCCTTTTACTTTGGGATGTCCCCGCCTCGCTTCCCCACCGATTTGGTACCCGCGGGAGCCCCAGCCCCCCCCCCCCGTACTATTTTGTTCCTTGTGGTTGTTGTTCCCCCTGCCCCGCTTCCCCACCGATTTGGTATTTGTTTTTTGTTAAATGTGACATATAACAAATGTGTCCACAACCCGCGGAGCCCCCCGTAATGTCATGTTTGTTGTTCCCCCCGCCCCGCTTCCAAAAGTATTATTTATAGAGCAAAAGAAATGTAGATTTGGTTCTGTACATGTGCTCGTGAATGCAATTTGTTATTTTTCCCTTATAAATCAAATTCTAGTGAGTTACTAAATTAACCTTTGTTGTATCAAGTTTTAATCTGCACTTGCAATGATATAATGTAATCATTAGGCAGTTATGAATACTCCCTCCGTCCCATACTATTGGTTACTTATTTCCCTTTTGGGTGTCCCTTTTAGGGGTTGCTGATTGCATTTTAAAAAGTCACAATATGTTTTATTTGATGCTAATATATCCCTTATACAAGAAGTGGTACCTACTTACCTATGGTATACTCTTCATGTCGATGACGTATGTGGGCATGAATATACTCCATTTTTACAAAAAAAAAACAAAAAAAACTACATTCCCTCCGTCCCAATTTAAGAGCCCCTTTGATCGACAAAGCCGGCATTCTTTAACCTAAGCATGTATTATTGGTGTACTTTACCCTATATTCTTCTACTTGACCACTCTTGAAGTTCATCTCATCCAAATATTATGTGCTACTTATGTTTCCCTATTCTCCCCGTTGAATGTCATCTTTGTATTACCATTTTCGATATGCCTACCATTGGGTTTCTCATCAGTCTTGGTTATGAGCTTGTGCCTTTGAATACAAACATTTCTTGTTTCTTTCAATATGGATTAAAACTGATTGCATTCTCTTTTGCTATGTAAGCATGTATATGCACCATATCTGCACTTAAAACTCATGTGACTTGCTTTTCATGGTAGTTTTGTAACTCATCTGATATTATTGCACTACTTTTATATGGTTAGGTTACTATTGATTTATGTAATTTTCTTTAGTATCTTACTTTTTGTGACTCAATTCGAGAGTCATCATTCTTGTTGTTGTGCATCATAGTCAAGTGAATATATTAAGAATTGGGGTGATACTTTTCGTAGTTAATATAATTTCCTTAGTCATAAACAAGAACCTAGTAGTGTCCATGTTTATGCTCATGTGTCATGGGTCCTAGGAAGTTCAGTTGAAGCTGATACTGCGAAGAGTCTTTTGAGTATATCAATGTACATTAGATCAAGAATAATGCATTATCACTTTTTCTTCTTCTTCTTTTCCTTTTCTAAATTTTATTATTGTTTCTTCTTTTAACACTAAAAGGGGATTTAAAACTTTTGTTTTTTTTTTTTTAATGAAAACGATACTTGGTATATAGGTGGAAACCATTAACCTTCCTGTATCGCTCCCTAACCCGGGGCTTGGGATAAATTGTGGTCTAACAATCCCACCGTGTATCATTTTTATTTAAAAAATTGTTTGTTCCTGTTGATGTTGCTGTTGTTGTTGTTCTGTTCTTTGTTTATTGTTGTTGTTGTCGCTGTTCACATTGCTGTTGTTGCTTTGTTTTGTTGCCGCCGTTGTTATTGTTGTTGCCGCCGTTGTTATTGTTGTTGCCGCTTGTTTTGTTGTTGTTGCTGTTTTGTTGTTGTTCTTTGTTTGTTATTGCCGCTTCTTTGTTGTTATTGTTATTCTTGTTTGTTGTTGTTATTGCCGTTTTGTTGTTGTTGCTACTTCTATATCTACCTTGTTATAAGTCTCCTATATGTATGTATATTATATTATAGGTCTTATACCTATATAAATTTACAACTCATTTATGACTTGTAGTATTACAATTGTATATTGGAAGCATTGTTATTCTATAAGGCCATTTATAAGACCAATATATGGTCTTATACATGATACATAAGACCTATAATAAATTTATAGGTCTTATACATATATTATAAGATTGTTTTTTTGGGTCCTTTACTTGGTTTATCCAATTCTTGTGCTATAATTGAATTGTCATATGACGATATGCCTCCAAGGAAAAATTTATTACTGTGTCGTGGCTCTAACCCTAAAGGAAGAGGGTTGGCAAAACCAACCGCCAAATGGGGTAAAGAGAGATTGATCATAATATGGAATAATTATGGTCAACCATTGGTGGGGAAATGGCACAATTAGCTACTCGTATAGGAATTTTTGCTAAAAATGGGGAACATTTCCCATTAACTAATGAGTGGTCTCAGATGAACCACGAGTGCATAAATAACGTATGGAATGACGTTCGGTAAGTTGTAATCCATATTTCTTACATAAATCTCTAGTACGTAGTCAAAAGTCTTATGATTCTCTAACAATTGTTTTTTTTTTTTTTTTTTTGTTGAATTGTGTATATAGGAAAATACAAATGCTCCTAGAGTATTTCCGGTTATGGCTCTTTCTCTCGCTAAAGCGTGGCGTGACCGGAAATACAATGTGAGACAAGTATATAATAAGTATTATATAGTTATGAATATTAATTACTCAGTTATGACTTTGTTATGAATATTGACTCGCTTATGAATATTATTACTCGGTTGAAACAAAGATTATAAGATGTATGAATCGACGAAGACGCATTGGCTCACCCACCCCGTGGGTGCGTTGCGGATCAATGGGCCGCACTTGTTGCGATGTGGGGTACGCCCAAGGCTCGGGTATATTTCAAATTAATCTCAATCTATTATCGTGAATGTCTTATATAAGTAGTCAAATTAATACTAATATTATCTTTTTTTTCCAGGAAATATCGAAACAAATAAAGTGAATCGAGAAAAACAATCGTGCTGAATAGGACCGGAAAAACGTCCCATCCCAAAGTCATCAAAGAGGTTTGTCATCGTTCAATTTAGTTCTCGGTTGTCAATTCAATTAATGTTTCTTTTTGTATCGTATATAAATATATTTTTTTTGTCAAATGATTATATTATAAATTGTAGAGAGGCGACAAGGGATTACCAACCGATCGCTTAAGCGTTTTCATACATACGCGCACGGCAAAACACCCGCAGATCAAGAAACCACTCAAATGATTGTAAGTTAAAGTTTCAACCTTTTCTCGTTTCGGCTTTGTTATTCTATAGAATACTTTTTTTCATTTCTAACTTCATTTTCATAATATTAATTAAAGTTAAAACATTTATATTGAACATGTTGTTTTTGTTACAAAGAAACGCTTAATGATGCGGTTGGGGAGCCGCAGGAGGAGCAACAAGACTCTCCGCGGCGCGTGAAAACATTTTTGTTGGTATGTTTGGCTCGATGACCATGGGAGAGTTCGATGTATGGGAGGCGGTCCGAACAAAACTAAGGTGTTTGGTAAATCCCAACCTTCTCAGTACAATGTAGCGGAGGCGGTGGCGGGGGTCGAGCAGATTTTGAAAGACAACTTGAGGAGGAACGCCGAAAAAATGAGGAGGACGCCTTAAGTTACAACAACAAATTGATGAATTGAAACGTTGTTGGATGGAACGACGTGGAAATGACGTTAATGAATAGGTGTTCGTGGATTTTAGACATTGTGTATTTTGGATACATTCAACAACTAATAACTTTTTTGTATAATGGTTATTATGTCCGGATACATTCAACATTAATTGTGTTAATATGTAGATTGTAAATATTGATTGCATTTGTGTATTTTTGGTTATATTGTGTGTGTACAGGTTGAATTTGGTTTTTGTGAACGTAGTTTTGGGGAAAATGAATTATACAAAGCTGGGGAAAAAAAAAAAAATAGGATTATTTACGGCGGTGACTAAATCCGCCGTATAAACCTAGGGGACGACTCGTGCCTAAAGGGGGGACGAGGGAACCAGTAGGGGGTGTAAATGGGACGACTCGTGCCATTTTGGACGAGTCGTCCCTATTTAGTTATTTACGGCGGATATAGTGACCGCCGTATAAAATGGCCATGGACGACTCGTTTGGACGAGGGAACCTGGTGGGGGTGCAACTGGGACGACTCGTCACGGAGCGGACGACTCGTCTCTTATTTACGGCGGTTACACATTCCGCCGTATAAAGATCACTCAAATACGCCATTTTATACGTATGTATTCCATTTATATATGGCGGTGGTATATCCGCCGTATATACTATATACGGCGGTTGTCCCGCTGTATATAGTATATACGGCGATGATTTATACGGGGATCTATTTACGGCGGCTAGTCCGCCGTAAATACTATATACGGCGGGGCGCGTATTATTTACGGCGGATTTTAACCGCCGTAAATAAGCCTGTTTCTTGTAGTGATTACAAAGTGATAACTAATTATATATATATCAGCTGTTAGTTTGTTTAGTCTATGGTTGAACATGTCGTGGAAAAGGCACTAGGCGTGATTTACGAATGGGAAACAAGAAAGTTACACATTTATGTGTAATTATGAAGACCAAGTAAACATTGTTAGGATGTTATCTACACAGGGGGAGTTGAAGATAAGGAGTACAAGGTTCATAATGCTTGGCAGTACAAGTGGTGAAGCCTAGGAAGACTTAGTCTTCAACAAACAAGAAGGTGGAGCTAAAATTGAGGAATTAATCAAATGGCTGATTTTCTGGTTGGTTAGAGTAGGCTCCAAGTTCTAGGAGCCTATAAATAGTGCAAGGACTCTACATCATCATTCACCCAATTCAGAAATTGAGATTTGCACAAGTCAAGAATACGCCTCTTCTGTGTTGTCACATGTGTTGGCAACACTCTGTCCAACACCAGTGAGTTATCCCATATAACTTTCATTCTTCGAGTTTTTCTGAGATTTAGATAGGTTTTGTTTGTAAAGAGTGTGTTCTAGAATAGTTGTTCCTCTATGCTATTGATTGAAAATCATTAGGAAACTTTTGACCTTGTACCAAAAGCTTATTATTTAGAAAGGTCTTGCCCTCCTGGCACCCATAAAGTTATATATTTATTTATATATATAACTTGATAAAAATCTATTCTCTTGTGCTTCTTTTATTATTTCTGCTGCCTTTAAATTATCTCAATTATTCTATTTTTGAATTGGTGTGAGTTGTGTTATTCTTAGTGTTGCCAATACTATTAACAACACTTGTGAGTTTTATCTCACTTTTCTAAGTCATTGAAAATTTCAATTGGTATCAGAGCCTAGCACTTGACATACTAAGTGTTTTATTTCATTTGTCATGGCTGATGATTCTGGTAATCCTAATCAAAAGAGGTTTCCTGTTTTAGATGGGTCAAATTATGCTTATTGGAAGATTCGTCTTCGCTCGCATGAAAATCCTGGGTATGTCTAAGAAATAATTTCAATTAGGTTTCTTTTCTTGGATTTTGTTTATTTTATTTATAGTTAAATTTATGTAGTAAGCTTAATTGAATGAATTGTTATTATATACTTGAAATAGACGTATTTATATGACTTTATTAATGTGTTGTACATGATTACGTACATAATTTTTATTCATGAATATATGGTATTGAGTTATGAATGAATTTATAGAATGGGTATTTTGATTAGTAGAAAATATATGATTTTCATATCTTATGATATGAACAAATAGTTTTATGAAGTAAAAGAGAACAAATAACTAATTAAGGAGAAGATGGAAATCGTATTATGGGCTCAAAATTGTTTAAAGATTAATTATGAAATATTGATACTAAGTGTATCAATACTAAAACACATGTTGCCTTGGGTGAATTAGGGCCAAATTGATAATAGTATAAAGTATGGTATCATGGTTGAAGTAAAAGGTATATAGTGATTTGATAGAATGAAGTTGTCATCCAAGTCATGATATGAATTAATACCAAATATGAATCTGGTGTGGGATTTACTATATATGGATAAAAGTGATGGAACATACACCTTATATGATATACTCCTAACAACATCGGGAGAATGATATGAATAAATACGAAACACGAATCCAATGTGAGATTCACTATATATGTACTTATATATAGAAGGAATGTACACCATCTAATGATATACTCCTAACAACATCGGGATATTGATATGAATAAATACGTCCCTTTTTTGTTACTTTTTGCTTTATTAAAATATATTTGTTCATTTGCGAGTCTCTCTGGATTTATCCCTTGCAATTTCATATTACTACAGTGATAACTAATGCACTTGCTAGGTAAATTTAATTAGAGGGAGAAATCCTCCATCATAGGCCTCAAGATTTTTGCCTAGCTGATCTTTGAAGACAAGATTAACCATTCTTTGATAGGTGGCACCAGCATTTTTTAGCCCAAGAGGCATCATTGTGTGGCAGTAAGTTTTGCCCATGACTATAAAAGCCACGAAGGCAAAGTCTTCTGATGCCATCTTGATTTGGTGGTAACCTGAGTATACGTCAATGAAACTGAGGACTCTATGTCAAGCTATAGAGTTCACGAGCCTGTTAATTCGGGGCAGAGGGAAGAAATATTTGGGGAAAGCATTGTTTAGGTTCGTGAACTGTACACACATCCTCCATTTTCCGTTTGGCTTCTTCACCATCACCATATTGGCCAACCATTTGGGATATGATATTTCTTTGATTATCCCGGCCTTAAGCAGTTTTTCAACCTCTTCCTTGATCGCAACCTCCTTTTTTGGGGAAAAGTATCTTGATTTTTTATGGATGCATTTGAAAGCGGAGTTGTATTCGGTTTATGGACAATGACGTCCTCGTTGATCCCTTGCATGTCTTCCACTCTGCATAACACATCACAGTTCTTCCTTAGAAATTTGATCAAGATTTTTCTCTCTTCTTGGTGGATCTCCAAACCAACCTTAACCTTTTGTACTGGGTAATCAACGTTAATTACCACCTCCTCTAGCTCGTAGTTGGGTTGGAGATCGCTAATCTCTCGATTGTGGAGGGAATCAATTGCAATAGTTGTGATGGAGGAGCATGAACCTGGAGTAAATGATTCGTCGGTCTATATCCCTCAAGGTCTATCCACATAACCTCCGGCCATGGGAGCCAACCTTTTCGCTTTCCTTCTCTTCCTGAGCTCTAGCTTGGTGGAATGTAAAGAGAGCATTCCTACGAACTCGCTCTGCGGGTTTTCTCTTTGTTCTTGCTCTGCTTAGATTCCTCTTCATTTTGCAAGCTAAAGGCTTTGTTTTTCATTTTTCTCTTTTCCTCCAGGGTTTTCAAAATCTTATCGGGCTAGTTTTTTATGACCGTCACTCCCCTTAAGGTGTTGAAATTGATTCTTTGGTAGGGGATTGAAGCAACAATTCCCAATGTGGCCTGTGTCATGACCCCAATAATTGTATATTGTACTGGGACTGTAAATCAATGACCATGAAGGTGACCTTAGTTGTTTTCTGTTGGGGCTTTTCCCCAACTGTCACCTCGAAATCAATTGTCCCCTTAACATGGACGGTGTGATTTGTAAGGCCTTTCAGCGGTCCGGCGTAGGGGTTGAGATGTGCCTCCGACATCTTCATTCCTGCTAGAGTGTGATAGAAGAGAATGTCCTGGCCGCGCCCATGTCAATCAACACCTTGCTTATATTGACCTTATTGATCCTCATTTTATTTGTCAAGGGTTGTGTGGAGTGAAAAAGAGTAGACCAACTCCGATGTAGTTTATATCATAAGTTCCTTGTTCATCATCATCATCATCATCTCTGGTGTTTTATCTATTTCCTCTCGGGTCCTCTTTGAGTCTGGCCCCTTTTGTTGTTGGCCTTGACCCAGTTGACCAACTCTCTATTATCAATCTTTTGCTGGATGATTCAATCATCTGTGTTATGGTCATGGTCATTATGGTAGTCGTAAAAATAGTTCATGGACCTTTCATTTGGCCTTCTTAACATTGGAGGAGGGGAAGGGATTTCCACAGCTTTAAGGATGGCATACCTAGGTGCTGTCAGAGAAGTGTAAACAGTATCATCCGCTATTTATTTGAATTTTTCAGTATTGCGGCCTCTGTTTTTCCCCTGAGCGTGACCTGGTTGGATCCTTGGTCGGTTTCCTTCACATGCTCGATCCTTTTTTGGCCTTTCTACGATCAGCTCGGATTTATGCAGACTCTGCTAAGGCAATAGTCATGGCACTTCATACATTTCCTCCACATCCTTGAGCCTGTCCGAGGCAAAATTCATTTTTAGGAAGCTTGAGGTCAAACCTCCCTCAAATCATAACTGAATGTCACTCTCGGAAAGGTCCACGATCTGTTCAGATATTTTTCGGAAATGAGTGATGTATGACTTGGTGGTTTCTCCAGCTCCTTGCTTGATTCTCACCAGATCCATTCTCGGTCTCGCGGGCTTCCCTGCCCCGGCAAAAGAGTCAAGAAAGGCATTCCGCATTTGCTCAAAATTGTTGATGAATTTTGGTTTATGAGTCATCATCCAGGATTGTGCCTTGTCTGTGAAAGTGGAAGCTAGGGTTTTGCATTACTGCCTCGTTTTCAAAAAAAATAGGGCCATTTGGCCCTCAAACCTTCCCATATGACACTTGGCATTTGTTGAGCCGTCACAGGGTTCTAATGCTGGGGGTTTTCCTCTCTGAATATGGGGGAGTTTGCGATCCGGTCTGAGAAGGCATCTATAGTACGTGTGCATTCGCACTGCCTTTTTTATGAGTCTCCCACATCTGATGCATAAATTTCAAAAATTCCAGATTCATCTCGTCCATCTTTGTCCTTTTGGAGGAAGAAATTATGGCATTTCCCTTGGCATTTGCCTTGAGTCTTGCTTTGGATTTCTCAGCGAGAGGAGTTGATTCAGCCTCCTTGCCCTCTTCTTCATCGTGACCGAGGTCAACGATAGGTATCTATAGCCTCTTGGTCCCTCTAGCCTGACTGGCTATGGACTTAGTTCGGACTCCCTTGTCCAACCAAAGGGAGCCTTCCTGCATGGGTAGGCCACCATTAGTCTCCAACTCCACCAGCTCAAGTTGGGCATCATTTATTGCCATGGCCTCAGCCACAAGTCTAGCCCTCTCAACCAGAGTTTGGTTCCTCTTTTGTAGTAACTCTGGGATCAGAGGAGAGGTGGGTTTTTTTTTTGGACTGCTAATTGGGGGGCTTTATCATTTTGGTCTGCCTCCAGCTTCTCCATAATGTCTCTCTGAGGGGAAGTTAGAGAACTTTGTCTAGTGGATCGGTCCCCTAACCTATTGAAGGCAGAGGTGCTAGGTATAACAAGGTTGATGTTAGAAGGAGAGGCATGGTTGGTATTTCCAGCAGGAGGTGAGAGAAAACCAACATTTTTTAAGGGGATTCCGGTCATTTTTTCAAAAGTGTGAGAATGAAAACCTGTTTTGAAGTATGAGTGTTTAGAAAAAGTGTTTTGAAAGACACAAGATTACGCGAGAAAACAAAAGATGTTTTCTGTCAATTGAACCACTGATGACGCCACGGAATTTGGGGTCTCACTATAGAATAATAATTGGCTTTGAGTAATCAACACCTAGATCACAACACAAACAACAAGCAGCGTTAGATATCAAGTCGGGATTGATTCCGGCTCATGCCATCGGGTGTGAGAGTAAGATCTCTAAGGTAATATGAGAATAAAACTTGGAATGTATTAGCGTGTGTGTGGGTTAGGGTTTAGATAATTTGACTTACCTTGCTCTAGATGATAAGGGAGAGTATTTATAGTGTACAGAGAGATATGTTATGTAAGATCTCCACCGTTGAGCATGTTGGTCTTGACTTAGGACACGTGGCGATCCCTGGTTGGTAAGTACATATAAAGGGCACCGTTATTGTAGCAGATGTCGTTGAAAGGACGAAGGACGGAGGGGCAAGTGACAGTTGGTTCAGCGCCACAACGCGCGTGATGGTCGCCAGTTGGTGTCAGATCTCGTACGGAATCGTGATCCACAAGTTTAGGAAGCACGAGTCTGAATGAGACTGTGGTACAATGCGGACTGAGTTTAACTCGATCTTGGTGATGTCACGTTACTCGGGTCGGTTTGGACCAGAGCAATCTTGGGCCCGATCCGGAAGTTTCGGGCTCATCAAGGTTTTTTTTTTTTTTTACTTGGGGTTTGCTGATATTTGTTTGATTGACAATAATTTTGTTTTACTGTATTTCCTGTCTACGGATGAGTTGATTTGCATGGTTTACGCTTCTATTCAGGTTAAGCATCTTTTCCCGCTCCACCACCACCCACCCCACCCCCGAGGCATAGAATACTGCTCTAACATGAAGTTTATTTTCGCTGTTGTTTTATGCAGAGTGTGTGAAATATGTGGAGAGGCTGCAAAATATATAAAAAGGAATCAGATACCAAGGGCTCACTGAAGAGTGGAATGAGGTTAGACCCAATGGCTCGGAAGGATATAGGCAGGGAAAACCATTTTGTAACATCTTGATGGCTTGTTTGGTTTTAGCAATCATTCTACTATGGTTTTTACATTTAACTCGGCAATTTTAAATTAAAATAAAATAAAAAATATCACTTTGCGCATTCGTTTACGAGGCCTGCCCTTACATAAGCCTTCCAAGAATCAAGAGCTCAATATTGCTTCAGCAGTTCAGCTGTTGGCTATTAACCAACACTTCTGTCTTCTGAGTTCTGATATTATAGGCCATAAATGTACATGTAAAGGTTCCCTCCTTATAATATGTCAAAAGTCTCCCCTTCTTTTACATTTTCTATGTCAAGATTATTACTTACCCTTTTCCCAAAAATGCCCCAAAATGAATGTCATTTTCTTTATAGTTGCTCAAGCAAATTTGAAATTTTTTGGACATTCATTTTGAGACGGAGTGAGTATGAGTTTTTCTAATAGCAAGACTGTTACACAAAAAAGGTCAGCTCTCCAACTTGGAAATGTTAACCAAGCAGATCATTGATAAATTAAAAAAGGGAATTTTCCAAGACAGATAAACTAATGTTAACCAAACAAAACATACCATTAATAAATTAAAAACAGAATTTTGCAAGACTTTTACTTGCCAAAATTTCCTACAACACTAAGGAATGCAAAATTTCTTCTACGTTGATATATATATACAGCATTTGGTTTGGTTGCTGCTTACCTAGCGAGTCTTCTTAGCTTTTGCCAACTTCTTCTTTTTCTTCTTCAAAGCTTTCGGAATTTTAGTCTTCCTAGATTCTCTTTTCTCTTCTTTAACTTTCTTCTTGTTCTCTTTCCTAGCAGCTTTCTTGTCTGCAGGCGTTTGTGTCTCACCGTCAGATGAAAATTCCTCTTCATCCGAGTCACTCGAGTTCTCTTCAGATTCTTCTTCCTTTTCCTCCTGCAAATCCAAAAGCCTTTGTGGGTCCGGATTAGCAGGGGGACCAGATCGTACAAGGTTTTCTATTGAATGATTATTCGCCTCTTCTTGTGTTGAAGAAGGGTAAGGAGAAATAGAAAGAGCATGTTTGAGTCCTGTAATGGTTTGATAGTACATATCTCCAGTGTCTTTGCCACTTGTGATCCGAATAACATCCGCTTCAGCATTTTTCACATCATCTAACGTCTTTGGAATGTATGACTGAGCGAATACAAAAACCAAAGGATCATGTCACAATCCAATAAATTATAATAGTCCCTACCACCCCCCCAAAAAACTGTCCTATTTCATTTTATTTTTGGATTGTCCAATTTCTAAAAAAATAAAAATAATAATTATAGCGCAATTTCAAGAAGGTATAAGCAAGTATGAACCCTTGGAAGTTTGAGTTATCAAACAGGATAATTTTGGGACGAAGGGAGTGTACAGCAAGTCAATATGCAGGAGACTCGATGTCAAAATTTTAAGGATGTTATGAAAGTTGTAAGTAGGGCTGTAAACGAGTCGAGTTCGAACGAGTTTTCTGTGTTCGAGCTCGAGCTCGTTTATTTCTTCTCGAGTTCGAGTTTTTCTCGAGTTCGAGTTCGAGTTCAATCGGTGGTTCGAACTCGAGCTCGATCGAGTTCGAGTTGTTCGCGAGCTACTCGCGAGCTTCTCGAGTCGATCTCGATTTCGAGCTTAAACGATCCGAGTTCGAGTTTGATCTTTTTTGGAAACAAATTTTCGAGCTTAACGAGTTTATTTCGAGTTCGAGCTTAACGAGCTTATTTCGAGTTCGAGCTTAACAGTTAATTTTTTAACAGATTTCGTTAACTTTGTATGTAGTATATTATTATTTTTTTCAATTTTTTTTTTCAATTTTTTTTTTTTGGATAAATAAGACTATTTTAGACCTAAGTTTACTACATACATTTTTTGCAAAAAGTTTTTATAAAAAAAGTTATGAATTTTGAAAGAAATAAAACTTAACAGTTTTTTGAAAAAAGTTAACTTTTATTTTTTTTCAATTTTTTTTTGGATAAATAAGACTATTTTAGACTTTTGTTTACTACATACAATTTTTGCAAAAAGTTGTATAAAAAAAGTTATGAATTTTGAAAGAAATAAAACTTAACTTTTTTAAAAGAAATGAAAGTATATAAAAGAAAAAAGGGACGGTACCCTTAAAATTACAAAGAGGGGAACAACCAACCTTACTCATTTATAAATAAGAGGGGACATTTAGTAGACTAGTAGTAGTAGTGATAGTAGTAGTAGTAGTGGTAGGTAGTAGACTAGTAGTGGTAGTGGTAGTAGTGGTGATAGTGGTAGTAGTGGTAGTGGTAGTGGTAGTAGTGGTGGTAGTGATAGTGGTGGTGGTAGTGGTAGTGGTGGTGGTGGTGGTCGTGGTGGTAGTAGTGGTAGTAGTAGTAGTAGTGGTGGTGGTAGTGGTGATAGTAGTAATAATAGTGGTAGTAGTGGTGATAGTAGCAATAGTAGTGGTAGTAGTGGTGGTGGTAGTAATGGTGGTAGTATGGTTGTACTTGTAGTGGTAGTAGTGGTGGTGGTGGTAGTGGTAGTGGTAGTAGTGGTGGTAGTAGTGGTGGTGGTAGTGGTGGTAGTGATGGTAGTGGTGGTAGTGGTAGTAGTGGTAGTGGTGGTGGTAGTGGTGGTAGGGGTAGTGGTGGTAGTGGTGGTGGTGGCGGTGGTGGTGGTGATAGTGGTGGTAGTAGACTAGTAGTTGTGGTAGTAGTAATAGTAAGGGTAGTAGTGGTAGTAGTAGTGTGGTGGTAGTGGTGGTAGTGGTAGTAGTAGTAGTGGTGGTGGTAGTACTGGTGGTAGTAGTGGTGGTAGTAGTGGTAGTGGTAGTAGTAGTAGTAGTGGTGGTGGTAGTAGTGGTGGTAGTAGTGGTGGTAGTAGTAGTGGTGGTAGTGGTGGTAGTGGTGGTATACGGAGTATACTTTAATTTGTTTAGTTTTTTTCTAACTTTTTTTATATAACTTTTTGAAAAAACTTTCCCAACTAAAAAAAGTCCAAAACAATTTTCTTTATCCAAAAAAAATATAAAAAATATATATATATGTATATAAAAACAATGTATAAAATAAAAAATCAAGTTACTGACGAGCTTCACGAGTCGAGTTCGAGTTCGAGTTCGAGCTGATAATAAACAATGAAAAATTCGAGCTTTTATCGAGTTTACCGAGTCGAGCTCGAGTCGAGTCGAGTTCGAAACGAGCTTTGTCGAGCTAACGAGTCGAGCCTGTTCGACTCGAAAATTTCACGAGCTAAAATTCTTGTTCGAGCTCGAGCTCGAGCTTCAACTCGAGCTCATTCGAGTCGAGTTTTTTCGAGTCGAGCTCGAGTCGAGTTCGAGCAACTCGGTTCGCGTAACAGCCCTAGTTGTAAGAAATGATTGCTTTAAGATCTTTGAAACCTGTGAAGAAGGAAATATATATAGGGATTTTTTTAAGTAACATGATTAAATACGGCCTCACCTGAACAAAAACAGCATCTGCAATTTCTTCCTCTGCAGACATTTTATCTCCTCTAGCCAAAATCTTATCTTGAACCTGAAATGAGTTGGGAAAAGATCCTTAAATGAGTTACAGTGGAGATGAAATGATGGTAACCAAGACGCACACACACACACACACACACACACACACACACATACACACACAGAACACACACACACACATATACACACACAGAACACACACACACATACACGCATATACATTTATATAGATAGATGTAAGGCTCAAACATGAAGATTCACACCTTTTCCAAGTAACTATCGACAGAATCATCATCAATAGTTGGATCAACTATGAAATCAAATAATTCACGAATTGTCATGACAGCTACACCATGTTTCTTGAAGAAATCCTACAGCAATTGACAAGCAATGAGTTTATACTGCTGATTTGAATACATTTTCATATCCAAAAAATAACTAAATTGAGAAACATAATCAGGAATTACTGGAGATAACTTACAGACACATGGATACAATCTTCTCGGAGAAAATCAAGGGCATGAGGGTGGTCAAGGTCAACCGATTGGGAAACGTCAATTATGTACAAGTGACCCTGTCAAATAGGAGTTGCATTACTCATATATTGCTCACATTTAGAGAATATCGTTAAATTTAGGGAAGGGATAAATGTTCACCTCATAGTAAAGTATATTATATTCACTAAGGTCCCCGTGCACCAGCTTGCACCTCTGATATAGTGTTCGCATCGTTGTAATTATCTACAAATAGAAGCCGAAAGGTGATGGTAACAAAAAAGCTTGAATGGATACTTAAAAAACACCCTATTTAAATAAAAATTAACCCCGTAGATCAACCAAGTGGCTCAACAAGTAAAGCCTATAAACTGATATAAATTTAGTAAGAGGAGATATACACCTCAACATAACTTTCCCGCAACTTATCAAGAGAGAGTGCAGCATCCTTGAGTCGAGGTGCAGCCCAACCCGCCTTGCCTAAATGCATGAAACACCAAGAAACATCAATCAATGATTATAGTACTGATCTAAGTTATGTGAAAATAAAACTGATGACTTATTAATGTTAAATAACAAAATCCTAGTGGAATGCCTTGCAAACAATTGTTCTTCACCCTATTTGCAAGTTAAAAAAATGAAAAATTAAGAAAAACAGATACACGCGGGCAGGGGCGGAGCCAGGAATTGGCCGAGGGGGGGGGCAAGATTACACGGGGGTTCGGGGGCAGCGCCCCCGAAAAAAAAATTTCGGGTCGGACAAGTAAAAAATGGGTCGGATCCATGAAATACAATGTATTTTAGTTAACAAAAATGATAAAAATAAATAATTCAAAGAACGATTGAAATAATGTTGAAGTATTTAACGCAAACAATTTATTAAAATATATTACTCGTACAAAAAAGAAATTCAAATTTGCTAATTAAACTTGGGATAATAGGAAGAAAGACCAAAAACAAAAAAAATGGGAAAAGCCTAACGAATTAATTAAGATTGAAAAATGTTAGATTGAAATTAAAAGAGGGAGGAAAGAGAAAACAAAACGTTAAGAGAAAGAATAGCAAAGATGGAAGACAAAATTAATTGAAAATGTAGGTAGCAGGGTTCGAACATGGATTTGAAAGGAAACACCAAAGGCTTTAACTTTAACTTCACGAACCACACCACTGATCTACACCAGTTAATCTTGAAAATTTGATATATATACATATATATATAACAAAAATATGGTGGGGGCAAAAAAATTTCCACCGCATTTCCGTGAGTTGCCCAGTGCCCCCGGATCCGCCCCTGCACGCGGGCATCAAGATGATTTTCTCAAAAGCTGAAGGGTTTGCTCAGAAGTTGTCAAATGAAACATGCATGCACCCAACTCGCACAAACTTCCCCAAAATTACAGTTTCCCCATTTAACTTCAATCATATGGTATTTATCTCCATACAATATGAACAATATCCTAAATTCCCCACATTAAGATTTTTCCGAATTTCATTGGATCCAATGGCCCAATCTTGGCTCAAATTTCAACCAAGATCATATGCCAAATCTTAACACACTCATTTAGTTCTTAATTACTAGCATCAAACATAATTCAAGTCTTCCCTATCTACAGAGATATAATCCATATCATCACTCTTCATAACTCGTGCACCTATCGGCCTCGGTTATATGTTTCAAATCTCTAAACGATTTTCTTTCACGTTGTTTCCAATTCAGACTACTTTAACCAGTCTCGCAGAGGTGTTCGCTTTAAGTTTATAAAACATCAATTTTACAAGCATATCGAAATCACCATAACCGGAACATGTTATTGTCAGTGGCAGTAAGACCCACAAGAGGATTTTCAGTGATTTATTTCATTAACACTTCAAAAAAGAAAATTGATACACTGAAAAAATTAGGAAGGATTCAAAAGGTCAGAAACCCTTTCACAACAAATAAATCAACACAACAATTAAAGATAAACAAACATAATACCTATGAACTCCATTACCAAAACATGGAGCCTCAAAAGAATAGGAGTTGGGCAACGAATCCCTGCTGCCTTTAGCCTACAATTAAGCAGAATTGAACATTCAATTATAGTACCAAAAAGATGAATAGTCAAATAAATTAACTAAAAAAAATTCTCAATTACACTTGCTTTCTGAGATAAATATGAAAATAGACTGCAGACTAAGAAGATATGCCTTCTTAGATCAAGCCACCTTCAAATATTTTTCAGTTCTTAAAGTCATTTTTGAGAGGCAACTTCTCTACCAACCAAATGACACGCAAAAGTATAATTGCAAGAAAGCTACTTGACTTTCCAATCTTTCTTTTATAGCGGAAGGTCATATGACATGGTTTAGCTGAATGCCACAAAACATCAACTCGCCACACATGCCACCAAGAAAAAGATAAAAGTTTAATTGAGAATAATACATCGAAGGAGCATGAAGATTCACATTAATACGTTCATATTACAAGAGACTGATACAACAATCCAAAAACTGTAGTAGCCAAAGGTAACTTTGTCTCATTTTTTATGAGAAAACTTTAGTGATGAAGTGCAATAACTTCTATAGTCAAGACAGCTAATGTTATGACTAGGATTTTCCATATCCATTATGTGACTCGTGATATTTGATGCCGAATTTTATTGTCAAGAAACTAACAACCCAATCAATCATCTAGATAAAATTAAAGGGTCTAAAAAATACAAGATGGATGAGACAGGCTATATTAATACTTTTAGAACATTGTGATCCTAGTCTTTTTTGTTTCACATAAATAAGCATTAATTAGACACTATTCTAACGTTATATATTCAAAAGTCACCTTGACGTAATAGTTTTCTCCTGACCCTGAGAGGCAGTAGAGTAGAAATGCAGAAACCCAATCTCATCACCAAATCTGGCGATTTGGGTTGTGTCATTTTAAATACAGCTCTTGTGTCATCGTTCATAGAAAGAAAAAACCAACCAAAGGAGACAAATTGACATCAGGATTAGGTCTTCATATTTACGGAGTGACAAAGGCCAGACCAACCTCAATCTGCACTACTGTTGGGAATTTGTAGTTGGAAAACAATGGATGAAAAACAGGGATTCAGTTGCATCTATAGGCATGCACAAGGATATTGCTTTTGAATATCAAAGACATTGAAATAAGGCACATGTCTAGAACTATTTGGAGAAACAATCAAGGTCGAATTACCTTTTGACCACCTAGACTATCCAACTTTTTCAATAAACCATTCCATATAAGGAACAAAAGGTCCAAAATGACTGTTCATTAGCTCTAAAGTCCATTAGAAACTATCATGTCATAAATTGCACTTACAATTCATACCGTGCTCATCGAAAGTATATCTGCATAAATACTATTAATGTGCTCAAAAGCCACAAAAAGCCAACAATATAAAACTGAAAATGAACACTCATTTTGGGATGACCGGAGTTGTAAAAAACAAGTCAGCTCTTGTACACAGAATAATAATCCTAAATAAAGGTTCTAAAAATCGCTAGGTGGCCGCTAGGCGCCGGAGTCGGGCCTAGCGCCTAGACGGGGCTTAGACTGGGCCTAGGCGGGGCCGATAATTTAGACATGATTCATAATATCCTGGTGAAATAACTTGATTTGGTTGCGAGATGGAGAAGGATGGCGAAGTCTTTCAAGTTTTGACTCAACAATCAGTGTCGAAAACGAACCAATGAAGATGAATAGAGAACTGAGATGAAAAGGAGAATTGATTTGAGAATTTTGTTTGTAATCTCTAGATTGAGATTTGAAATTTAAATGAACCAATTCCGACTTTATTGTTTAGCGAGAACTTTTGGGAATTTATACCGAAAAGAAACGACGCCATTTTAGTTTTATGACCAAATATTTTATAAAAATATTAAAATATTAAGGCGGATCTCCGCGGTAGGCGGCGCCCAACCCTAATAGTCGGCGCGTAGGGCTCTTAGGCGACCATTTTCTGACTAAACGCGTTTCTAGGAGGATTTGGAGTTAATCGCGACGTTTTATGGCCGCCTAGCGCCTAGGTGGTCTAGGCGAGCGATTTTTAGAACACTATTAATAAAATTGTGGCAATACGAGGTTATAAGGTATCAAAGCAGAAAAAATAATTAAAAAATAATTAGAGAATAATTTTAACGAAGAAAGTTGTTGCTACCTCATAAGATTCCTCATCTCTTTTTCAGCCCATGTCTTGACCATTTTTCTGGGATTATGCTTGCAGTACCCATGCCTGAAGCGGTAATCACCTTGTACATATCGATCTCTATCCCTGAAATCATTTATAACCACACAAAAAATATCATTTGTGTAACCCTATCATAAAGATTGGTGAGTACTATCTTAAAAAATGTACTCCCTCTGTCCCAAAACGTATGTCCAAAAAAGTTTTGTATTTGGTCTTGATCAAGAGCAAATTTAAATTTTTTGGACATTCATTTTGAGACGGAGTAGTAATTCACATGCAACCACAGAGGTTACAATAGATTCACATGGGGCATGTAATAGGAACCATGCCTATGAACAAAGGCAGCAGGTATACTGTTATTAAGCTATATCTCAAAATGTTAATAACTCCAAAGTACTCAAAAAGAGTCTGAGCAACAGAAAGAAAATTAAAGTCCAGTTTGTAGTATCTCAAGTATAGTTATGTTAAAGAGTTTTCGGGTTTCTAGAATGTGTTAGATGGGAATAAGGTGCCTATTGTTCCTGGCAAATAACTAAGGTAACTGTTTAGGGATTGATAAACAGTTAATGGGCTTAAGACTTACGAGCAACAGAATATATTAAAGAAGACAATAAATATTAGAATGGTTGATAGGCTATAACCTTGTATCTACAAATGATATATGATATAGTTTTTTCTATCACTACCCCCTTATTGCCATGATCACCAGTATATAGAGCTTGGAAACATTGCTCCATTTTTTTATCAACAATCTCACAATTAAGCAATACTCCATCCGTCCCATTTGAAGTTTCTCATTTTTTTTGGGGCACAGGGATTAAGGAAAAGTGTTACTCCCTTGGTCCCAAACTAAAAGTCCTATCAAGAGTTTGCACGCTTATCAAGAAATGAGTAAACAATAGCAAGTGAGTTGAAAAAATAATTGTCCAAAACACTATTGATGATTCAAGTAGATAAAAAGTAGGATAGTAAGTATTGGTTTTTTTGTAATTCTACAAAAGGAAAAGGATATAAATGTCCAAAACACTATTCAATATTTGTCATTTTGGGAATAAAGCAAAGTAGAACTCTTAGTCGAGGCGTACCAAAAATGAAAGTAGGACTCTTAGTCTGGTCGAATGGAGTATAATATTGGTAGTAGAGTAGGTGTTGAGAGTATGAAAAGTGAGGTAGGAGAGAGAAAGAGGGGTAGGGAATAGTAAATGGATAGTTGTTGTAAGTATGACAAGTGGGTCCCATTTAATTAAGATGAATTATAAAATTTTCAGTTTGGGAAACATGACTTTCCAATGGGACGCCCAAAATGGCATAATGAGACTTTTCAAATGGTACGGAGGGAGTATAATATTTAACCAATCCTCTGTAAGGAAGGCTCAGTAGTGGAAAAATCTTTGTAAATACCAATGCAGTTTGATTAACAGTCTTGTAGCATTGGTGACCCGAACTCCCCCATCAGTGGATGGATCATTAGCAGGTGATAATAGATTGCATTCTGACTTGTCCTGATATGGAGCATAGATTTTTTCGTTTCCAGCATCAAGTTCATGGCAAGTCACCGCTTATCAATGCATATTATTCTCCGATGTTTATTCATCTATCCACTTGTTTGTACATCCAAAAGCCCTCCTATTAAAAGAGAAGATCATGGGTATCAAGCTTTTGGAACGACATATGATAGTGTGGATTCAGGCATTCTAAAAAATTTGTATATTATTACTTACTCCATGAGTCTAGCCTCACTTGCCAAGAGGATGCTATTACTAGGCTATCAGACTAATTTAGCTTCTAAACTTTAATCTTCTTAACAATGATGTATAAGGATGTCACTTGAGTACTTAATATTGACGTTTTATGTACTTCTACGTGGCAGGGGTGCCTAAGATCCCGGTCGACAACCTACATTCAACAACAACATTACCCGGGGGTGTTCAAGTGTACGCAGCGTTGCCACTGTATTAAAGCACAGGCTGTTTCCGGATGGCCCATGATGAAAATTGCATAGACTGACTGCAAAAGATGAGAAAGAAGAGCAAAAGGGTAGTTCTTGTGCATTTGAATATGGGGAAGAAATGAGACCAACCCTAGAATTAATGGCAAGAAAATGTTTACATGCAAACAATTTCCTACGTACTGCAACATTGAATAACTTGAATGTCGTTTTCAAAACGTCGTATTCAATCAAACATGGAACTGTTTTCAAATTTTCAGTAAAAATTTCATCCTTGAGATTCTAATGACATTAAGAAGGAGAACTAGGATTCTCTCTTCTTCTCCTGATCTGACATGCTTTCCATCAAGAAGATGATCCAATTACCACAATCCATGAAATAATAGAAAGTCAACAACACTGCTTCCACGAGATATGAACTTCCTCGTGTAAGAGAGAGCAAACACCAGAGTTAGCCACCAACCTACAACGAGGTGGACAAAAAGGACCTTAAATAGTAGTTGCCTCTTAATAAACTCACATGTGGCTCCTCCACAAAACTATACTCATTAATATAGCTGTCTTGTTTTTTGTTGACGGCAAACTCAGAAACTGATTAGAAATCAACCATGGTATCCAATGAGTTGATGTTTCAAAGGAACATTAGTAAGCCACCTGAAGTTCCAAAGGCTTAGAGGTGCAGACGTATAGGCAATACAATTGGATGATAGCAGAAACTATTAATGTGTGACATGGTATAGTCATCCAAATAAGTTGAAGGATTGCAGGGCATACTTGAAGACAAGAATAGAGGTTTTGTATATTTTAATCGCCAGTTCTGAGCCATCAGTCTTAGTAGCATGATACACATTTGCCTGTTGGAAAAATGAATGAACATAAGAAAAAATTAGCAACAAAAAATTTCCAGGAGACTAATGACAGCATAGAAGAGTGGCAAAACTGACTTGAACTGTAACAAAAATAACACACATACACACACATACACAGAGAGAGAGAGAGAGAGAGAATGTGTATTGGCGTGTTTACTTACTTCTTTCCCAGTTGAAATACAGCCATTAATATCATTAAAGATGCCCCTGTTAAGCATTTTGAATAGAACCATGCGTGTTCTAGGGTCAATTGCCTGAAAATAAAAACAATGTAAATACTTTCATAATGTCAAATACCCGTTCAAAGATGCACATTCCCATGCTAGCAGATGATTAGAAGCTCCACAACAGAAGTAGAAGCTAAGATGAGGAAATGAAAGAATGCAGATGCTAATGTGGAATAAAACATATGTATCGTGGCATGCACAATGATGATTGTATATGGTTATTAGAATGAAGAAGTAAAAGTAAACATAGAACTTAACATAATTATAAAGACATAGCTTATCAAATACTCCCTCCGTCCCAAAAATAAATGTCAAATTTGACTTGTCTGACGTTTTTAAGGAATGTGCTTTTTTTGTTTGTGCATTGTTTGTACAATAGTAAAATTGCACTAAGCCTATTTCCTAACATAGAAGCATGACATTTAATTTGAAATGGATAAAAAATAAAGTGTGACATTTATTATGGGATAGAGAGCGTATTTTCCAGAGCATATAAATGACATCTGACTTTACTGAAACGTCACGAGGAAACATCTCCCTCAACAGCAGGGCCATAGACAAAATAAAATAATGTAATTTTTTTCACTAGTTATCCATTATCTCTACAAACACCATCTAATAATTTTAAACACTCCAACTTCCAAATGGTAAATTATGTGCTTCTCACCTGTTCTACAGTTGCACGGTCAGCTTTCTCAGTAGTTTTAGTTTTACCAATGGCCATATCTCGAACACTTCCACGAATAGCAGTTGTCACAGAGTTTGACATTGCGACATCGCGCCTTCCCTCCCATTCCTGCAACATCATATAAAATATCAGCGTGCGGGATTTTCAAGGAGCACCGTCAGCACTCACAAAAATAAAAATCTAAAGTGATTATCAAGTCTAGAATACCCAAGCTACATAGGGAAGGAAAATGAAAATAGATAGAATACGGTTTAGGTGCATATAATTTGGTGGAAAACATTCAACAACAATTCTTAAACTCTGGGGCCCATCTCAAAAACAATTGCCACAATAGAGGTCTGGGACAAGATTCTTATAAATCTTTGCAAGGCTAATATTTCCCAGATGGCGTTTGGAGGCTCAAAAAAATCATAGCTCAGTTCCTGCAAAACCTTCACTACTGAAACTTGAAGTCAGTCCAGCTCTTGAATTCAAATTTAAGTAGAAGTCAAGAAAAAGTCTCATTCAAAGCTAAGTATCAATCCTAACCCATATTTTTTTGGCCTAGGAATTCAATAGAATCAATTCTGAGGCCAAGAAAACCTTATGTGTCCAAACTTAATAATACCCAAAAAAAAACGATTTTTTTTAGTAAAATTGAAAGTAAATCTCAAATGTTTTGAATAGAATAATTTCAATAATTTTGCCCCTTCTACATCCATTCTTAGCAACCATCTCCAAATACACACACAGAGAGAATAAGAGAAAATGTGTATGGAAAGAGTACGTACCTCCAATGGAGAAGCGCGGATATGATGAGTGAACTTCTGATTGCGATTGGAAAGGGGTTGAAGAGGGGAAGCATTGGGGCGAGAGTGAACCCCACCATGGGCATTGGGGCGCCTGGCATATAGAGTAAAAGCTCCATCAACTCCTTCTGAATCGTCTTTCGAATCCAAATAATCCAAAGCATCCCCAATTTCCGAATCCGAAGAAAACCCTAACTCTTCATCTTCAACATCAATTTCAGTTTCAACAGGTAATTTAACCTCCGGTGTTTCCACAGCTATCGACATCCCAGCTTCCATACAATAACTGAAGAAAGATTGTATCTTTGGAATCCTGACACCAAGAAAATGAGTTAAGTACCTTGTTCATCCCTGAACTTTTTAAGTTTTTACCTTGATGTCATTTAATTTTTTTACCTAAGTGTCCTTAAACTTGGCTTTTTAGGCATTATGTGGTCCGTTCATGTTGCCGTTTAGGCTGAAGTGGCAACAAGATGTCATCGTTTTGAGTATGTGGCAGTGGCAGTGGCAGTGGCAGTGGCAGTGGCAGTGGCAGTGGCACTGGCTAGGCAATTAAAATGTACGCAAGTTTCAACCAACCAACAACCAAAGGGGAGGAAAATGTAAATTTTGAAAAATCAATTCATCTTCCACACCCATCTTACCCATCACAGCCACTATTGTTGTTGCCGCCATCACTCAACATCGCTACACCACTTCCATGGCCAACATCACAACCACCACCACTACAACCGAAAATTCATCACAAATAACAATAAAAAAACAGAAATCCACCAATTCACGAGGCCTAATGAACCCGGGATTGCAGCTCAAACAAAATCCTCCACCCACTTGCATTCTCCATTAAACCCCATTTCTCAACTTAATTCTCAATTCCCAATTCCCAGTTCTTGAACATTTTGAAAAAAAAAATCCAGATTTTGAAACAATAGCTCCAAATTTTAAAATTTATTAAAAATCTGAAAATTTGATAAATAAAACCCAACAGTGATCATAGCTTGAAGACAAACAACATTCAGGCACTTCCGCATTTTAAGCCTCTTTTTTCACCCAACTACCATCCACATTAATTTAGAAAAAATAAAAAAAGAACCCAATCAAACTAAAAAATGAAATACGAAGAAGCATAAAACACATACTGTTAAAACAATCTTCAATTCCTTTGGTTATTGATTGTAACCTTGAATAAAATCTGAAAAATTGAAGCTACTTGGATGGATGTGATGGTGAGATGGAAATATGGAGAGGAGAGTTACAGGGGGTTGCTTCGGGGAAGAAGAACGGAGGCGGAGTGAGGAGAAGGAGCTGCACGGAGGTCCGACGGGGGTGGAGGCGGTTGGGGTGCAGCGATGGAGGCGGTGGCAGGGTGAGGGGTAAGCGACGTCGAAGGATTGAGGGGAAGATATTGGGGTCTAAATTTTTAAATTTTTTCTAGGTTTTCCGTTTTTAGGGTGAGGATTGAGGAAGGAGGAGTACTCCGGTTCAAGGCACGGCAAAATTAAAAGAGAATTGTTATATAAACCCGTAAAATTGTTGAGTAAATTCGTAAGTTGAAAATTTCAAAAATGTCATCGAGTGAAATGATAAAATTATCCCTAAATCTATTACCTCATTTACTAATGTTAAATAAATTCGTAAAATTGTTGAGTAAACCCGTATACACCCCTCTCTCCCTCATAAATTTTCACCACCTTTCCCTCCCTTCCTCATCAATTTTCACCACCTTCCCCCTCCCTTCCTCATTAATTTTAACCTTTTTACTTAATCACTTCTACTTTATTTTCTCACATCAAAAAAAATTACCTCCCTTTTCTTCCTCTTCCTCTCACCATCATTTATCTCCAAAAAAAAAAAAAATCATACACATTTGTTCCAAGACAAGAGATTCAGCAGGCTCATCATGGTTGCTCTACCATCGAATGTTAATGTAAGTTTTCTAACCATTTAAATTTGTTAAAAATGTCATTTCTGTTCCGTAGCTCAAATTCGGCCAGTAGTGATCGAAAACTGGCCTCAGTTTCGCCACGCCCGGCCAAGAATTCGAAGATTCGGCCACACCCCCGCAAAATTTAAAATTTTTCGGCTCCGGTTTGCCGAACTGGCCGTGGTCAAGAATCTGGCCGAATTTTTGAAATATTTCGGCCAAACCCAGCCAAACCATCAAAGAAAATTCGGCCACCACTGGCCGAACCTTTGTTTTTCTGCTTACACCTCCCTTATTGTTTTATTGAATTGTTGCAGTATTCCCTGGGTGACAACAACTATGTCTCGGTTAATTTTGAAAGCATTTTGCGAGACTACACCCCAGAATTCACAATGCCCTTATTTTTTCGAGACCGAAAAATAATGTTTGAATGGGTGCATAAAAAGGGGAAAGAGCATGGGTTTGTCATCGTAGTCGGTCGGTCGGATAGCGGGAGCCGTAATTTCGCTCCTCGAATGACACTTGTTTGTGATCGCTGGGGGACATACAAGGAAAAACCAATCTCTCTGTCCTCTCAAGAATCTGTCAACCTTGAACAATTGGGGAAAAAAGAAAAATAGAGAGAGCGGAACAAAAAAATGCAGTTGTAAGTTTCAGTTGAACGCCAGACAAGTCACGGTTGATGGTGAATGGCAATTAAAAGTGGTTTGTGGCTTTCACAATCATCCGATTTGCGAATCCATTTTGGGTCACTCTTATGCCGGTAGATTACTGAAATCAGAGGAGGAGTACGTGATAGAATTGTCACATGCAATTAGCCGGCCGAATGATATTTTATATGGATTAAAAGAGAAATTTCCGAAAAACAAGTCCATAATACGGACTATTTATAATGTGCGAGTGAAGAACAGGGCAACTGAGCGTGCGGGTCGTTCTCAAATCCAACAGCTCATGTTTAAATTGACCGATCATGCTTATCACTTCGAATATCGGCAATACGAGAATACAAATGTCATTAAGGAGATATTCTTTGCTCATCCGAAAAGCATTGAATTGATGAAGGCATTTCCATACGTCTTGTTCATGGATTGCACTTACAAGACAAATAGATACAACTTACCTTTGCTTGAGATTGTGGGCGTGACTTCAACCAAAATGACCTTCTTAATTGCTGCTGTATACCTAGAGGCTGAGAAAGAAGGAAACTACACGTGGGCATGCGAAGTGTTGAAATCTTTGATGGATCAATCATGTCTTCCTAATGTTATCGTGACCGATAGGGAGCTTGCCTTGATGAATGCAATTCGTGAGACGTTCCCAACGACAACTCATTTGCTCTGTCGATGGCATATCAACAGGAATATTCTAGCAAAATGCAAGAAAATGTTTGATATGCAAGAGATTTGGGAGGCGTTCATTCTTCATTGGAATGTAATGGTCAAAGCTGATACAGAGGCATCGTTTGATGACTATTTACGGCGATTATCAGAAGATTTCAGTCAATATCCCGATGCGATCAATTATGTCCTGAACTAGTGGATTGTACCTTACAAAGAAAGATTTGTCTCGTGTTGGACAAATCATGTTATGCACTTTGACAACTTGACTACAAACAGGTATATCGGGGGAACTTTATGTTTCTGTCATATGTTTTGATGTTTTGTTAATTATATGCTAATAAATTGCGTAACCTATGTTAGGGTGGAGAATCAACATGCCTAATTGAAGAAACAACTTGGATCGAGCCAGGAAGCATTTGAGACATGTTGGAAACAAATTCATAAACTCATCGAATGCTCCCATATTGCAATCATTGCATCATTTGAGAAAAGCAGGACTGTGGTTCAACACAAATTCAAGTCATCGCTATGGAGTGAGGTTAGAGGCATGGTGTCTATAAATGCATTGGATTTGATTTTCAACTCACTGGATTCTCTATATGATGGTAGCCGAGATCCATTGTTGTGTGTGTTGGGTTTTACAGGTCCATGCGCAGCGGAATAAAGCATTAAAAACATAAAACCCAAGAAGCCCTAGGATCCGTTCTATACAATTAATTTAAATTCCTATGAGATAGAATTATACCAACCTTTGAACGCTTTCCGTTCTTGAGCTATCGAACGATTTGATTATGTGATATCGAATCACAAACTTCGTTCTTCAACTTGCTTGAACTCTAGGCCTTGATCGATGAACGAGCGAAGACCCTCTTTCGGTATCCACACCTTTGAATGAATTCAAGAACGATTTCTTGATGATTGCTAGATCAAAACCTTGAAGAATATTGAGAGTATTTTGTTGTGAATTTGCTTGAAAATTTCGGCTAGACCATTAGGGTTGACAGACCTCTCATATTTATACTACATTAGCATGAATATGTTTCCTAATCGAATTAGGAGACCAGGCTGTCAATCTACGTCTGGTGGCTTATTATGTCGCGCGGTATACTCAGCCACATGGCTAAGTATGTCGCGTGACAAAGGTAGCCAGTTACAGAAACTCTCAATCATTCTTCCTTTGGTTTAACCAATTCATTCTAGTTGTGTGTGACCCAATAGGATTATATTATGTTGGCAATGAGTTCGATCATATCGAATCTCATAAGACATAAGCGGACTCTAGCAAGCCATTATGTCTACCCAAATAATATAACGTAAGAGTTCACGTTTCCAATGGTGTACTTCCATTTCTCCCTTTTGTCTCACGATGTTATATTGAACACAAGTCATGGTCCTTGTCAACTTGTCTTTGTTCAATGCTTTCTCGATTCTTGAGTATAATGATAATTCCAATCATATTGGGGTACGGCCATACACTTTCATCATTATCACTCATCGAGGGGCCCAAGCAAAACATCTCTCTTCCGAGGGACAAATTCCATCTTGACTTATCATCCTTCCCATCATGAATCCGATCATGCCAAAGATAGCCTTTATAAATATCGTGTTAAGATATCGTTTGACTAAAATCAAACATGACTTTCATCATATGTAAGGTCACGATAATCTCAGGTCTAGGGACTAAATGAAGTAACCTTTATGAGATTTACTTATGACATTTGACTATGACATAAATCTCATGCGGGTCATGTCCAGTCACTTGTTCTCTAACAAGTACCCATAATTTCAATGTGCATCTCTATGCATATAATCATCACATGATTATCCATTGACAATTATACTAATTATTCTCTTAATAATCACGGACGGAGATTATTACAATAAATATGCAAACTATATAATAATCAAATAATAAACTCAAACGATAAAGATGATACATAACGGTTCTCAGTTAAACATAACTAAAGCCTAGGGCATTACACCAACAGTGTGGGTGTGCGGTGAGATCGGCATGCGGACTCCCTTGTCCACATGAGCTTGCACAGTTCATGCAATTCAACTCGCCCATCCCACTTGATAAATTTCATGCATTTTGGCGTAAGCTAGATACCCTACCGATCATGAGTTACGATGATGATATTGAAGAAGAGATTCGAAATCGGTACAATGAGATTTGCAATACTCTTGATTTAAGATTTGAGGCAGCTCCATGAACCGGAAAGAATTTGATTGTTCGGAGATTGACCGAGATTTGTCATCCTGCAACAACAATGGCCAATGAACCTGCAGTTAAAACAAATAATAAGGGTCGTCCTAAAGCAAAGAGTGCTAAGTTCCTCAAATCCACGAAGCGGGATCCTAGCGCATTTGAGTACGTGGAGGCCATGCAGGCCAAGTGTTATTCAACACCGATGCAAATCAAGGGTCTCCGATGTTATCTGCAAAAGCCAAGTTACAGGTAATCTCAAAACTATTTATATTATTCACTTAAACTTTATATCATGAAATAATTAGTCATTTCAACTTATTTTTTCTTTTTTTGAATTTATCTTATAGTCCGTTCGTCGAAAAAGTCAACATGCAATCAAATATCTTAATCAACTACCGGTTTTCATGCATGATTATATTGAGAAAACAGTTGATGTGCGGGGTGATGGGAATTGTGGCTTCCGGTGTATTGCGGAGTTACTTGGCCGTGATTCAAATGAGTGGCGGTGGGTTCGGGAAGTGTTATATCAGGAGGTTTTTAGAAATCAAGAGTTGTATGCTGAGTTATTCATGGCCAAGGATAGGGTGGATAAAGTCCTTTCTGCTATCCACTGGTTTGATGGACCATGCGGAGAAGCAAATTGGTTTGACGCCACAGAAATGGGTTACGCTGTTGCAAATGCATTCAACGTTGCGTTGGTGACTTTGAGTAACACCTTGTCTTTGACCTTCCTTCCTCTACGAAAATCAATGCCACATAACCCAAAATTGATTTGTATATGCTATGTCAACGACAATCATTACATTCATGCCAAGTTGAAGGAAGGATGTCCATTGCCACCCGTACCATACAAATGGTATGATTGCCGAGCTGAATGTGCAACCGGATGGCTAGATTCTTATCAAGATCGATTAATACAAGTACCCGAAACATCAACTTATGTAATTGATATTAAATAATTTTATTTATGTTAAATATTATGATTTATGGTGTTACCTATCTTTAAATAATTTTCATTTATTATTACATTCCATTTAAAGTTATATTAAAATTCAACTAAATTTAACTAACTTTAAATTAAATTAACTTTTTTAATTATGGGAAACACATTGTTATAATCCGTCTTAATAAACAGAAAAAAAAATGGAATTTTTTATTTTTTTGAAATGGTTCGGCCGGTAGTGGCTGAATTTTGTCAAATATTTCGGCCAGTACCTGCCGAAAAACTAAAAAAAATTCGGTCAGTACTGGCCGAACCTTTGTAACTATGGCAAAAAAAAATTTAAAAAAATTCAGCCAATGATTAGAACACGTAACAATGTTTTTTCGTGAACGTTTCCAAAAAAAAAAAACACTCTTATTATAGGTCTCGGTCAGTACTGGCCGAACAGTAATAGGAGTTTCGGTCAGTACTGACCGAACTTCTTGACTGGTTCGGTCAGTACTGGCCGAATTTTTTCCAGTTTTTTGACATGTACTTGTTGTATTCTGCACTAACCAGGGCACGTCTCCGACTCGTCTATGCTGCAACCATCAACCATATACACATACACAAATCCATACACCAACCAATCACCCCCCCATACACATAAAACCATTAACCCATATACACACTCACCTCATACATACACCAACCAATTACTCCATATATATACAAACCATAAATCCATAAATCAATTATTTCAAACATCAAATATAAAATCAAAAATAATTGTTCATACAATCATTACCACATTTTCAAACATCAAATACAAAACCAAAAATAATTGTTCAAAAAAAACCAAAACTACAAATCTATTGTCGTCTTCTACCACCCTGAGAAGTTGATGTCCGTGCTGGTAGAGTTTGAGTTTCTGCCAATGCTCTAAAGATGACGTTCATAGCCTCCTCTAAACTAAATGAGCGATCTCCATCTGTCCATCTCTCAGCAATAGGCATCATGACGTTCCGGACATTCATAATCATATCCCACGGATTAGGGGCAACAACTTCAGTTGTCCTCCTGATAGCGTAAGACCGCTCAGTAATGGGGTGCACAATGGGGTGTGAATATGCAGAGTACCATTGCAGATAATCATCTGAAGCATGTTGAGGCACTCTACATCCCGATAACTTGCGTTTATCGACGTAATTCGACTTCCAGTCATAGAATGACTGGGCAAACATGATCCACCACATTAGAGATTTCTTATCTCCTCTCGCCATCCCAAGACCAAGTGGAGGGTTTGGTATTGTCTGCATGTACCCAAACTGTCGCAAGACCCGGTCAGGAAGATGTGATTCCACCACATTACCGACAACTATGGCACCTTGATATAGCGCGACTCTAGGAAAAGGAAATTGAGCGCGGATACCTTCATACGGCATCCAAATCACCTACAATAAAAACATAAAAAATATTATTATAGTTTCATTTAAGAAAACAAAAATACATGTGAAAATTATTACTAAAAAAATAATACTTACTTCCGTGTTCTGAATAATGTCAATATGTTGCCTCTTCACTTGCACGGAGGCAACTGTCGCTGGTTGAGCCCGAGGTGGTAGCCACTTTAATGTGAGCGGCAAATTGGGTAGATAGAAGTTGTTGAAACCGTTCCTAAACGCAGGAAACCTCTCATAAACCCAAGCCTCCAACAAGGTTAAGTGCCCGGAAATCTGATGTCAGTTAAACCTAGATCCTTTTCCTAGTTGTCGGTACAGAAAAGCTAACGCTCCGGCTCCCCAAGCATAATTCCCTATTGCCCCATCATCTCTCAAAAAATCTAGATAGCTAGCGTTGACACATGTCTCGGTCTTATCAGAAAAGATTGTGCACCCCAATAAATATAAAAGATATGCCTTAGCAGCACAGACAGCTTTTCGGGGGTCTGAGGAGTACAACTGAGGGGAGAACTTTGATCTAAGCCATTCTAAATTGACCAATGCCCCCTTGGCAGGAATTCCATCTTTAGCAACTTTTTTGGTCACTCCCAAAACCTCACAAACCTTATTAAGAGGTGGCTGACTAGCATAAGTGGGACTCTCAAATAAGGGTGCACCTACTACCGGAAGTAGTGTAAGACAAGACACATCCTCTAAAGTGATGGTCATCTCCCCAAATGGCATATGGAAACTATTAATTTCCGGATGCCATCGCTCAACAAAAGCGTTAACCAACGTTTTATCTACGTTGTCAAACGCTCCACTTCCATTAACTAAGCACAAGAGACCGAAATTAATGATAAGCATTTGAACCGGCTCTGCACTTTATTCAACTCCAATTCCCATTTTTTCAATTTTCCTATATGGTTAATACATTTTAAAATTCTATCATCTTTACCCTCCCAAATGGATTTAGAAATATGGGAAAGGAGTAATGTTTTGTACCTCGAGCCACCGGGATAAGACGTTACATCCCCACCTCCCTCCTCATCATCCTCATCATCCTCATCTTCCTCATCTTCCTCATCTTTCGGCTCATCTTCCGGCTTATATTCCCGTTCATCTTCCGGGTCACTATCATTTTGAGCCGGAATAAGGTCTATCCGAGGCTCAGGTGAGATTTCCATAGGCTCATTGTAGACCGACAAGCGAGGATCAACATTTAAATCCTCAACTGGCTCTTGGTTCTGTGAAGATTGCCCTTGAGTACGTGCGGCAACTTTTGAAGTCCTTTCGGAAGCAGTTGGACGCTTTCTTCTTGTAAAAAATTGCTTAACTGCAAAGAAAACATCAAAAAATCAAACTCATAGCATGTTAAAAGAAATTAAAAATACAGCTCTATTAGCTTCACATTAGTTTTGTCTTTGTTTTGCAGCTTCAACTTGCAATAATAAACAACATTGCTGATTCTTAATAAAGTTGAGGACTCTAGCAACAAGGCTCAAGACTTGGAGGACTCAATTGTAAACAAAGATAAACTTATGAACATAATATCAAAATCAAACACTAAGATCTCATTGAGCAAGGTTCGGCCAGTTGTGGCCGAAATTTTGGGAATGTTCGGTTGGTCATGGCCGAAAATTTGAACAGGTTTGGGCGGGGGTGGCCGAAATTTTGATATTTTTCGGCAGGGTGTGGCCGACTAGATGTAATAAATCGGCCATGAGTGGCCGAACCACTCAAAACCCAGAATTTAAATTTCTTCAAAATGAAAATCTCTCAAATCTCAAATTGAAGGAAAAATAAACTAATTTTAGCACAAAGGAAAGAAAAATTACCAGATTTTCCAAGGTTTGACATCTTGAAATTGAAAATGGTGGTTGTTGTTGTTCTTCTTCTTCTTTGGTTTTTGCTTCTTCTTTCTTCTCTCTCTCTCAGCCGTGTCTCTCTTCTCTCTCTGCGTCTCTCTTGCGTTATCTTCTCTCTTTTTCTCCGTCGTTTCCTCTCTTTCTCTCTCTAAGATTTGATGTGGGTGAGATGAGTGAGAGAGAGAGAGAGAGTAAATGAGGAGTTAATTGGGTGTGTGGGTGTGGGTGTGGGTAGACGTGTCCAAACGGTTATAACCGCCGGTTAACGGTTATAACCGCCGGTTAAAAATTTCGTTAAGTCTTAACCGTAACCTAACCGTTAACCGTGTACTAACGGTTACGGTTATACGGTTAACGGTTATACACGGTTACACGGTTATACACGGTTACACGGTTAAAAATGTGCTTTGTTTTTTCTTTTCAGTTTGGTCCTTTTTAACGGAATAGTTAACTTTTGTACTGTATAACCCCTTTTTATTTATTTTTTATTTTTTTTTGAATAAAGAATACAATTTGAGATGTTACTTATTAATGATTTTTTTTGGAAAAAGTTATAAAAAAAAAGTTAAGAATTTTTAAATAAATGAAATTTTAACGAAAAATGTGTTTAACAGATTTTTTTAACAGTTTTTTTTTTTTTTGGTTAAGCAAAGCTATTTGAGAAATATTTCTTTTAAAAAACAGTTTTTAACATTTTTTTTGAAGAAAATAGTTAACTTTTTAACAGATTTTAACTAGTTTTATAAAAAAGTTAACTTTTTATTTTTTTTTTAATTTTTTTTTGGATAAAGAAGACCATTTTAGACTTTTGTTTACTATATACATTTTTTGCAAAAAGATATATAAAAAAAGTTATGAATTTTGAAAGAAATAAAACTTAACTTTTTTAAAAATAAACGAAAGTATATAAAATAAAAAGGGACGGTACCCTTAAATTTTATTAATTAAATAAAATTACAAAGAGGGGGACAACCAACCTTACCCTTTTATAATTAAGGGGGGACATTTAGGAGCCTTTACCTCAAAAGAAATAGTAAATATTTTATATATATATATATATATATATATATTATATATATATATATATAATACTATATAATATAATATATATATATATATAAATATATATTATATATTATATATATAAACATATATAATATAATATATATAATTCAAAATTTGAAATTTGAATTTCAAATTTCAAAATTTCAAGGTTAGGCGGTTAGTTAGGCGGTTATAACCGCCGGTTAGTTAAACGGTTATAACCGCCGGTTATAACCGCCGGTTGCCGGTTTTTGAAAACCTTAACCTTAACCTAACCGTGTAACCGCCGGTTTCGGTTAAGGCGATTACGGTTAAGGCGGTTGACGGTTATAGCCGGTTACGGTTACGGTTATTAACCTCCGGTTAGCCGGTTCCGGTTAGATTTTGGACACGTCTAGGTGTGGGTGTGGGTGTGGGTGGGGGTGGGTGTGGGATAAAAACAAGGGGTATAAAGGGAAAAGGGGGGGGGTTTATTTAATTTATTTGGGGTGAATTTAGTTTTACGGGTTTACTCAACAATTTTACGGGTTTATATAACAATTCTCAAATTAAAATTACGGATTTTTTTCTTAAATAATTTTATTTTAAAAATTTTAATTTTAAAATAATTTACATTTGAAATTATTAAAATTACTACACGGTATAACAAATTTAAATTTGCTCAATTTTATTTTAATTTATGTTATTAAAAAAAACTAAAATTTGAACTTGCTACATAGTGTAGCGAGTTCAAATTACCAAAGAAGGCCACAACAGATCCAAATCAGGCCACAATCGATCCAAACCAAACACAACCGATCCAAACCAGGTCACAATCGATCCAAATCAAACCAAAGTCAAATAAATATTTTAAAAAATATACTTCTATAAAAAATTATATTATTCATTTCAAAAATAAATATTACTTTTGACTAAAAATGAATAACCAAAAAATAATACTACATTTTTTATTCAAAAATATTAGCATTACTTCCTTCATCTCAATGAATATTTTAAAAATTAATACTACTTCATTCGCATCTAAAATCAATGTTTGTAATGTTAGTGCATTCGTCTAAAAATATGACATTAAGATGACATTAATTTTTTAGACGAATAAAGTAGTATTCTTTTTTTAAATGTTCATTGAGACGAAGGAAGCCATATTCATTTTTTTTTTGGACATACAAAAAAAATCTACTTTTTAAGAAAAAAAATTCCTTCGATTCAAAAATGAATATTACTTTCGTCCCAAAATTAATACTATTTTAATATTCAAAAAAAATTGCTTCCTTTGTCTCAATGAACATTTTAAAAAAGAATACTCATTTACTTGTCTCAAAAATTAATATTCATTTTCTAAGACGAAGACACTAATATTATAAACATTAATTTTTACAAAAGAATACTACATCGTCTAAAAAATAAATTACTATCTTCGTTCCAATGAATATTTTATAAAATATTACTTCATTTGTTTAAAGAATTAATGTCATATTTTGAAACAAATGCACTAACATTACAAACATTAATTTTTGATGCAAATGAAGCAGTATTATTTTATTAAATATTTATTGAGATGAAGGAAGTAATGTTCATTTTTTTGACAAAAAATGTAATATTATTTTTTGGTTATTCATTTTGAGTCGAAAGTAATATTTATTTTTGAAATGAAGATTATAATTTTTTATAGAAGTATATTTTTAAAGTTTTATTTGAGATGGAAAAAATAATATTTCTATTTAGTTTTCTTTATTAATAATTATTATTTTGTAATTTAAAGTGAGACGGAGTTTGTACCTTTGGTTTGATTTGAATCAGTTGTGGCCTTATTTTTGAATCGGTTGTGGTGTGGAATTATATATTTGTATCGGTTGCGGTGTGAAATTATATAAAAGTGACCTAGCTCATATTAACAAAAGCATACTAAGGATCGGTAAGCAGACATTAGCAAAAGCAGACCAAGGATCGGTAAGCAGACCAAGGATCAAATTAACAAAGCATACCAAGGATCGGTAAGCAGACATTAACAAAAGCAGACCAAGGATTGGTAAGCAGACCAAGGATCGGTAATGTGGTGATCGGTCACCACATTATTATTGGTTAAAATTACCAAGGATCGGTAAATCATTAAAATGGTGACCGATCAAAAATGGCATGAACTTAACTGATTCTTTAGCGAGTTCAAATTATCAAAGCAGGCCACAACTGATCCAAAGCAGGCCACAATCGATCCAAACCACCAGGTCACAACCGATTCAAACCAAACCAAAGGTACAAACTTCGTCTCACTTTAAATTACAAAATAATAATTATTAATAAAGAAAACTAAATAGAAATATTATTTTTTCCATCTCAAATAAATAATTTAAAAAATATACTTCTATAAAAATTATTTTACTCATTTCAAAAATAAATACTTTCGACTCAAAATGAATAACCAAAAAATAATACTATATTTTTTATCCAAAAAAATGAGCATTACTTCCTTCATCCCAATGAATATTTTAAAAATTAATACTACTTCATTCGCCTCTAAAATTAATGTTTGTAATTTTAGTGAATTCGTCTCAAAATATAACATTAAGATGACATTAATTTTTTAGACGAATAAAGTAGTATTCTTTTTTTAAATGTTCATTGAGACGAAGGAAGTCATATTCATTTTTTTTTGACATACAAAAAAATTCTACTTTTTAAGAAAAAACAATCCTTCAGTTCAAAAATGAATATTACTTTCTTCCCAAAATTAATACTATTTTCTATATCAAAAAAAAAAATTGTTTCCTTTGTCTCAATGAACATTTTAAAAAAGAATACTACTTTACTTGTCTCAAAAATTAATATTCATTTTCTGAGACGAAGACACTAATATTATAAACATTAATTTTTACAAAAGAATACTACATCGTCTAAAAAAATAAATTACTATCTTCGTGACGTGGCTGGTTCGGTTAACCGGCGGTTCACGGTCACCGAACCGGCGGTTTCAACCGAAATAGAACCGGTTAACCGCCTTAGCTGATTATGGTTTTACGGTTTACCGATTAGATCAATTTGCCGGTTCATTGGTTAACCGTTTTTAATTTATTTTATTTTTTTCTAAATAAAAATTGGTTGAGCCTAATTTAATCGGTTGAGCCCACAATTGCTACAAATATTCCCCTCCTCACGTGCTTAGTTTAACACTGTAAATAAAATCTCAATGCTACTTTGTCTAGGTAAAGATTATGGATAACTTTCAATTTTATTTTTGATTATTTTAATTTTAATTGTTATTTTTTATTCAATAAAAAATAAAAATCGGTTGAGCCCACTTTTAATCGGTTGAGCCCACAATTGCTACAAATATCAAAACAAATGCCCAGCCGGTCATTTTTTTTATTTTTTTTTTAATTGTCAAAACAATGCCTAGCCGGTCATCCAATCAATCGGTCAACACTCCAATCGGTCAATACTCCATCACTCCATCAGCCGGTCAACACTCTCATTTTATTTATGTAAACTTCATTTTAGTTGTGTCCTGACTCTCTCTCACTTTATTATTTCCTCCGTCTCATAATTAATATTAAATTATTTTTAAATATTAATAAATAATTTTATTATGATACAAAGTATATTATGAACAATTAACTTCGTCTCACTTTAAATTATAAAATAATAATTATTAATAAATAAAACTAAATAGAAATATTATTTTTTCCATCTCAAATAAATACTTTAAAAATATACTTCTATAAAAAATTATATTATTCATTTCAAAAATAAATATTACTTTTTCTAAGTAGTATTCTTTTTTTAAATGTAGTATTATTTTTTGGTCGCTACACATAGCGAAGGTAACACTTGGCCGGTGGTGAAGACCACACTTGACATACTACTAAAGATTATTAATAGAAAAAAAAATGATTCAAGGTGATAGTGACCTGACATAATTTTACATTGACATACTACTAAAGGCCACACTTGACCGGTGGTGAAGACCACACTTGACCGGTCAATCAAAAAATAGTCCCAACCGATCCTTGTGATCGGTCAAAAAATGATTCAAGGTGATAGTGACCTGAAATCCAACCAGCCAATAGTAGGGCGCCACGTGTTCCAATTAAAAAAAAAAGAAAAGGAAATATGCCTGCGTACACGCGCCTCTGTCGGCGCGTGTATTGCACGCGCCATTTTCCTCCCAATCATGACATGCCACGTGTAATTTGCGTAGCATATCTTCAATTATGTCATGGAAGGAAATGACTAAATTGTCCCTGAATTTTTTGGCAAAATTTTTGGCGTTATTCCTGTTTATTAGATGACCGGCTTTAATATATAAATAGATGTTAAAATGGGTAGGGGAGCTTGGGTGATTGGGACTTTTTGATTCAAACCTTTTAGTTTTTCTTTATGCAATATTACCCCTTTAATATCCATATCAGCAAATAATTCCTACAAATTATTCCACGCAAAATCATGCACATCAGTATCAATATGCATCAGAGCTTTAACGGCAACATAAACGATAGTCTAACAAAAGGACTATTAATGCCTAAAAATCCAAGTTAAAGGACTCTTAGGTAAAAAATAATAATTCAATGATGTAAATGTAAAAACTTAAAAAGTTTAGGGATGAAAAAAGTACTTAAATCTCAAGAAATTTGAAGAAATAGCTTGGTGGCTGAATTTCGTTTGGGTTTTAAGATGTCAAGGAAGGGTTTTTGATTGGTTGGGTTGGGTTGGGAAGGAGAAAGAGGGGAAAAGAGGGTTGTCACAGTTTAAGCCATAACACTGGTTTTGGCAAGAAGCCACCCTTGTTTTATTATAAATGTATCCAACTCCCTCCAAATCAGGCCAATCATATCACATTAAAGATGTTAGCATTTTGACATTTAGTTTTGTTGTTGTATTGTAGTCTAAAAGAGCAGTACTGTTCTATAACAGTAACCGATGACACTCAATTTGTTCATAGAAAGCAATAATCATAAAAGAAAACACTCAATTTATTCATCCAGTTGACCCCTAAAAGGGACTAAATCTGGGGGCACTAACAAGCCAGGATATTCACTATATCACAAATCTATCTTGTTACAATAGAGAATATATTTTTCCTCACCAAAATAATTCTACTCTATGCCCACACCCTCACACAATCACCCCTATACATGCTTTACAGTCATCCAAGAAATGCCCCTGAGGGCACCCCAAGGTCGCCACACCTTACCCTAGGCTCTTTTGTATATCTCACAGATTCTATACAGATATCCTAATTATTTCTCTCCAACACTCAAGCAAACAATAATATTGGCTATGACTTTTCTTAAATAGGTGTCAATCCTAAACCCTAAAAAATCTTAATTTCGCTCCAACAAATATCATACTTCTTGCCCAATAAATAAATCTGAAGCCAAAAGGATTCCAACACCACAAAGAGGAAACAAACAAGTCCCATAAATCTCGATCCAACCCAAGTCCCCTAGCCAACCGCACAGCCGTGTGCCTAATCCTTGCACGCCCATAAATCTCATAGCTCAGTTCCTGCAAAACCTTCATTAATGAAACTTGATGTCAGTCCAGCTCTTGAATTCAAATTTAGGTAGAAGTCAGGACAAAGTCTCATTTAAAGCTAAATATCAATCCTAACCCTTCTTTTTTTTTTTTTGCCTAGGAATTCAATAGAATCAATTCGGAGGCCAATAAAACCTTATGTGTCCAAACTTAATAATACCCACACAAAAAAAAAGATTTTTTATTAAAATTGAAAGTAAATCTCAAATGATTTGAATAGAGTAATGTCAATAATTTTTCCCCTTCTACATCCATTCTTAACAGCCATCTCCAAATACACACAGAGAGAATAAGAGAAAATGTGTATGGAAAGGGTACGTACCTCTAATGCAGAAGAGCAGATATGATGAGTGAACTTCTGATTGTGATTGGAAAGGGGTTGAAGAGGGGAAGCAATAGGGCAAGAGTGAACCCCACCATGGGCATTGGGGGGCCTGGCATATAGAGTAAAGCTCCATCAACTCCTTCTGACTCGTATTTCGAATCCAAATAATCTAAAGCATCCCCAATTTCCAAATTCGACGAAAACCCTAGCTCTTCAGCTTCAACATCAATTTCAGGTTCAACAACAGGTAATTTAACCTCTGGTGTTTTTACCGCTATCGACATCCCAACTTTCATACAATAACCGAAGAAAGATTGTATCTTTGAAACACTGGTACCAAGAAAATTGAAGAAATAGCTCGGCGGCTGAATTTCGCTTTGGGTTTTACTGTTGAGGGTTTTTGCTTGATTACAAAACAATTACTCTAAGGTTCCCCTTGTGTATCAATAATGCTTTATGAGAATAATTTTTTTTTAAATCCTCTAAAGTCAGTAAGATAAAAATACCCACGTTGATACATTAATGCGCTTTCGTCGCGCACGCTAGGTGAGACCAAATTCTAGTGTACCTAAGGCATCTCCAACGGGAAGAGTTATATGAGACACTATTTATATGATATCAAATTTTTATCTCTGATGGTGGGTATTAAAATTAAATTTTGATACATACTCCCTCCGTCCCGGTTCAAATGTCTCAAAATGGGTTCGGCGCGGGAATTAAGGAAAGTGATGTAGGAAAGAGAAAAAGTTTAAATGTTGTGAGTATGAAAAATTAAATAGGAGAGAGAATGAGTGGGAGGAATAGTTAGGAGAGAGAATGTTGTGAGTGTAAAAGTAAAGTAGGAGAGAGAATGAGTGGGTGAAATAGTAAAAAAAAACTTTCCTTTTTTGGGTTGAGACATTTTAAATGGGACGCCCAAAAAGGAAAGTTGAGACATTTGGATCGAAACGGAGGGAGTATATAAAAGTTAATACATAGGGAAGGAAACCGAAAATAGATAGCAAACTGTTTTGGGTGCATATAAGAGAAAATGTGTATGGAAAGGGTACACATCTCCAACGGAGAAGCGTGGATATGATGAGTGAACTTCTGATTGCGATTGGAAAGGGGTTGAAGAGGGGAAGCATTAGAGCGAGAGTGAACCCCACCATAGGCATTGGGGTGCTTGACATATAGAGTAAAAGTTCTATCAACTTCTTCCGAATCGTCTTTCGAATCCAAATAATCCAAAGTGTAAGTGCAGTATAGTGGTGTTACTACTAGTGCTGCCAACACCATCTAAGTGTTACCAGACGAAGGTGTTATCACAAGTGCTGACAGCACTTTTTAAGTGTTATCAGAAAACGTCTGATATATATTTAGTTGGACATTTCTTACATATGTTATATTGTATTAATGTATAACTATACCTGCAAAATATATGTTTGTTGTTAGTCTAAATTACAGATAATAACCATGAGGAGATAAGCTACAAGGATGGAAGAAAGAGTCAATGGAAAAGTTACGCATAAATGAGAAGTTATGCGTAACTCATGAAACTGGAAGAACCACGTGGAAAGACATGTTCAAAGCTTATGTTGCTGAACAAAAGAAGAGTACAAACATGGGAGAGCATGTGGGTACAAGAGATTGAAGCTAGGGCATGGGCTCAAAGAAATACGGTCGCTATTTTTAAGGAATTGACCATTTCTTTAGCTCTACTTGATCAACAACTCATCCTCCTTATCCGAATCAGTTCCAAGCTTTTACTAAGAGTAGCCTACAAGTATTTGAAGGTTATAAATAGGCAAGTGTGTAGACAAGAGTAATATGTCGCGCAACACACACATAACTTGCACAAGAAAAGATCATCTACTTCTCAACTCTTTTAGATTCTTCCTCCCACAAATTATTTTCCAACTTCAATGTCTTTGGACTTGATTGTGTCATGGCTATGATAGAATTTCTTATTTTATCTTAGTTTCTACTTCTTCATGGTTATATAGATAGGGGAAATTTCGGTCTTGTAATCATATTATTGTGAATAGAAAATCTTGCCTAAGCTGCACACTCAAGTTATATATTTATATAACTTGAGAAAAAACTAATTCTTGTGTTTATGCTTTTACTTCCGCTGCAAAACTGCTTTGTTTTACAAACTATTTTTAAATTCTGTTGTGTATGTTATCGTAAGTGTTATCAGTTGTGCTATCAACCTTTTTGATAACACTTATAAACAGGCCAGTGACAATTTCAGTTGGTATCAGAGTAGGTCATTTAACATACTAAGTGCTTGATCCAATTGTCATGGCTTATGATCCAGCTAATCCTAACCAAAAGAGATTTCCTGTTTTTGATGGGTTGAATTATGCTTAATGGAAGATCCGTCTTCGCTCGCATATCAAATCAATTGATCTTCGGGCTTGGCGATCTGTTATCAATAGGCATTCTCTTCCAATGTTGCCCCCGGATGAGGATGGTGATGTTCAAATCAAACCTGAATCCGAGTGGACCAATGAAAAAAATAGCCTAGCTAGTTTCAATGAAAAGGCACTTAATGCCATTTATGAATGGGTAGACATTCATGTTTTTAAACTCATTCAAAACACTCCCACTGCTAAGGAAGCTTGGGATATTTTGTAAAGGTTTTGTGAAGGTGATGGTGGTAGTGTGCGTGAAACTAAGCTTAGAAGGCTCACTAGCAAATTTGAAAGATTAAGGATGGGTGAAAATGAAAATATTTCTTCATATTTTGAAAAATTGTTTGACCTTGCAAATGAATGTCAAGTTTTGGGTGAACCCTTCACCAATAAACAATTAGTTTCAAAAGGTATTAGAACCCTTCCTGAGCGCTTCAATATAAAAGTTTCATCTATTGAAAAAGCTCACAATCTTTCTACTATGGATTTCAATACCTTAATGAGTATTTTAAAAACCTTTGAGCTAAATCTTGCCGAACAAAGTGAAGTCACTAAGGGAAAGAATATAGCCTTGAAAATTCAGTCCTCAGGTCTTTAAAAAGATGAGGATGAAGAGGTTTCTGAGGAATTAGATGAAAATGCTAGTGTTGCTTTACTTGGTAAGAAATATAACTCTATGGTTAGAAAATTTAACAAAGAGAATGTGCAGGTAAAAGCAAAGGAGCAACAAACCAAGGTGTATGATTCGATGTCAAAGAGTTCATTTCCATCTTCTCAGAAGGCTAACCCAATGAGAAGAGCATCTTCTGACCAGTCAAGGTTCGATCCCAAGTACATTGATTCAATTCAATGTCATGCTTGTTCTGGATGGGGTAACTATGTAAATGAGTGTGCAAATTCTCTAAGGAAGATGGGAAAGAACTTGTGGGTGTCTCTCAATGATAATGAAGACGAGGGACCAGCCCAAGTTGAAGAACCAGACTTGACAGCAATGTTGGTCACTGTATGTGACTCGAATACTGGAAGTGCTATCACTAGGTTACCCAATCTCTGGTAACACTTGAGACCACACTCAGAAGGTATAACAACTTTAGTTTTTCTAATGTTGTTTGTTTCATAGGTTCAACTGACCTTGATACAGGAAACTCATAAGAGGATGAGCTGAGTAAGGATGAGCTCATAGATGGGTTGAAGAATATCTATGAAGAACTTCTTATTGAATGGAAGAAAGAGAACAAGAAGGTGACATTCTTAGTCAAAGAAAATCATGAGCTGAAAGAAAGCTTGACTAAACTGGAGGTCCAACTTACCAATAAGAATGCTATGTTGGATAAAGTCAAGGCCAAGTTGTCTCTTGCCGAGACCACCTTTAAGAAACTCAACACAGGATCTTCCAAACTGGATAAGATCCTCAATTTGAGTAAACCTCTCAAGGGAGGTATTGGTTTCCAAGAATCTTTAGATAAAATTGTTTCTACTTTGACTATTGATGAAAGTAAAACGTGTTTTGTAAAGGAATTTCTGATGAAAATACTTTTGTAACTGATTCTTCTGACAAAGCTAAAGTGTGTAAATACTGTCACACTACTGGACATTTTAAAAATAAGTGTCAATCTTTTTTAAAGAAACAATCCAGTTCTACAGTGTTACCAGAAGTGTTGTTCACTATTTCAGATAGCACTTCTGATAAAACTGTCTGTCAGAAAGTCAAAAATTCAAAGAAGAAAATATGGAAACCCATATCTAATCTAAGATGTGATGTGATGTGGTTTATACTGCTTTGAAAACAAATGTAGAGGATTCATGGTATTTTGACAGTGGATGTTCAAGTCATATGACAGGAACAAAGTCATTTTTAACTGACTATGAATCAATACATGGGGGTAGTGTTACTTATGGTGGTGGTAGTAAGAGTACAATCATTGAGAGAGGGACACTTAATGTGTTGGTTTCCCTACCCTAAAAAATGTCTTACATGTTGATGGTCTTGTTGCTAACTTGATTAGAATTAGTCAACTTTGTGATGATAATTTAGAGGTGAAATTCAACAAAAACACTTGTGAGGTCTTTGATGTTTCTAACATTTGTGTGATGTCAGGAACTAGATCTAGTGACAATTGTTATCTTGTTGAAGATAAAAAGGTGTGCCATTCAGCTAAGGTTGATGTTACCACTTTGTGGCATCAAAAATTGGGGCATATTCATTTTCGTCATACAGAAAAAAATTCTTAAGCTAGATGTTGTGAAAGGAGTTCCTAAGTTGGAATTCAAAGATAGAGTGATTTGTGAGGATTATCTTAAAGGCAAACAAACTCATGTTGCCCACAGTGCTGCTCAACACTTTGAGCAACACTTTGGAACAACACATTGTTTTCAACTTCTAGATATGGATTTGATGGGTCCAATTGAGGTAGAAAGTTTTGGAGATAAGAAATATACTTTTGTCATTGTTGATGACTTTTTTAGGTTTACTTGGGTTTATTTTTTTAGGGATAAATAAAAAACCTTTGGAAATTTTAAAATCTTGCACTCTAAGATCAAAAACTTGTTTTGTGCTTCTATTTTTCGTATTAGGTCTGATCATGGAAAGGAGTTTGACAATATCTCTTTCTCCACTTTTTGTGAAAGAAAAGGAATTCATCATGAATTTTCAGCACCTAAAACACCCCAACAAAATGGAATTGCTGAAAGAAAAAATCGGACACTACTAGAAATAACTCGAGTAATGTTGTTTTCTAAAAGAATCTCAAAAAGATTTTGGGCAGAGGCACTAAGTACAGCATGTCACACTATCAATAGAGTATTTCTTAGAACCAGAACCACAATGACACCCTATGAAATTTTGAATGGTAGGAAACCTAAGGTCCACTATTTTCATGTTTTTTGGTGTGTGTGCTTTATATTAAATGTCCGGGATTATTTAGGAAAATTTGATTCTAAAAGTGATAGGGCTATTTTTCTTGGATATGCACAAAATAGTCGTGCATATAGGGTTTATAATCAGAGATTAAAAACCATCCAAGAATCTGTAAACATTGTTTTTGATAATCCTTCAAGCATTGCAGGTGAAGTTTAAGAATCACCTGTAGAACTATTGGACGAGACTCAAGTGGAAAGCCAAGTATGTGATAACAATGATGTTAACACAAATGTTAACACTGGTGCTGACGAAAGTGCTATCGGTGATGAGATAGCACTTCTGGTAACACCTGATTCTAGAACAGCTAATGAGGGAGAGAATGCAGACGATGCTCATGAGGAAATGAGAAGGGATCCGCCTGCTAGAGTTAGAAGAAATCACCCTACCTCACAGGTAATAGGAGAAGTGAATGATGGCATTCATACAGGATACAAGGAGCGAATTAACTACCGAGATATGGTAAGGTATGTGTGCATGTCCACCACATACGCAAAGGTAAAGCACTCATGTTATGTTTCTTCCATAGAACCTAAGAATTTAGTTGAAGCTTTGAAATATAATTATTGGATTCAAGTCATGCAAGAGGAGCTTGAACAATTTACCCGAAATAACATTTGGTTTTTAGTACCACGTCCCCATAATACTAATATTATTAGGAAAAAATGAATTTTTAAAAATAAAACAGATGAAAAGGGTAATATTGTTAGGAGCAAGGCTCATCTTGTGGCTCAAGGATATACACAAGTAGAAGGTGTTGATTATGTTGAGACATTCGCACCTGTGGCTAGACTTGAATCCATAAGACTTCTCTTAGCCATAGGTTGTTATCTTAAGATCACTTTGTATCAAATGGATGTTAAAGAAGCATTTTAAACTGATATTTGGATGAAGAAATCTTTGTTGAACAACCAAAAGGTTTCGAAGATCCACTTCAACCACATCATGTTAAAAGACATGATAAAGCTCTTTATGGGTTAAAAGAAGCTCAACGAGCATGGTATGGTCGTTTAACTAGTTTTCTTCTTGAATATATATTTATTAGAGGTGAGGCAGATAAAACTCTGTTTATACTTAGACATGGTAAAAAAACTTGTTATTGCTCAAATCTATGTTGATGACATAGTTTATGGATCTACATCTCAAACATGTTTAAAAGATTTTGTAGATGCCATGACTTCAACATTTGAAATGAGCATAACAGGTGAACTAAATTTCTTCTTAGGCTTGCAGGTGAAACAAACAAGTGAAGAAATATTCATATCACAAAGTAAGTATGCAAGGAATTTGGTGAAGAAGTTCGGGTTGGAGGGGTCAAAAAGTTCTAAAGTACCTATGAGTTCAACCCTCAAGCTTGGAAAGGACCAAGTAGGAGAGGATGTTGATCCAACTCTGTATCGTTCCATGATAGGTAGCCTTCTTTACCTTACCTCTAGTCGCCCTGATTTAATGTTTAGCGACTGTGTGTGTGCACGTTACCAAGCCAATCATAAAGCCTCTCACCTTAATTCTGTTAAAAAGATAATAAAATATGTATCTGGAACATGTGAATTAGGTGTGTGGTATAGTAAAGATACTAATACTAATTTAGTAGACTTTAGTGACTCAAATTGGGCGGGGGATATGGATGACCTTAAAAGTACTAGTGGGGGTGTTTTTACTTGGGTAACAATCTAGTGTCATGGTATAGTCGTATGCAAAACTGTGTCTCACTCTCAACTGCTAAATCAGAATATGTAGCAGCTGGGAGTTGTTGTTCACAACTTATTTGGTTAAAACATATGTTAGATGATTATGGTCTAGAAAGTAATATGTTAACCATGTACTCTGATAACCTAAGTGCCATTAATATTTCTAAAAACCCAGTTCAACACTCTCGCACCAAACATATAGACATCCGTCACCATTTCCTTAGGGACTTAGTTGAAAAAGGTTTGATAAATATAGATCATATTGATACAAAGCGTCAACTTGCTGATATATTCACTAAGGCCCTTGACCATGATAGATTTTCAGATTTGAAAAGCTCTCTTGGTCTTTGTATTTTTTAGAAAATCTCTGGTTCATGGTGCTACCCCAAGCATTGTCAACACTTTTGGTAACACTGTGATACTGAAAAAAAAAATTCTTTAGTTTGTTAAAACCCTGATGGGGGCATATGCTGACCTTTTTATTTTAGTAGGTTAAGAATTAAGTTAACATGTTTTGTTAAAATACCCTTCAATCTCAAAAGTGACAAAGTCACAAATCTTTTTGTTAAAAGGCAAAAAACACCTCTATCATTCCTTTAGTATCTCGGGGCACGACGTTCGCTGCGATGATGTTCTCTTGCCAAACGGGAATAATATCTAGTGAGTTTGAACTGAGTATTAGGAACATGGAGTTCGTTGCTACAGAGTATCCTACCTTAAAGGTTCAAGTCACTAAAGTTTTTTACTTCAAAAGAACTCGGGACACGGAGCTCGTTACAACGATGCTTCCTTGTTTATGAAGTAATAAAAACTCAAGGGCATTCGGATGCCTAAGGTGCTTAAAAAATGAGGCTTGTTATGTCTCAAGTGCTTGAAAATGAGAATTATTATGCCTCAAGTGCTTGAAAATAAGACTTGTTATGTCTCAAGTGCTTGAAAATGAAGAGAATTTTCAAAGGGTTATTTTGATGCATGTGTTAACTTTAGTATTACCATTATTGCTAGTAACACATTTGTATGTGCCATATTATTTTCTATTCTTTTATTTTCTAATTTAGTTAATTAATTTTTGAAAATCCAAATTTTTTATTAAGTTTTTAAATTTCAAAAAGTTTCTAATTAATTCTTTTTGCCTTGATAAATCAAAGTGGGTAATTTATATCCTAAAAATTTGGATAATATCTCCAATTCGAAATTCAAGGAGATATTTACCTAACCAAAATTTATCTAAAAAAATTTTTTTTTTTAAGAGCAACAGTCGGATGTGGATTAATTGGGGTAAGAGTGTATTTAATGTGGGAGTCCTTAGCTATAAAATAGGGAGTTAGGTTCCAATTTGTGTTTATCTTTTGATCAACCCCCTAATTTGGGTAATTTTTTCTGTTTACTCTCTCTCATTTTTGTCTCTTTCTCTCACTTTTCCCAAATCTTTCAAAAACCCTTATGTAGACATCCCATTCTGAACTCATAATTACGTGATTACACTACTCTTCTTCTCTCTTTTATGTTTTGATGAAAGCATATCAGTTTCGTCAAGTTTCGTTAAGTTTCTAACTAACCTCGTTAGTTTTGAATCTAACTGACTAACGGAATAACTGAAGAGGACAAAATGGTCATTTGACTAGTTGTCTCGCACGGGACATACGTGTCTCGCGCGAGACAACCCCTCGTTAGGATGTGCAGAATCACTTTCCTTCTCCGTTTCAACCTCTTTTCTTGATAAATATCATCTAATCCGGGTCTCTACTGACTAGAGGGTTTTGGAAGCTTCCTTGGGAGGAGTCCCAATCCACTTGAGTCTCCTAAACTTGGTGACCAAGTCATGCATTCACCTCTTAAACCCCTATAAATACTTGATGACTTTCAGTATTTCAGAGGTCCAGAATTCTAGGTTGGAGGTCCCCGATCCCCGATCGAAAACACATAAAACACACATTTTGTGGGTTTCTCTTCCTGAAAGATTCCTATAAAATAACCCTAAATTACCTAAAGTTTGTTTATCAACCTTGTTGATCAACAAACATCGAACCCCGAATCAAGGATTGAGGCGAAGCTCTGTCCACATCAAGATTCGACTCTAAACTAGAGTCGAAACTCTGTCCGAATCTCTTCTCAAAAGGTAATCATCCTTTAAATTGTTGTTTCTCTTCTCAATCCCTCTATTGATTTTAGAGTAGTGTAATCCCATCAAAAGGATTAGCCTAGAGTCCCTTCAATTCATGGAGGCGATCTCGAAGCATACAATCCAACATTCCTAATTAATGAATTAATTAGGGTTTATTTATTTCTTCTTTTGTTCTTTAAATTGATTAGATTAATAACACCCAATTTGCAAGACCAATCTTCGGATTTGGTGGAATGGGTGCTCCTTGACCTTCCCATTCCATAACCTAAGCCCCGAACCCAAATCTCTTTTCAAAAAATGGTTTTTCTATGTTTTTCAAACGAATAATATAGGTGGCGACTCAAAAAGATGTTAAAAAATACTACGCATTGCTACAGTGGTGACTCCGCTGGGGACTTAAAATTAAGAGGCTTAAACTTGCGTCAAAATTAAAAGACAGGTTTTCAAAAAAAATTTATTGTAAATTCGATTTTCTATTCCCAGATCAGGCATATCTCGCACGAGATATCCTATCTCGCGCGAGATATCGCCTCGGCAATCTGTGGCTTTCTGGTTTCTCCTGTTCATCTCAAGGTCCGAGACCAAAGTCGAACATGCAAGGGGGATCCCAGAATCCATTATCTACAGAGTTCCCTCATCTTAAGGCCTCCCTTAAGATGTCGAACTCAAAATCATATTTTGATTAAATAATTGATTGTTATTTATAAACTGCGTGCGATTGGGGTTTATTTTATTAAAGTCCGGTCCATTGGGGATTCGGGAGTTGTAATTTAATTTATTCCTCTCTCTCTCTCTCTCTCTCTCTCTCTCTCTCTTTACGTGGAACTACGACGGCCTAAGTCTTCCTAATTTGGGAGAAACGTAGGCAACCACTTGGTGCGGCAACTATCTGTTTTTCTTTTAGTTTTCAAAAAAAAAAAACTTTCTATTTTACTCTATCACCTAGAATTGACTCTCACACATGCGCACTCATGCTATATCTGTCATTGCACTACATACCCTCTATAAACCCGGGACCCACACTAAGGACGGATGACGGTAACCACCTAGTCGCCGGTCTCTCCGAAGTTGGATCATCCCACTCCGCGTATTCAATCCACCTAGATTGTCATATCGCGGGGAGCCTAGCCTTCCAGCCCTGCATCGCCACATATCATGTAGATTGTCTCTCTAAGAACACTCCGTGACCGGTCGATTTTGACTCGATAATCTTTCTTGTTTTTTACCAAAATAAAGTTAATGTAAAATTGACTATCGAGAAAGGATTCGGAAATGTCCCTTCGAAAAAAGAAAAAGACCCTTCGGAAATGTCCATTTGGAATGACCCTTTCGGAAGTCCCTTTAAAGAAAAAAAATCCTTCCGATCAATTTTACGTGGCTTTACTTTACAAAGAATGGTCAATTACCGAGTCCCTAGGTGATTCGAATTACGCATGCCTGCAAGTTTTACCTAGGATGCTAGATAGAAAAACGGATCTTTGTCCGTCCGACCATGAATTTAGAAAATAAAAAGAGGAAAAATTCATCTTTTCGAATGGTTGTCTCGTGCGAGATGACCTTGTCTCGCACGAGATTTTATTTGCAGAATCTGTGTTTGTGATTGATAATCGATGTGCGCTCCCTCCTTAAGTCAAAACTCCGTCTTTAATAAAAATGAAACTTCAAAAAAATCGCTCATGAGGTAATTTTAACCATCATCCTTTTCTCCATCTAGGATCGTTTGAGGCTAATCTTCTAAAAGGCATCTCGTTGGGATATCTCTAGTTCATCTCTAAGGTCGTCAAGCTCCCTTAACCTCTCCAACGGTAACAATTCAATTTCTTTCCAACGTAATGAATTCCGAAGCACTCAAGAAGGAAATTGAGGATCAAAGGATTCGATATGAAGAAATGCTACAAGCCCAAGCCGATGAAATGGAGGCCCGATTAGAACTTGAAAGGAGAATCCAAGCCGGGGAAATGAAAGCCATGGTTGATGAACTCCGAGCCATGAAACTAAAAGTGGCCGAATTAAGCTCAAAGAAGAAAGAAATTAGGACCTCTTCCGATGATGAAGTATCATACACTAAGAAGGCTAAAAGCCACCGCAAGTACAAGAAAAAGGTGTATGAGTCTAGCTCATCATCTTCCTCCTACGATGACGAAAGCCAAACTTTCAAGAAGGAAAGTAAGGAGGAAAATAGAAAGGCAAGTGAACCCCTTACCATGGCAATGCTAGAAAAGAAACTTGCATCCCTCGATGTGAGCAAGGGAGCCTCACTCTCTATTGACTATAACACTCTTCGTCAATCCATGTCAAAGCTTCCTCGAAAGTACAAGACACCCGACATTGCAAAATTCAATGGCACTACTTGTCCAAAAATCCATCTGGAAACCTACTATTGGGCCATGCTACCTATGGGTGTCGATGACAACTTGCTAGTTCAATGCTTCCCTCAAACCCTTGATGGTGCTGCTAGAGATTGGTACATGACCCTTCCACTCTCCATAAGGCTTGATTGGCCACTCGCCAGTCGTGCCTTCCAAGAACAATTTGAGGACAACACTACCTACCGCACTACTAGAAGGGACCTCGAGAAAACCAAGCAACTCTCAAATGAATCATTCGCAGACTTCGTCAAAAGATGGAGGATCAAACTGACTGAAATCGTTGATAGGCCAAGCCTAGACGAACAAATTCATATCCTACTTCAATGTCTCCGCGAAGAGTACCAAGAGAAGCTTGTCGGCAATTACTTCCCTAGTTTCCTCGAACTCCATAAATCGGGCCTTAGAATTGATGAATTGATCCGTCTTAGAAAGAATTCAGAAATAGAGAATCGTCCAACAAAAGGGAGCACCGATCGTACCTATCATGATTTTGGTGGGGCTACTCTTAAGGAAATGTTCGATGATCTAGTAGGCCAAGGAAAACTGAAGCCAATGGAAGACTATCATCCTAAGAAAATGAGAGAAGATTGGGACCACGACAAATTTTGCGATTACTATCAGTTTAGTGGTCATGACACCAACAATTGCTATAATTTGAGGGATGCCATCCAAGACTTGTATGAAGCCGGCAAGATCAACTGAAGCATCACCACCTTGGGGCTCCGATTGTCCTCTCCCTTTTTCCTTTGAAAAAAAAGAAGAAAGAAAAAATATAGATTAGTTCAACTTCCTAGTATGTTCTCGAAGAGTCATTCTATCATTCTAGTACATCTCTATCATCTCTAGTTTGTGTCAAGTAAACTATCGAGTCTGTTTCGAATTTTCTTATCAATAAAAGTTATCTCTTTATCCTAATCATTTTCCCAAAAGTTGTTTTCCTTTATGAGTATCATTTGATCCATGCTGAATAGTGGACCCTCATTCCTTAAATCATCACGAAAAATAGAAACTTTTAAACAAATTTTAAATGAGAACTATCCTTAGAAGGCTTAAAGCTAAGCATTACTCCTATTGAAAGTCGAAAGTCAACAAACGAAGGAAGCCAAAGACGCTGCTATCAACATTCATCCCAAGAAGGGTGGGGCTACTGAATTCAAGGCTTTGAGAGTACAAAAAAAAAAAAGCTCGCTAGGTCGAAACTCCTCAAATCGTCCTAGGCGAAAATGAGAGCACCAAAAAAAAAAAAAAAAAGAAGAAGAACTCTCAAGCCTTCATCGCCCCACAACGAGGATGTAATTTCAACAAAGGCAAGAAGGACTCTCCCACAGAGAAAAAGAGTCAAGTAATACCTACGAAGAAAAGAGGATTCCTCAACATCCTCTTACCATGAAGCCTGAATGGCAGCGCAAATGAAGAAGACTTTCAACATCAATCCATAAAGAAAAATGTTTAGCCTTAAGTCGTACTAATGATTGGCTTTCTTTTCAAACTCGTTAAGAAATTTCTAGATAATGCAAGGTCCATTTAAAGTAGAACAACTTTTCTAGATCTTTGAGCCATATAGCTTACTTTGTTGAGTCTAGGGGCTTCCTCTTAGCCATTCTCATACACACTCTTAAAATCCAAGCATCAAAACTGGAGCTTCCTAACCTTTCCTCCCCCAGTCAATCTTAAACTCTCAAGAGTAATCAAAATTGCATTAGGAGCTTTTCCCTTTTTGCTTCTCACTCTCATCATTAGAGAATATACTCCCCCAAAAAGAGTCAATGCTTGGGTCACCTTCCAAAAAATAGAGTCCGTCTCTCCTCAACTAAACTTGAGATCTCATCCTTCTCCTTAATGAGATTCTTCCAACTGAGTCCCATTCGAGTAAACATACTTTTTAGGGGTGAGCACGGATCGGTTTGGATCGGTTTTAGGATAAAACCGACACCAAACCAATAACTATCGGTTTTGGGTAAATTGAAACCATTAAGTTCGGTTTCTTAATGGTTTGGTGTTATCGGTTTCGGTGTGATATCGGTTTGGTTCGGTGTCTTAATGGATTGGTGGGCTTTAAGTTGGGCTTTGTTGGGCCAAGCATATAAACCAACCCATATAAATGAGATTTTGACATTCAACAACACAACACACAAAAAAAAAAAAAAACAACACATATAAAAATAACATTCATCCATAAAAATAACATTCATCCATCCATATGTAAGACTAGACTACATATTAAGCTTAAAAGTATGATGTTTGAAATGATAATCAAAATATTAAAAAGTTAAATTCATCCATCCACATGTTAAACATAAGGAGAATTACAAATGTAAAATTCTTCTCTTCTTCAACACTTCAAAAGAGACCTCTTCAACTCTTCAAAAAGTCTACAATTCCTACATAATTGGAAAAAAAAAATCAATCCTCAACCACGTGTTTGGACTACAAGCTCTAAGTTATGACGATCCAACAATTGTCAAAACAGAACATTCAAGTGAACTCAACACATTTTAATAATTTCATTCTTGTCATTTGGATATGAAGTTGAGTAGCTCACAGCAAGAACTAGCCTGAATCACAAATTAAGCACATACAACCTGAAGAGCTAAATACAATAACTTATTTACCTACTACAAGGTTAGTCAGTTCTAATAATTTGGTCCATCCAATGATAACTGGCTCCATCTTATATGGACTTCTGTTTGAATTGGATGGACCATACGATTAACGAAATTTCTTTTTCAAACAAGTACCAACATCTTTGTATGAATTATTAAACAATTTTTTTTAGAAATGATTATTAGCCAAAAAAATTATGCACTTCTCTCTCAGTCTTGAATCCCATGAAGGATCACCATAACAGAGTGCAAATATTCAGCTACTTCTAGTTACTTAATACCGATATGGTTATTTGAGAAGGAAAACACAAATTCCAGCTCCTAACAAAGTAATCAACCCCAACGAACATGTTCAAAAGAAAGCAAAAGATGTTCACACCAGTCAAGCAATAACAAACAGAAAGAAAGTAACAAGCTAGAGTCCAAAGATTCTAGAAGAAGGAACAGTTTTTAGTACAGATCTGAAGTTGATTAGCTCAAGAGATAGAGCTAACCAAATCATAATCAGAACATGGTCAGCTCAAGAACTCAATACAATGAGTCAACAATTTTTAGTACAGGAGACTTTGGACAATAGTATTCTAAATGACTCTTCAAATTGGAGGTCCCATCTCTAGTAGAATGACATTGTAAAACTAAATGGCAGTAAGGACATTTTGCACTTGTTGCACCTTGTACATAAGTAAAATGTTGCCATACCATTGATCTCTTAGCCCTTTGCCCCTTCCCCTTATCAGTAGCAGCTTCCTCATTCCCATCTTTTTCTTCATTTCTTTCCTTTCCTCCCTCATTACAGTTTTGTTCTTCAACTGGTATCTCCTGATTCTGGCTTGCATCCGTAATTTCAACATCAATGGGTTCCATCTACAGAAACAACAATAACAACAACATCAACATGCAATAAACTGGAATTCTATCTTGTTAGGTATGCTTTTTGGGTCCAGATTCAGCTGGGCTTTAAAGATAAAATCTCTTTATTGTAGAAGTAAAAGTGACACAGATCCATGTTTGTGGGTCAATTATTGTCTACTTTTTTGCTGTACATTCTCGCTGAATAACAAAACTTCATAGTGAAATGCTCATTGGGAACATTAAAGTCATCACAAATGTTTAATTTCAAAGACTTGAGAGCAAATTAAAAGATGGTTCTTTGGGTTTAACTGAAGTTGCTGCTTACCGTATCTTGGAATCATTAACGAACTGTGACAAAAAAAAATTTCCAAATTACATACTGATTCAACAACAACGCAATAATAAAGTGAGAAATTACCTCGAGAAACTAGATAACCACACCTTCTTCTTGGTCACCGGAATCAATGGAGCTCGTCGAATTTGAGGGAGGCTTGACTGGGATTCCTTTTACGATTTCTCTAAATGCTTGAAGATGAAGCTTAAGTAGGGAGAATGGAGGCTAATTTGACTGGTGGAGGTCGTCGTTTGTTGAAAGAATTGGACTGGATCTATGCGGCGAAGGCGAAGGAGAAGAAGAGCGCCATCGTCTCGTCTTCTAGGGCATCCGTGAATCAGTAATGTTAAATGTGGAAAACAGAAATTAATAGGTAGAAAAATAATATATATAGCGTGAGTAAAACGACGTAGTTTTGACTATCGGTGTTAATGGTTTCTTATCGGTTTTTAAATTTTTAAAACCTAAACCAAACCGAAAATTTCGGTTTTTAAAATTTTAAAACCTAAACCAAACCAAATGATTCGGTTTCGGTTTTATCGGATTCGGTTTTTCGGTGTTAATGGTGTTAACGGTGTTAACGGTTTTTTTTGCTCACCCCTAATACTTTTCAAAAAAAAAAAGTGGCTCGCTAGGTTGAAAACTCGTAAAAAGCGGCCTAGGCAAAAGTTAGAGCACAAAAACAAAAGACACAAAAGAGATGCCCGCTAGATTGAAAACCCGAAAGGGCAGTCTAGGCAAAAACTAGGGTGCGTCACTAAAAAAAAAAATTCAAAGGGAAAAAGGAGGGGATCCTTCTTCAATTCACGCAGCCTCACAGCCCTATTCACGAAGTCATCTGCAGCATACAAAAAGTCTTGGGGCTTGGTGTCAAGAGAAGCCTTGGAAAATACGTGCTTTGAATTTGGCAGCATCAGTTCTACATAGCAAAAGCCATTGGAGTGGTTTAGACCTTATTCAGTCAATGATCATCACATAAAAAAAAACTTAGGGGCTTGACGATGAAAAAGTCCTAAGACAACGAAAAATTCTTGAAGTATCCTGAACCTTAGCGTTGAACTTGGGTTATCTCAACGGAATCCTATTAGACGATTGTCTCATTCGATCTTTAGATGGACCTCACGAGTTGGTCTTCTAAACCAAAATCTAAATCACACAAACGATTTTCAATTCTCACATGATAGAACTCATTCTCCTCGCTGATTCTTCGAGTCGAGTGCACATTGATAGTCTTGAACAAACAAATGCTTAAGTGAATCTATGTTGTTATGCAAATGCTTTCACTAATCCTCTTGCAGGAATTAAAATGCGCAAGGCACGTCAAGTGCCTACTTTTAAGAATTAGATCAAACATGTTGAGTGTTTGGATTTTGCCTACCTTTCCATATATCAATGCATTCAATTAAGTGCGTCGAGCATCTCTTCAAGCATCAAGCATCTTCTTCGCGTCAAGCGTCCGTCACGTCAAGTGCCATACGTCAAGCATATTCCAACAAAAAGCCCGATTCAGCGCCCTTACAGGTGGATCGTCATCAATTAGGTGTGTAAAGAATCTAGGGTTAGTATGTCAAATACTCACATCAACAAAAGCTCGGTCTTGAATCGCCAGGATCATCACTAATTAGGTGTGTCAAGCATCTACAGGTAGTATGTCGAGTACTCATCAACAAAAAGCCCGGTCTTGAATCGCCAAGATCGTCACCAATTAGGTGTGTCAAGCATCTACAGGTAAGTATGTCGAGTACTCACCAACAAAAAAGCCCGGTCTTGAATCGCCAGGATCGTCATCAATTAGGTGTGTCAAGCATCTAGAGGTAGTATGTCGAGTACTCATCAACAAAAAGCCCGGTCTTGAATTGCCCGGATCGTCACCAACAAAAGCTCGGTCTTGAATCGCCAGGATCGTCACCAATTAGGTGTGTCAAGCATCTAAGGATAGTATGTCAAATACTTACCTCAACAAAAAACCCGGTCTTGAATTGCCAGGATCGTCACCAACAAAAACTCGGTCTTGAATCGCCAGGATCGTCACCAATTAGGTGTGTCAAGCATCTAAGGATAGTATGTCAAATACTTACCTCAACAAAAGCTCGGTCTTGAATCGCCAGGATCGTCACCTCAACAAAATCTCGGTCTTGAATCGCCAGGATCGTCACCAATTAGGTGTGTCAAGCATCTAAGGTTAGTATGTCGAATACTCACCAAGAAAAAAAAAGCTCGGTCTTGAATCGCCAGGATCGTCACCTCAACAAAAGCTCGGTCCCGAATCGCCAGGATCGTCACCTCACTCCAGTCTCAAAAGACAAACCAACAGGATACAAAGGACCGGACAGGTAAAACCTTTGTTTTCTAATATCTTTCCCCGCAGGTTTGGAGCCCAAATAGGCGAATCTTCAGACAGACAGGTATATTCAGAATTGGGTCATGATTTGATTCCTCAGTATGAATTTGCCTTTTCAAAAATAAAATCTCCTCGATTTTCAAAAAAATGATATTTAAAATACCTAAAGAAACCTTTTCGTGTTTTGGAGTTGAACTACGTTTTGGTCAGATTCTCCGATAGAGATACGTAGGCAGCCGTGCGGCACGATCATCCCAGTGTTCAGAATGATGTCTTTTCTATCGACGACACTTCTTATTTCTTAAGACCTGTCGCCAAGGGGCTCTGTAGACACCCCATTCTGAACTCATAATTACATGATTACACTACTCTTCATCTCTCTTTTATGTTTTGATGAAAGCATATCAGTTTCATCAAGTTTCGTTAAGTTTCTAACTAACCTCGTTAGTTTTGGACCTAACTGACTAACGGAACAACTGAAGAGGACAAAATGGTCATTTGACTAGTTGTCTCGCACGGGACATACGTGTCTCGCGCGAGACAACCCCTCAGCAGGATGTGCAGAATCACTTTCCTTCTCCGTTTCAACCTCTTTTCTTGATAAATATCATCTAATCCGGGTCTCTACTGACTAGAGGGTTCTGAAAGCTTCCTTGGGAGGAGTCCCAATCCACTTGAGTCTCCTAAACTTGGTGACCAAGTCATGCATCCACCTCTTAAACCCCTATAAATACTTGATGATTTTCAGTATTTCAGAGGTCCAGAATTCTAGGTTAGAGGTCCCCGATCGAAAACACATATCACACACATTTTGTGGGTTTCTTTTCCTGAAAGATTCCTACAAAATCACCCTAAATCACCTAAAGTTTGTTTATCAACCTTGTTGATCAACAAACATCGAACCCCGAATCAAGGATTGAGGCGAAGCTCTGTCCACATCAAGATTCGACTCTAAACTGGAGTCGAAACTCTGTCCGAATCTCTTCTCAAAAGGTAATCATCCTTTAAATTTTCATTTCTCTTCTCAATCACTCTATTGATTTTAGAGTAGTGTAATCCCATCAAAAGGATTAGCCTAGAGTCCCTTCAATTCATGGAGGCGATCTCGAAGCATACAATCCGACATTCCTAATTAATAAATTAATTAGGGTTTATTTATTTCTTCTTTTGTTCTTTAAATTGATTAGATTAATAACACCCAATTTGCAAGACCAATCTTCGGATTGGGTGGAATGGGTGCTCCTTGACCTTCCCATTCCATAACCTAAGCCCCGAACCCAAATCTCTTTTCAAAAAATGGTTTTTCTATGTTTTCCAAACGAATAATATAGGTGGCGACTCAAAAATATGTTAAAAAATACTACGCATCGCTACACTCCAACCACTTCTTCTTCTTCAAACCCCAATAATGTCGTCTCCTTCCAAAATTTCCCAAGAAACATCTCCAATGGAGATTTCGCCTGGTGTTACCTCTCGTGTTACCACGCCCATGGAATCATCTACTAGGGCAACACCTGTAACCTCACCAAGCCTTACTGTGATGATGTCGCCATTTCGCGGGAAAATTCGATTTTTGCGTTTCTTTGAAAAAAACCCAAATAAAACCCGGAAAAAGAACGGAGTCGCCACGCCATTTTTGTTTTAAGGGCCAAAACTTTGAAAAAGCCCGAGATTAAAGATTTGGGTTCGGAGGTCATGTTACACGCCGGGAAGGACGTTAGTGTGCACCCGGAATGCTCGTAAAACGAGTCTTCCAAGCTGAAAATCATTTGTGTGTGTGTGTGTGTGTTTTGGCCAAAATAATTTGAAACTCAGAAAAGTAAAAATGGGGATGTCTTTTTAAGACTTTAAACTGATCCCATGATTTTTTGGAAGATTTTTGGGTTGAGATTTGGTACTCAAAAGACCTTTTGAAGTTGAGAGTCACTTCTGCCAGAATGAAAAAGGCAGTGGACCTTTGATTTTGAAATGGATTCAAGGGCCTTAAAAATTCATAATCTGGATAAACTCAGAGAATTAAAGTTTTTCCAGACACCTTAAATAAGATTTTTGCGAAGGAATTTTCCATTTTGGAGAAGATTTGAGGGGTCAAAACCTTCTGGAAATCTCAAATATGAGATCTGGATTCCCAGAAGCTGATGAACTGGCCTCTAAAAGAAAATTTGAAAAGAGGAGTTTTACTCACCTAAAAAATAAAGTAAAAATATTTATGGAAACCTATGGATGTTGGATACAAAAAGTGTTTTGTAGTCAATACCAAATTCCAAGTTTATCTGTGTCCAAAAATTAAGACAATGGACTGGGGTCTTGGAAAATTGCTACTGGACAGCAACTTCTCAAGAAAGAAAATATGATTTTAAAAGGGGGTTTTTGCATCCATGCTTGTCCCCATTTCCCTAGGTTTTGGTTAGTGATCACTTGACATTTTAGTGGTGAATCAACTATACCAAACCATCCTTGGGGTACATTAGGACTAAACATTTCATTTGCTTGGGAAGGGGAATTTTATCCTTTGAAATCAAGATTTGGTGCTTGAAAATGGTTTTTAGGGTTTTGAAAATGTGTTTTCTTTGCAAGAAAGTAAGAACACTTTGAAAATAATGTAGGTCCTTGTAGAAGATCATCCATGGAGATGAACTTCCATGGTGATCTTCTTGGATCTTAAGACAAGAAGATGAATGAACTACATTTTGTAGTTTGAAAATGCATGCATGGATGAGAGATTTAGGGTAAGAAGAGGGAGGTTATACCTATCTTCTTTGTGCTTTGTGTTTGAAGGCTTGAATGCAAGAGTGTTTGGGTTTGATTTGAGTGAGTGAAAATTGGGAAGATTCAAGAGAAAAAGGTGACAATTCTTATAGAATTCTCACTGTTTTCTCGAGTATTTTCGCCAAATACTGTGAATTATGTTCTTGGTCCTCCCTATTTTTGTGACTGGAGGGCTCAATTTATAGCCCTCTGAATTTTACAAACCTATCCCGCGCGATAGGGATGCAGCGTGCACTGTTCATTAAATGCTGCTCCAGGCTTTGGACACAAGGAATAATCTTTTTTAAAATTCAAATTAACCAGCCAGATTTTGTTTCCAGCCATTTCTTTTTTTGGTTTTTCTTATTTCTTTTGCTTTTTTGATTCCTTTCCTTGGTTTATCTTTTTTTGGCAATCCCTAACTTACCCTTACTTGGTTAGAAATGTTAGGAATGTTAGGAATTGTTAGGAATGTTATAACTTTCGTTAATTTTCTAACAAAAATACTAACAAGCTCAAATTGGAGCACTTACAGTAGCCCCTCGGCGACGGCGCTTTCGAAGGAAGCGGGGTCGTCGATAAGAGTAAGGCTCCATATTTGGCGGGATGATCAGGTTATCGGGTGGCTGAACCTATTTAATAGGCTACCTACGTATCCCGAATGGGAATCAAGCCAGTCGTAGTTCGGGTCTTCGACCCTGGAGATGATGGCGTTTTAGGTGCCTCGAACCTGATGAGCGAGTTACGCGGTCGGTTCATTTGGAGAGAAACTCTGCTGGGGGTAAGACATGACCATTTTCGGTCGGATGGCTATCCGCTCCGCTGGGGATAGGAATGACCATTTTTGGTCTGGTGGCTATCCGCTCTGCTGGGGATGATTGCGATTTATCGCCTTCCTAGTGTTGTGTGTGATAGCGTCTTAGGTGCCTCGAACCTTGGAGATGGCGTTTTAGGTGCCTCGGACCTTGATGATGGCACTTTAGGTGCCTCGAGCCTTGAAGATGGCGTTTTAGGTGCCTCGAACCTTGGAGATGGCGTTTTAGGTGCCTCCAACCTTGGAGATGGCGTTTTAGGTGCCTCGAACCTTGAGGATGGCTTTTTAGGTGCCTCGGACCTTGATGATGGCGTTTTAGGTGCCTCGAACCTGGATGGCCTTTCGGTGGACTTTGTCTGCTGCCGAAGGAGAGGGTGACCATTTTGGTCGAGGGGCTGGACCTAATGATAGGCTACCTACGTATCCCTAGTGGGAATCAAGCCCTTTCGTAGTTCGAGATCTACTCGAGATTCCGTTGGCTTTGCTGGGGATTTCGTTAGCCTTTGCTGGGGGGAAATCAGACGTATTTATAGGGGAAACCGGTCTTACGTTTTACTGCCGGGGGTAATTTTGATGAAAGATACGGGATCTCGTTATCTTTCTCGGGGAAATCGGTCTTACGTTTGACTGTCGGGGGTAATTTTGTTGAAAGATACGGGATCCCATTATCTTTCTCGGGGAAATCGATCTTACGTTTGACTGCCGTTTGATGACTTTGATGAAAGATACGGGATCTCGTTATCTTTCTCGGGGAAATCGGTCTTACGTTTGACTGCCGTTTGATGATTTTTGATGAAAGATACGGGATCTCGTTATCTTTCTCGGGGAAATTGGTCTTACGTTTGACTGCCGTTTGATGATTTTGATGAAAGATACGGGATCTCGTTATCTTTCTCAGGGAAATCGGTCTTACGTTTGACTGCCGTTTGATGATTTTGATGAATGATACGGGATCCCGTTATCTTTCTCGGGGAAATCGATCTTACGTTTGACTGCCGTTTGATGATTTTTGATGAAAGATACGGGATCCCGTTATCTTTCTCGGGGAAATTGGTCTTACGTTTGACTGCCGGTGATGAGGGGGTTGACTTTGGTTAACTTTGTCAAGTTGAGGACTGAATTGCAGAATCCTGGATTTTTAAAGGGCAAAAGGGTCATTTTGACCCTTACAACCCTATCCGCGCGGAGGGGATCTGAAAGTCAGAGGGTCTTAATGAGGGGCCAACGCCCTTCTTCTTCCCCATTCAGTTTTTTGAAAATTACGAGAGAGGAAGAGGGAAAACGCCCCAAGCCGCCATTGTTGTCCAAAAAGCTTCAAAAATCTTCCGATTTTCTTCGATTTTCAAGCAATGGAACACGGGGAAGGTGTTTTTCAAGGCCAAGGACGTGGCCCGGTAGCGGAGAGACGATTGGAGCTCGTCCGAATGAGGAGGCATTATACTCTTTCGCAATCGATTGCGGAGGAGCCATACCCCGATGCTTGGCAACATTGGGCTTCTGATCCGAGTCTCCGAACGGTATACTTCGAATCTTTTCATTCCCTTTGTTGATTTCTTGCTTGAATTTTGGGTGATTTTTGATTTCTTTTTTTTTTTTGAAAATTCGAATGATTGATGTTCTTGGCTTTGAATCTTGATTTTGATGCTTTGCATGTTGTAATGAGTATATGAGTAACCCAAAATGTGCATTTTGCTTGGAAAAAGAATTGGCATTTTCGCCATTTTTTTTTTAGTATCCGAAAATTATGAATGAAAATTGTAATTTTTTTTTTGAAATTTGAATATTGATTTTGATGATATGCATGTTGCAATGAATTTGTGGGTGTCCCAAAATGTGCATTTTGCTTGGGAAAAGAATTGGCATTTTCGCCATTTTTTTATTACATTTTTTTTTTGAAAATTCGAGAATTGTGATTTGAAAAATGATGCAATGCATGCATTTTGTTCGAAGAGAATGGGCATTTTGCCAATGTGAGATGATGATGATATGAATGTATGTATGATTTTTTTTTGAAAAGTGGGACGGATTTTTCCTTCTGTTGAATGTATGAATGTAGGATTTTTTTTTTTTTTGAGATGATGGATGATATGCATGTATGCATAGGAACTTCTCTTTTTTTTTTTGAAAATGGGACGGAGTTTTTACTTCCGTTGACTCTTTGTATGAAATTTTTTTTTTTCATGAATGTTGATTGGGATTTGCTGAAAACTGTCTTCTTTTTTTTTGTGCGAGAAAAATGGGGCTATGCTCATTGTATGCTGTTATGCTGTCAACTTTTCTTTGAAATTTCATGATGCATATGTATGCTCTTTTTTTTGTGTAAATGCAATTTTTTTTTTGACATTTTCTCTTTTTTTTTTTTTATTGCAGGGTGGAAACAACTACGTTACGGAGCAGCTGAACATGATGAAGACTCGAGGATCGGTGGAGTCTGTAGTTGACTTGTGGGACCGGCTTCCAAATGCGGGCCGAGGAGCTTTGCCGAGTCCGAGACAGATTGTTGTTGAGACCGGGCTTTGGGAGTTCATTGAGTGTTTGAGGGGATTGGTCAAGTTCCCTAAGAGCAAGGGCACGATGTTTGCTTTGGCGCGGCCTTGGTGGGACGCGACCCACACGTTTCACTTCTTTTGGGGCGAGGCTACGGTTACGCCTTCGACTATCTTTGGGATCACGGGTTTGTCCTTCAATGGACGCGGCATTGAGTGGCGGGATGGCTACTGGCGATGCGGATCTGCGAGCTCTTACGGGATTTTCCCCTATTCCCAAAAAGGGGATGGGGATGGAGTATGCCGTGGTCTACGGGAAGATTGTGGAGACCATTGTGAGCTACGAGGCTGGGGAGGAGAGGATAGGCGCCGATCAGATTGCCAGGGCCTTCTTATGGTTTGCTTTTTCGAGCATCCTTTTTGGACATGCTGAGGGGACGGCAGTCTTTGCCTTGCTGAGGTCCTTGGAGGACATGGAGATGGCTGGAGACGTTTCCTGGGGAGAAGTCGGGCTGGCAGAGCTTTACTTTGCTCTTGATAAGTACAGCCGGAAGGCTGTGAGCTCCTTGTACTGCTTTGAGTTTGCCCTGGAGGTATAAGCTCTCTCTTTGCTTTCCCTTTCTTCTTGAACACACACTTTTCTTTTGCACTGAATTGATTTGATTTTTTTTTTTACCTTTCGCAGGTATGGGCGTTGGAGCTCTTCCACGTCACGATGTGGCGACAGCCGGCGGAGTACGTCGGGGCGTATCCGGCCATGCGCTCCTGGTCCAAGCATGCCCGAGAGAAGATAAGCTCCAGGGGGCGTACGACTCTCAGATATGCGGATTTCCTTCCTTTGACGGAGGCTGAGACGGATGAGAGGATGATATTTTATCCCTGGGATCGTTTCGAGGTGGCGCGGTGAAGGGCGCCGAGATTTGGGCTGTGCGGCGGAGGATTACGAGAGGTCGACTGCGATGCCTATTATACGGAGAGAGGGTGACGCGCCGCGCATGGCGTGGTCGCCTTTGATGACACCGGTGGAGCCTCCCGCCGATATGATGCACCCGAGTGACAGATCTGCGACCTGGGATGATTACCGAGCCGGCCAGCACTTCTCGGCATTTGTGGCGATTGAGCCGTATCCCGTATTTGTTTTGAGGAGGCTGAGGATGCCCCAGGTCCTTGATAGAGAGGGGTTAGGGATCCCGCGGTACCCTCGGACGAACTTCTCGTACGTCCAGGATGGGATTAGATTGAGGGTGGAGATCCCTCAGCCCGAGCGGCTTCCACGAGCTTTCCGGCCTCGTCCGGGTATGAAGGTATGGCTTTTTATGCTTTTGCCTCTTCTTTCTTCCTTTTGCTTCATCATTTTTAGCATCACTTCCTTTTTTGACGCTTTCGCTTCTGTGCAGTTTTCGGAGGTGGTCGTCGAGAAGCTGACGAAGCAAGTGATCGGAGCTAAGAGATTTATCCGGAGGATGGTCGCTTGCGGGGCTCCTCAGGCTAGAGCGAGGCGACCACGGCCGGCGCCTGTCAGGCGGGAGGCTTCTCCTATTCGCTCAGAGACCTCTTCAGAGACTCCTCTGTCTCCTCTCATTGATCCCCGCGCGGTGCTGCCTTCGGATCACGTCATTCTCGGGGATCCACACGGGCAGGGACACGTTTGGCAGCATGGTGGGTCGTCTTCGTACGTCCAGGAATCCGACGCCTTCACCTTCGGATATGATTTTTCGCGATTCTTGGCTTGCCCTATCGGAGCGTGCCGGTTGGTCTGACGAGCCTCTTTGCGGAGACGAGGACGATCGAGCCCGAGATCTTCGGGGCTCCCGAGGGAGCGGGCCCGAGTCGCAAGAGGACCGGGGACGGGCGTCGGGCGCTAGGGACTCTGATTGATTTCTCTTTTGTTTTTTTTTAGACTGTTTTTCTGAGATTGAGATTTGTAACTGGGATTGAGATTTGTACAGCTTATGCACATTTTTTTTTGATGTAATAATTTAGGATTATTGTTACCTATTTTTTTTTGGATTTGATTTTTTTTTTGCACACTCCCTTTATTTTTGGAATGTAATAATTTAGAATTTTATTTTTATGAATGCAATGCAGTATGCAATGTTGCATGAGCCTTGGTTTTTTGGCAAGGGTGTTAGTGTTTGGTATATGGACTGGTTTGGGGAGGTTTTTTTTTTTTTGCACAGGTTTCAAGCAACCGGGACGGAATATTCCTCTTTTGGTGCAGCAGCTTGGACTGTTGCAGATTTTTCTGATGAAAGACAATCATGTCCGCGCGGAGGAGTCCTGCATCTGACATTGTCCTTTAATTTTGCTTCAGATCTGGTTTTGCTTTATTTCAAATTCAAATATCCTCTTCAACATCCAGTCCAAACTTGACCATTTTCGGGAGAAAGAGAGAAAATCCATGGAAAACCTTAGAAAAGCTCCATCAAAATTGTCCCAAGAATCCCAAATGTCATTCTTCAACAAGTTCAAGGATTGGTCCCGGGAGATTATGCATGAGAGGAGGTCCTTCTTTGAAGAAAGGTACAAGGTGAAGTGTTTATGGTCCCTCAAGGAATTGGTTCCGGATTATGAGCTTTTGAGAGCTTCTTCCTCGTTTTGGGATACTAGAAGGCATGTCTTTTGCATTTCCTTCAACGAGATGGTTCCAACCGTCGAAGAATTTCGGGCCTTGCTTGGAGGTCCGGAGGTGGAAGAGATAGCAGTTCCTTTGCCCGGAGGGGCTTCTTTTGTTGACAGATTGTGCGTCCTCCTTCATCTTTCCCCGGAGGAAGCGCAAGGTATGATCTGTGGTCCCGATCATTTTGATATTTCCGGTCTCCCTGATAGATTTAGGGACTTAGGCTCGCTTGATGATGCCTATTGGGACGCCTTTGCACTTTGCATGTTCGGGACCTTGTTCATGGTCTATTCTTTTGGGATCTGTCATCGGTCTCTGCTGGATGTAGTCGTTCATTGTCGCTTGGGCAGAGACGTTGTACCTTTGATCTTGGGAGAGACTTTTCATGCTCTCGACAGGGCGCTGCGGGAAACGGTACATGCGCGGGTAGCCCGTTCCTCTTGAATACGTGGGCGATGGAGCGCTTGGGGATTCTTCGGGAAACTCGACATGATCAAGCCTTGGACATTCGCCGGGAGAGGGGTTCTTTGTAGATTTTGATGATCGGGGCTCGTAGGAACGTTGGATGGGCTGGTCGCCGGACGAAGATATCGATGGTCGAGTGCCTTGTTGGCGGGTGGAGACTCGCGAGTGCTTCGGGGACGGGTCTCATGTGGTTATGCTTAGGGGCTTTCTCGGTCCGGCTTCTATATTCCGTCCTTGCTTACGAGACGGTTCGGCTTGGAGCGAGGTTCCTTTGGAGGACTTTGATGATATAGCCACCGGGGTGGTGGCTCCTGTTTCTATGGATGATCCTTCGGTGTTTTCCTTTCTTTCCCGAGCATGGAGGTATGACGTCTTTCCTCCTCGGGTTATCCTCGGGCGTCAAGACCGGTGTTCTGACCACTTGGTACCTGGATTGGTACGAGAGGCATTTGGGAGAGACTCAGTGGCTATTTTGAGGCGGCGTGAGGCCATTGTGGGTGCGGAGGACACGACGGTTTCGAGAGGAGGAGGGCGAGGCGAGGGCCAACCCTCATGACGGGGAGCGGAGACGGCGTGGCCGACTATGAGGCTTACGTCAAGAGACGGGAGAGGAGGGCTCCTATGCTACCGGCTAGGCTACGGGAGATGAGAGATGACGCTAGGGCTACTAAGGCCACTGACAGAGGCTGGTTTGATAGATCCTGTTCCTATACCGAGCTTGGTAGGAGGAAGACCGATATTTTTTCCGGTTCGGAAGAAGAAGACTCGAAGGGGAAGAAGAGGGGAGATGCCGATGCGAGTGGCTTGGAGTGACCTTGAGGTTTCAGTATCCCTTTCTTGTCATGGCAGACACATTAGTTCGATTATGTATCTTAATTTCTTTTAGCGAGGTTGCCGGTTGTAGGAATGAATCGGGCTTAGACTCATCAAAAAGTTTTTAACTTGTAATGAATATTTGAATTGCTTGAGTTTTTCGAGACGCTTTCATGGTACGATCAATTGTATTGATGTCGAGTATGACTTTTATTTGTGTTTTAGACCGAACCGTTTCCGCTGCCTACGTTCCCCTCATTTTGAGGAGCTCGGGTCTTCGTAGTTCAACACAGTCGATTTTTTTTGTTTTTTTTGTTTTTTTTTTTGTTTTGTTTTTTTTTTTTTTGTTTGTTTTTTTTTGTTTTTTTTTTTTTTTGGTGCAACCCTGTTTTTTACCTAGGCCGCCCTTTTCGGGTTTTCAACCTAGTTGGGTATTACTCTTTTAGCACTTTTTTTTTTGTTTCTTTTTTTTTATGCGTAGTATCTGCGCAGCTTGTCACCATTCACTGGGTGTACAAAGGGATTCCCGTCGAGGTCTGCAAGTTGCATGGCTCCTCCGGAGAAGATCTTCTGGATGACGTATGGCCCGACCCAGACAGGCTCCCATTTGCCGAGGGGGTTGATACGGACTGGGGCTTCTCTTTTAAGACGAGATCACCTTCTCGGATTTCCCGGTGCTTTACTTTCTTGTCAAAGGCTCTGGCCATTCTCCCTTGGTAGGCTCGGATGTGTTCCATTGCTTTCAATCGTCGCTCATCTAGTAGAGCCAATTCATCATGGCGACTTTGGAGCCATTCAACCTCGTTGATCTGGCTCTCCAGCAGTACACGGAGTGAGGGGATTTCTAGCTCGATTGGGAGTACAGCTTCCATTCCGTATGTGAGGGCAAACGGTGTTTCCCCAGTGACCGTTCTGACGGATGTTCTGTAGCCCCAGAGTGCCAGGTGTAGCTTCTCGGGCCAATCTCTGCCTCGAACAGCCATTTTCCGGATGATGTTTTCCAAAGTCTTGTTTGCTGCCTCGACGGCTCCGTTGGTTTGGGGCTGTAAGGAGATGACTTGTGACGGGTTATTCGGAATTACGCGGCAACCTGTCACATTCCCCTTCGAAGTGGGATCCATTATCTGAGATGATTTTGGCTGGCAACCCGTATCTGCATATGATGTTCTCTTTGATGAAGAGGGCAACTTTCTTTGAATTGAGGATTTTGTAGGACTTTGCTTCAACCCATTTGGTGAAATAGTCCACGGCTACCAGGACGAACTCGTGGCCATTACTGCCTGATGGTGTGATTTTGCCTATGACATCAATTCCCCAAGTGACGAAAGGCGAGGGTTGTCATGCGGTATAACTCGTGAGGAGGCAAGTGATTAAGATTTGAGTATCGGCTGACATTTGTCGCGGCTTTTGACGGCTGGATGCGATCGGCTTCCATGGAGATCCAAAAGTACCCCATTCTTAGTATGATTTGCATCGAGCTCGAGCATTCATGTGAGGGCCGCAGGTACGACCATGTATTTCTTTCATGAGTTCGGTAGCCTCTTGTTTGCCGATACATCGCAGGAGGGGGCCTTGATAACGCTTCTTGTATAGCATGTTTCCCAAAAGAACATAATGAGAGGCGAGCCGCTTCAGGGCTGAGAGACTTTTCGCTTTGATTCCTTCTTTATATTCCCGTCTTCATTTTTGAAGGAGGCTTCTCCGTTCTTAAGGTGCTTGATAGATGCGAGTGTACCGGGGATCATTGGCCGGTTCGGCACGCTTCGATTTCAAAGCAATAAGCGGGATTTTCTCTTCTCCAGGCTACGAATGGTTTGACGGACTTCCCTTCGGGTATTTCAACGAGGGAGGCTAGCGTTGCGAGCATGCGCAAATCTGTTGCGATCTCTGGGCAAGTAATGAAAGCCGATCTCCTTGAATTGAGTTACTAGCTCTTCCATGTAAATGTGATATTTACGTAGACCCGGGTCCACGGTCTTCCATTTGTTAGAGACGATTGATGATGAGGGCGAGTCACCATACACCTCCAATTCCTTGATATTTCTTTCAAGGGCGGCTTCCAACCCGGCTATGCAAGCTTCATATTCGGCGGCGTTGTTGGTGACTTGAAGTTCAACCTTCTTGCTATGGGGGTGTGTTCGTCGGTAGGATCGACCGAAGCATTCCTATTCCGTTCCCCTCTTGTTTGACGCCCCGTCGAAGAAGAGTTGCCAGCGATTTTCTCCTTCTAGAGTAAAAGATTCCATCATCGGAAAATTGAGGTTCGAGTCCTCGGGACTCATCACTTGGGAAATCGGCCAAATGTTACGCCATTATGCGTCCTTTTACGGATTTCCTTGAAACATAAGTGATGTCATATTCGGCCAAAAGAACGACCATTTTGCCAACCTCATGGAGATGGAAGGCTTGTCGAACAGATACTTGATGGGGTCTATCCTTGAGACAAGATGTATCGGGTGAGGCGCATGTAGTGTTTCAACTTTCCCACTACCCCGGACCAAACTGCGCAAGTCTTTTCGCAAGCGAGTAATTGAGTTCGCTTCCTTGGAGCTTTTACGCTACGAAATAGATGGCGTTTTGACCTTGGAATCTTTCTTCTCTTGAGCTAGCATAGCCCCGATTGCTTTGTATCCGTGACAGGTTAGATATAGCAAGAGAGGCTTTTGCCGATGTGGTGGGCAAAGAATCGGAGGATTCACGAGGTATGCCTTGATACGTTCAAAAGCGGCCGACATTACGGAGTCCATTACGTGTAGGCATTTTTCTTCATCAACTTGAAGATCGGCTCGCGAGATCGAGGTCGGTGATTTACAAAGCGGCTTATGTATTGCGGTCTTCCCATAAAGGATTTCACTTACGTCGGTGTCAGGGGTGGCTTCATTTCAACTATCGCCTTGATTTTACGGGGATCTACTTCGATTCCGCGTTCTGTCACCATATATCCTAGCACCTTGCCTCGTCTTACACCGAAGGTGCATTTAGGCTGGATTCGGTCTCATCTTTGTGGTCTCGGAGGCGGCCGAAGAATTTTCTCAAATCAACAATGTGTTGGCCATCGATCCTGGAGGTGTATTATCATGTCGTCCACATAGACCTCAATTTCTTTGTGGATCATGTCATGGAACGAGCTATAGGCCCTGCAGTACGTAGCCCGGCATTCTTTAGTCCGAACGGCATGGCCCAGGTGTAGCAGTAGGTGCCCCGAGGGGTTGTGAAGGCCGTTTTGGCTTGATCCTCTTACTGCCATTTTGATTTGGTTGTAACCGGCAAAACCGTCGACGAAGGATTTAACTTCATGGTTGGCCGTGGAATCTACCAAAATGTCGATGTTTGGCGGGGAAATCGTCTTTTGGGTGACTTTGTTCAAGTCTCTACGAAATCTACGCAACAGGATTTTTCCGTTGGCCTTGGTCACTGTTACTATGTTGGAAAGCCATGTAGGGTATTCAATGACCACGATGAACCACCTTACTGAGCATCTTTTCTATCTCCTCTTTCACTTGTAGGGACCATTCGGGCTTAATTCTTCTTAGCTTACGCTTTCTTTGGCTTGACTTACGGGTCGAGCGGTATTCGGTGCTCAACTATGGAAGGATCGAGGCTGGCATATCTTTATAGGACCATGCGAACACATCTACGAATTCTTTTAGCGGCTCAATTAGGGCATCCCTTTCGGTCCCTTCGAAGAAACTACCAATCTGCGTCTCTTTAGGCTCTTCGCGGTTCCCAAATTCACACTTGTCAAAATCTCTTCGGCGGCTTGGGCTCAATTTTCCTCTTCCAGGACAACTTTGCTTAAAGATTTCTTTGATATATTGTTCATTTAATGTGTCCGCTTCTTCATCTAGTGAATCGTTATTAACTGTTTTTAGATTATTAGTTAATTCATCATTAGTTAAAGTGGCAATCAAGGGATACTCAGAAAAGTTCGTCATTTCATTAGGAACGAAAAGGAAATACAACATTTGCTACAGACTCGTAGTCTTCAGGCGTAGGGCCGTCGGACGACTCTAGAGACTCGACCTTAACAATGAAAGACTCGGAGGACTTTTCCTAGATTGACACAAAGGGATGGGGGACCAATCCAGGCTTGGTGATCATTTCTTCTTTGGTCGCGGACGGGCCTGAGAGAGTTTCCCAATTCTTTGGCGGCATTGCTGTCAGGGGCCTCATGGCTCGGGGGCCGTACTGTGCTCTTTCCTTGATCGTTGCTACCATTTCTTTGACTGAGCTGAAATCGATCAGATCTGGCACCTGGATCTCTTCCCCGAATAACTGTTGCATGATTGGGCCATCCCAATCATCTGAAAAGACTTCTGTGGCTTTGGCTTTCGGCGCGGTCAATTCGAACTCAGGTTTCAGACCATCATGGGGAGTAGGAATTGTGGTTGTGAGCTTCTCGAACTGTTCCACTAGGCTTGGCACGCCTTTGAAAGTGTACTTACTTCTCACGGTAGTGGTAGCCCCGGATATCTTGGGTAGGTCCAGGAACGTTCTGCGGACCAGGTTAGCTTTGGCTCCCCTGAACTTGTTGAGGCTATCCTGTAGCTTTAGCCATTCTTCTGTAGGAGTGGGCTCTGTGATGTTACCCGGTTGTGTGGGACCCTTTACGAAGTAGTCAGCCAAATTAGGACTGAAAGGGAGAGATTTAGGGTCTTCGATCGGGACCCTTCCTGTGGCAGCTTCAAATCTTTTCCTTTTGCAAGGTCCACTGAGGAGGCCTCATATCCCAGGTCGTGGCGAGTATTCTGTCCTTTCACCTCGATGAGTTTGTGAGTTCCTTGTTGGTGCTTCCCCAGACCGAGGCCAGGTAGATAGCTCATCTTTCTCATCATTTTCAAGACCGGGGGGATTTTATCCCGGGTGATTGTCAGATCTATGTTGCACACTTGGGCCTTGGGAGGCTCGACCAGTGAAGCTTAGTTAGCATGAGACCTTCCTCGTCATGTTTGATTTCCAGAATAGGTATTCCACCCGTGTCCGTGCCCTCCAAGGTGACTAAATCCCCGTAAATGGTCGTCAGGTCCCCATCCGAGACGAATTTCACACACTGGTGGAGGCTTGAGGCGACCCCCTTGACCTGATGCAACCAAGGTCTTCCCAATAGGGCATTGAAAGTGATCGGGATGTCAATAACCTGGAATTCCACAGGTATTAATTTCTGTCCAAACCAGAGGTCCAAGGTAGCAACTCCAAGGACTGCTCGAGATGTTGAGTCGTAAGCTTTGACTGTGAGGGAGGAAGGCTTCAAGTCTGTAGTCTTGATGTCAAGCAGGCTCATGATCTTTGCCGGGAGAATGTTCATTCCGGACCCATTATCAACCAGGACCCGAGGGAGGCGTTGTTCATCCAATTGGACTGTGGGTTCGTTATGATCAGCCCCAAATTGAGGGAGGTCGAGATCTGTGAAAGTGATTATGTTCCCGTAGTGGATGTTTCCAATCAACTGTACCACGTCATCGGGAGTAGCATCAATAGGGACTAAGGTGCGGGCCAGGCTTTCTTCCAGCTTCAGCTTATGGGGATAGGACGAAGTGAGTAGGGACCACAAAGAGATGTTGGCCTGTGTCTGCTTCAACTGGGTGAGCACGGGATCCTCTTTTTCGGGGTTTGGAGTTTCAGCTGTCTTAGCATAGGGGCGGCGATCTTCTTTCGGTGCTTGGTCTGTGGCCTTCTTATCTGCCTTGGGATTCCCTTGGAAGATTTGCCCGGATCGGGTCAACAGGTTAACTTCCTCATCAGTTGCTTCTTGGCTGGATTTCTTGAGTGCTGCTAGGGTCAATGGGGGAGCCTTTTTGGCTATCGGCCACTGGTTCTGACGGAGTCTAGCAACGGTGAGGGGCTGAGCTTGAGCTGTACTGGCCCCTTCCTGGGCGGCCCTTATAACTGCTTCCCAAGTTACAGGCTTTTGGGCCTGAGGTTGTGTTGTTGCCCCCTGTATGGCCCACATAGCTAGGGCATCTTCCGATTCGCTCCCATAGTCTACCTTGCTCATGGTTATCATGCAACAAGAGTCGCTGTTGTCGGGACTCGGCGGCTTTTCAATTTCATCCCCGGTATAGTGCAGCCATTCTGGTTCCTTTCTGTAATACTCAGAGTTGGAGATGATTATAGCATTCTGTGTGGGAGGCGCATCCGGTATCATGCCAGTTTCTAGGACTTCTCTGAAAGCTGACATACATTCGGGGAAGGTGACCTCTTCTTGGGTAACCCTGACAAGGAGTGTTACTTTGTCCTGGGGTGGATTTGATCTAACCATGGTTATTTTCTCATTTGGGCGAATGGGATTTAATTTCCCTCTCTCTATCAAATCTTCGACTATCGGCTGGATCGGACGCACGAAAACCCTTTCCCAAGCATGGTAGGCGGTGTTGAATTCTAAGACATCCACGTGCTCAAAACCCGAGGAAACTTCATGGCCTTCATATCCTCGGTTTCATATTCGTCTTCCGAAGTGTCTTCGTCGTCACTAGCGACAACCAACCATTGTGCACTGGCTCCCGTGGGCTCATTTCGGCATGGTTGTTCCAGTTGTTTCCGGATGCAGGGCCTCGGTTGACTCTTCACTCTCGTCATCATCATCATCGTCGTCATTTGTCATCGGAATCTTCTTCCCATACTACCGGGTTTCGGCGGAGAGGAACGCCGATCAAACCCGTTAGGGAATATGGGTGCGTGCGGCGCGAAATTGTCATATGCTCCCATTCTCGGAAGTGGTAATTGCGATTCGGCTTCTCCACCCGAAGCTGCGGGGAAGAGTGAGAGGGTGGCACGTATTTGACACCGGGTAGAATGTAGAAGGATTCTTCCTCCTGGATTCTTATTGTTCTCGGGATCATATTCGGCCTTTCCCAAAGCCAACTTGCGAAGTGTACTAGCTCAGATGTTCTTCGGCTTCTTTCTTTGATAAGCCCGATATAGAGCGCCCGCTTTGAAGCTTTCTTGTTCAATCTTTCTTGACTGCTCTAACCATCTTGTGTAAATGGTTCTTTCATGTTTTGACCGGAACAGCCCCGGTTCTCCAGTATCGGCTTTCCCTTCATCCGAGAAATAGCAGGCCTCGTATTCTTGCAGGAAATCTCTGACATGAGACCAAGACGGGTCGATTCGTTCGATATCCTCAAGGCTGAGGGGGAATCCGAATTCAGGATCCTCGACGAGGTTGGCCACGGGTATTTGGGGACCTTCATCAGCATCTTCCTGGGCATGCGAAGATTCTCCGCATTCAATCATATTCACCTGATTATGGTTCCTTGGCAGAGGATTTTTGATTGTATTAGGCCCTTCGGGGCCTTCCAACTTTCCTTGCTCTATCATCCCCTGGATTGCCTTTTTCAGAGTGAAGCAGTTATCTATTAGATGTCCATGGGCTTGATGAAAAGCACAATATTTTGTAGTATCCACGGGAGCATTCGGATTTCTGGTTTGGAAATTCTCCAAAGGCCGCAGCAAGCCTTCTTTCACCGATCCCTAAAGATGTCATTCGAGGCATTCCAAAGTTTTCAAGGTTCATGACTCGTAGTGCAGGCTCATTTGGTTTTACGGGAGCAAAAGGAGTTGTGTTATTGCATTCTGTCCCGCATAGTTAATCATTTCTTTGCCTTTAGCGGGAGCGAGCGGTGTTTGCGAAGGAGCCCGATATATGGCGAGTGCGGCGGCCGGTTGCGATTGTAAGCCTTTTCAAACTTAGGCTGCAGAGTTAACCATGGCCCGTAAGTGCGAGTATGGGAAGTGGCGAGGAGGCTCTCGAGATGTGGTTTCAAGCATGGTTGGAAGATGTCAGTTGCTCCTCTTCGGAAGGAGGGATTGCCATCTCACCGAGTTTGTATTCCATCGCTTGTAAAAGTCCCCAACATTCTCATCGGGGCCTGCTTGTTGTTTGTAGGTCAACTCTATTTGTTTCCCACTCCAAGTTGGCCTTATATTTCTCGGTGAAGGCATTGGTAATCTGGTCCCATGTAGCCACGGCTTCGGGTTTCAAACGGAAGAACCACTTTAAGGCGGTGGACTTCAAAGATGGCGAAATAGTCGGCTAGCTGGCGATTGGTGCACCCTTTGGCCTTCATTGCCAAGGTATATGTGTCAGATGAGTTTTCGGGCATCCGGTCCCATCAAAGAGATCCAGATTAGGCATCACGAATTTGTGGGGCGGAGGAACAATGGAGTCGGGTCCGTAGGCGGAAGGCGGATTTCTTAGCGGTCGGCTCGGCGATCTGCGCTTTCATTTCCTTGTGTTGCTCCATGAACCGGGACGGATGAGGGTCTTGTGGCGGAGCCATAGCATTCAAGCTAGTGGCTGTGCTAGAGAGAGGAGCTACCAGGCGGCGGGCGGGTGGAGGGAACGGCCGATCCGGGGATGTAGGTGAAAACTTGTCCTTGGTGAGTTACAGGGGAGCATGAGTAGGAGCTTGAGCAAAGGGATAGAACCTTGCGGCTGCTTTGTTGATTTTCAAGCGGCAAAGTAGGTGGAGCGATCTGTTTGTAGCCGGATAGCTTGGATTTCAGTGGGGCCCATAAGTAGGCTTGAGTGTGGGCATTGTCCTGGTTGTTGAATTGCATGGTTGCACGTGGCGAAGGTGTGTAGCAGGGGGATCTGCGGTCTGGTGATTCGGATGAAATCGGGATGGAGGCATTCGAGGAGGATTCTGTGGCCCAGGAACTGTGGCGGCATTCGAGCGTGGCATTTATTCTTTGTGAAGGTCCGGATTGATCGATCCCAAACCGAGGATGGGTCCCAATTTCTTTGTGGCATTAAGTATCCCCAACCATGGCGGACATTCCGTGCGATTTTGCCCCAGCGAGGAGCTATGGCGATTTGTGCCGTCAGGCTGCACGGACCCGGTGGTCTGGCCCAGAGATCGAGGAGCATGGGTTCTGGTAGCACCGAAAGAGGTTGGTGGTGGCATTCTGGAGTAGTCGGGGCGACCAAGATTGGGATCGGGGTCATCCTCTTCTTCCACAGTGAAGGTGCCGTCGGGGTTGAGGCTGGCAGCCAAACCATGGCTCTTGATAGCCTCCATAAGGCTATTCACCAGTGCTTCTGTCGCACTCTCATCATTCGGCTTGCTTGATTCCATTCTTTGTTACATTTGAGGAGTCACGGGAGGCGGAGTGACGTTGTCCCCATCGTTACCAGCTGATGCAGACATTCTGAAACCCTGAGTTGGAAAAGACGGTGAAGCTGACGACGAGCTTGACTCTTCCCAACTGATCAAACGGTGACCCGGTGCCCGAAACCAAGCTTTATGCGGAGCTGCGGGGGAAAGACACGAGGGTTCAGATGGCGGGATTTGAAGGAGGGCAGGTGTTTGGGCTTTGGGCTCATGCAACATGCAGTTATTTGTCCAGGTTTACTTAAAACATGTTTTATTAACCTAATCGGTTGGAAAAGATTGCTCTTTTTTTTCGCAAACTACTCTGGATCCTGGATCAGTGGGCCCCGTCACTACGTCTATAAGCCCCTCGTATTCCACCTGTATTTCGACCTCCCAGGGTGGACAGCCCCGGGCGAGGGTCCTATAGGGCAAGCGGGTCCCACCGACCGAAAGAAAAGCGATCCTAAAAGTCTGGCGGGTAATCGAGTCTTAACGAGCTTTCGATGTAAATTACGGACAAAGCTGACGTCAAAAATCAAAATCATGTCCGAGGGCTCGACGAAAAGTCGGCATGATTTGGACTGATAAATGTCCACGATTGATCTTGACTTGTCGTCAGCTAAGCCGTAATTAGGCATGGAATAATCATTAATCCTTGATGACTCAGTGTCAATGCTGGGAGTCAGTGTATAATTTGTGTTAGTCAGAGCCGAAGTCAAGGCGCCGGTCAATATCTTGGTCAAAGTCTGCGGCGGAAAACCGGCGAGCTTTGGCGATTAGGGTCCCCGAAAGATACTGAGTCGGTATGCCGACAAAGGCTTGAAAGGAAAGGTCTATGCACGAGACGGGGCATGACACGGACCAAACTAAAAACCAGCGGGTCTCGGACAAAGTGTGTCACGGACAAGTGCATGGTCGACACGAGGTTCCATGGGATATTTGGGTAGTCCTGTGCTTGCACCGAGAGGCGTAATAAGACCAAACGGGCCGCGACAAGGATTTCCCCGGGTTAGGGACGTAGTGTGCAGTGTAAGGTCACGTGCGCGTAGTGTGCAAGCAGTCTATCTTCTTTTTCTGAGTAAAATAGAAAAAAAAATTTATGTGTCTTAAAAAGTATTGTAACGACCCCAACCCTAGGCATTTATTTTTAATATTATATTAGATGCTTTAATATTTATATTTATTTTATGTGTTTCTTTATGTCTTTAAAGTCTTAATTTAAGATAAATTGGGTGAGAAGTAAGATTAGAATCTTTGGAGAATTTATTGGTTATTAAATAAAGAAGATTGGGGAATAATAAAAATAGAAAATAGATAAATAGTGAGAGGAGGTTAAAATGAGTAGAATAAATATTTAGGGGGAATGATTTAAATATTTGTTGAAAGTCTTTAGAAGAGGGGGGCCAATTCCCTCTTCACTCCAAATCCCCCCAAGTGTTCCCCTCTCCTCTCCCCCTTACTTCCTCCATCCGCCCCCCCTTCTACATCCTCCTCACTCTCCTTCCTCCTCCTTCATTCTTTCATCTTCCTCCTAGTAAATCCTTAGACTCCATGGAAGCTCAACCCAAGCTTTGAAGCCAAGCTCTTCCTCCATCAAATCCAAGTCTAAGGGTAGCTTTGAAGTTGGATTATCTAGAAGAATCCATCAAGTGAGAAAGATCAATCTTCCATATTAAAATCTAAAGTGAGTTGTTATGATTCCCTTCTTATGAATGTTCATGAAACTCTATTTGTTGTTCTTGTTGTGATGATAATTTTGTAAATGCCTTGGAAACCTATTTAAAGTTGGGAGATGGGTAAATGACAAAGAAGGATACTCTTGTTCTTAGGAATTGATTTAGATTGAATGAAATGGGTGAAGATAGGTTAGGAGATCTTAACTTGAATTGAATGAAATGGGTGAAGTTAGGTTAGAAGATGTTAGCTTGAATTGAGAAATGAAATGGGTGGGAATTAATTGGTAATTAACTTAAATCTATATGATCTTGGATTTGGATGATTTAAGTTGAAGTTGTGAGGTTAAACAATCCTTTAGTATTCATGAAATTAGGAAAGATTTAAAAGGAAATAAACTAAGTAAATTAAGTTGGAAATTCGTGTGTGTGCTGAAAGGGCCATGGGCGGTCGCCCATAGGGGCCGACGGCCGCCCAGCGGCGAGAATGTTGGCTCTCCTTGTAAACTCACTTGGGCGGTCGCCTTAAGTGACACGGGCGGTCGCCCATGTCACCGCATTTTCCCCGATTTTCTCTTTTCTTTGATTTTCTTCAATAAACTCGTGGTATGACTTCCACCCAATATAAATTAGTAGGACCAAATCAACTTGGGATGCGAATTGATCCTCTTTAACCTAGGTTAGAGTAGAATACCTTGGCTTGACCATGACCTTTTAATTGGTCTAAATGGAATTGTAGGAGTAGTTAAATATTGTTCGGAAAGTGGTCCAAACTTGGGAAGTAGGTCTTGCACCTTTAATAAGATTTATTCAAGGTTGAGTAATGACTTCGTAGGGTTGGTTTATGATACTTGGTGACCTTACTTGCCCATACTCGGTGTAGATAGCTTGAATCATGTTTAAAACCATAAGCCACACTATTGTATTAAATGTATATATATCCTTTGTAGCATGACTATCCCAATTGTGGATTGTTTGGTATATGGTTGTGTCGTATTCCCGTTGTGGATTCTACGGTATGTTGCTAGTATTGTATTAGGTTGTGGATTACTTGGCATGTTGATTTCATTGTTCGGTGTGGATTATGTGGTTATATTGTTACCTTAAGTGAACTCATATTCATTTGGTGATATTATGCATAGTGTATTACTTAAATGTTGCATTATGATGTTGGTTAGTTGAACATGAGTATATTGTACCATGTTGCTATAGTGTTTATCCCCTTTGTGGATTATTTGGTATTGCTATATTATTATCCCGTTTTGTGGATTATCTCAAGTATCTATCATGTGCTTGAGCGTGTTTATGTTCGGGTGGGTATGATGGATGCCAATCAATTATGGATTTGTTCTATAAGTGATTGAAGGTACATCATCTAGTGACCCTTCCAGCTCTGTAGCCGCAGTGAGGGCGTTTGTCTAACGGCTTGTATTGACCCAAAAGCTTTACGAGACGTGTGGCGACCGTTGTAAGGAGGACGATATTATTTTTGGGATACTCTAATATAGGGATCCTTTCTTATATGGATGGTGCAGGGTATGAGTCCTATAAGAGGTGAAGGTGCTTGAGGCAATTCACCAAAGAGTGAGTTTTACTCCCACGTTGTACGACTTATTGTTCAGACGGAAAAGGTAAAATGAGGTAACGTAAGGTGTTTTACCGCTTTCATAATGTGTTATGTGCTACCATGCTATGTGTTGCACTCTGTTTGGCATCTTCTTTGCATATCATAATAGCTCATTGAGATTTATTCTCACCCCTCTCCCTTTCTTGCTTTAGATTCGAGACAGGTGACCCGAACCGGTGAGGCGGGGATTTCATTGTGGACTTTTGCTTTTGGGGCTTGACAAGTTAAGTATAGGAGTGGGTTGTTAGGAGTAGTGGTTAAGTATTCCTCTTTTATAATTTGTATGGACAACACTTTTATTAAACAATGTTATTCAGGGTTTTTGTATAATTGATCAGATTTCGGATTGCTAAAGTTGTAGATGTATTTCCTTTTAGTAGAGATATTATTAATTGATTTTACTTAGAAGTTTGAAAAGTGGTTTTTCCTTTAAAGGCAAATAAATGTTTTAAAAATCTAGATGCATTGTCTTAGTTTGAGCCCCCTTAGCTCGGGACACGTGTTAGGTCCCGGGTTGGGGTGCTCACGGTTGGTATCGGAAGCTTAGTTTAGAGGTCAAGGGTAGATGTCTAGACTAAGTGGGAATGAGTGGTAATTAACGCCGAGTGTTTAATGCGGGAGTTCGTTCTAATGGCGGAAGCAAGGATGATCGGCGAAAGGTTCTAGAAAGTGAAGGAGATATGGGTATAGGTGGAATTCGGGAATGAAGAGATGGTGAAATTATTCGGGAAATTTGTACGAGAATATGGAGACTAGAGGATCGGTTCCGAATCGACACGAGGGGTATCAAAGTGATGGATTAGAAAGGTTTGTGAAGATGAATCCACCGAGTTTTAATGGATATCAGGGTCCGTTAAGAGGCAGAAAAATGGTTAGAGAGAATGAACAAAATCTTTGAGGTTATGGAAAGTCGCAACGAAGAGAAAGTTAGGTATGCCGTGTTCAAACTTGAAGGTTTAGGCGATCGGTGGTGGCGAAATTGAAGGGAAGTTGGGAGCGGGATCATACGCCCCCGGACTTGGGATAATTTCACTCAACGGTTTGAGGACTACTTCATTTCAATGGTTACAAGGGATAAGAAGGAGATTGAATTCTTAGGACTAAAACAAGGGAGCATGACGGTAGATCGGTATTCGGTCCAGGTTTGAGGAATTAGCTAGGTGTTGCCCTCATTTGGTATCGCATGAAGTGAAAAGGGTTCGAAGTTTGTAACGAGGTTTGAGGAGTGAGTATAGGAAGAAATTATGGATTGATGGTTTCGCCGATTATCGAGACGATCATAGATAGAGCATATAAGGTCGAGAAGGACATTGAGGAAAATAGTGGAAGGTCCGGAAGTGGGATGATTTGTAACTTTTGCAAGAAGGTTGGACATACCGAAGATCGGTGTTGGAGTAAGCAAGGCAAGTGTTTAAAATGTGGATCATCGGGACACTTTAAGAGGAATTGCCCAAGGATGACGAGGACGAGCTTCCAAAGCGGCGGTCGGCTGGGTGGACGACAAAGAGGTGGTACCAAAAGAGATAGCGAAGGAGAACCGAAAGAGAAGGTCTATGGTCGAGTACATGTTTCGAACCTAGGAGAGATAGTTTCCTCAGAGGTTACTAAAGGTATATTCCCTGTCTCAGAATTAGGGGTCATATTTTATGGATCATGTTGCATATCATTTATGCTTGGCATCACATTTTGCTTATATGTGACATATATTGTTTGAGATGTTATTTTATTGTTAGAGGATTCTGCTCTTATGAGAGGATACCTCGAACCTCCCTTGATTTACCACGATAGTGATGTGGTCATGACTGAGTATGTATTGCCAGTTGGATTGGTATGATTATTAACTTATGATTTTGAGATATACTTGACCTGGAGGGTTAAGTAGTTGTTGTGTATTGGTAGGCTATCATAATAGGTGAGTCTCCTTTTTCCATGCCTAGATTGCTTATATTGGTAATTGTTATAGGTAAACCTTAATGTGAAATTCTTGTTATATGTGGGTATTTAAGGTGAAAATTTTTGAGTTAAGATGTGAAGAGTAATTGATATATGCTAGACTTGCATAAGGAGTCTTTTCCAAAATTTTTATGTGCCAGTTGTAAGTAAATGGTAAATGTGCTCCCGTCGGTATGTTTCATGTGTTGGTTCTGAGTAGGATAAGCAGAATTGTAATCCTTATTTTGATGGCTTTAGAGTAATTAGAATTGATGATCTCCTTGTTTATTAAAGTTAGGGAAGATCGTGAAAATAATTTGAGAGTTGGGTTAGTGATTCCTTGTGAGGAGTCCTTACATGCAAAGTTTGGTTAGTATGAGTTGGCTTGAGAGGGTTTCAAATTTTGGGTTCTATAGTCTTAAACTCGGATGTTACCAAGGACCTTGTGAGGGTTGAGTCCGTGATCTTTGAGTTGGCAAGTGTTACCGAAGAAATTTAAGAAATTCTTAAGAATTGTAAAGTCGTTACTTGGTTGACTCTAAATGGCGTATAAATGGTGTAGGTTGTGATGAGGATGAATCATATTGTTAGTAATGGAGAATAGGTTGGCGTCGGACCCGATCCTTACCTTACCTAGTGGATGTGAGGACTTTGTGAAATTTTAAGGTGTATTAAGGGAAGATTAGATTATGATATTTTACGGAATGGAAAGTGATAACGTATGCTTTGAGGAGTTTAACTTAGATAAGTGAGATTTTCTTATCCTCTACTCGGGAGTAGCTACACTTGTGTTGCGTTATTTAAATAGGAACCTTATCTTTTGAAGCTTCCTTTGAGAGTTGTTACCGATCCTAAGAGTTGGAGGATTTAGTTAGTCGAGAGGAAGAGGTTTGAAGACTATCCAAATTTTGGAAGAATAGGTTGTGTTGTGTGACGGATTTTCCTTCGACTTGAGAAGTTTAATTAACCTTAGCGGGTTTTGCGTATAATAACGATTATCATTCTAGCATTAAGATAAAACCGTATGAGGCGTTGTTAGAAAAGAAAATATCGATCTCTAATTTGTTGGGGTGAAATTGGAGAAGCAAGGTCTAAGGTAATTTAGCGCCCAAGTTTGTTAATCCATTTGAAGTTTTAGGAAATGTTGGTGAGTCGACTTATAGACCGATGTGGGCGGCTTATAGAGTATTTGAAGTTTAAATGTGATATCGTAATGTATTGGGTGACATAAGATGTAATACTTTTTATCTATATTTTCTTTGAGGGCGTGAAAATTCGGGCTAGTGAGAATTTTATGGTATTCTTGGGATATTGCGTTGTAATATCGTATTATTATTGAAATTTGGAATCTTGGAAAGAATCATGGTATTGAAGAGACAAATTGGGAAGTGAAGTCCTAGAGTATTCGGGTTAAGAAAGTGTGTAGTAGAATTATGCCATTGAGAAATCTAATGGAAAAGTGTTAAGTTAGAATGTGTGAAAGGTAACCTTTGCTATTTGATCCTTAGGGTAGCGGCAGATCAAATTCGGGACGAATTTTCTTTAAGGGAGTGAGTGTAACGACCCCAACCTAGGCATTTATTTTTAATATTATATTAGATGCTTTAATATTTATATTTATTTTATGTGTTTCTTTATGTCTTTAAAGTCTTAATTTAAGATAAATTGGGTGAGAAGTAAGATTAGAATCTTTGGAGAATTTATTGGTTATTAAATAAAGAAGATTGGGGAATAATAAAAATAGAAAATAGATAAATAGTGAGAGGAGGTTAAAATGAGTAGAATAAATATTTAGGGGGAATGATTTAAATATTTTTTGAAAGTCTTTAGAAGAGGGGGCCAATTCCCTCTTCACTCCAAATCCCCCAAGTGTTCCCCTCTCCTCTCCCCCTTACTTCCTCCATCCGCCCCCCTTCTACATCCTCCTCACTCTCCTTCCTCCTCCTTCATTCTTTCATCTTCCTCTAGTAAATCCTTAGACTCCATGGAAGCTCAACCCAAGCTTTGAAGCCAAGCTCTTCCTCCATCAAATCCAAGTCTAAGGGTAGCTTTGAAGTTGGATTATCTAGAAGAATCCATCAAGTGAGAAAGATCAATCTTCCATATTAAAATCTAAAGTGAGTTGTTATGATTCCCTTCTTATGAATGTTCATGAAACTCTATTTGTTGTTCTTGTTGTGATGATAATTTTGTAAATGCCTTGGAAACCTATTTAAAGTTGGGAGATGGGTAAATGACAAAGAAGGATACTCTTGTTCTTAGGAATTGATTTAGATTGAATGAAATGGGTGAAGATAGGTTAGGAGATCTTAACTTGAATTGAATGAAATGGGTGAAGTTAGGTTAGAAGATGTTAGCTTGAATTGAGAAATGAAATGGGTGGGAATTAATTGGTAATTAACTTAAATCTATATGATCTTGGATTTGGATGATTTAAGTTGAAGTTGTGAGGTTAAACAATCCTTTAGTATTCATGAAATTAGGAAAGATTTAAAAGGAAATAAACTAAGTAAATTAAAGTTGGAAATTCGTGTGTGTCTTGAAAGGGCCATGGGCGGTCGCCCATAGGGGCTGACGGCCGCCCAGCGGCGAGAATGTTGGCTCTCCTTGTAAACTCACTTGGCGGTCGCCCAAGTGACATGGGCGATCGCCCATGTCACGAATTTTCCTCGGTTTTCTCTTTTCTTTGATTTTCTTCCAATAAACTCGTGGTATGACTTCCACCCAATATAAATTAGTAGGACCAAATCAACCGGATGCGAATTGATCCTCTTTAACCTAGGTTAGAGTAGGATACCTTGGCTTGACCATGACCTTTTAATTGGTCAAAATGGAATTGTAGGAGTAGTTAAATATTGTTCGGAAAGTGGTCCAAACTTGGGAAGTAGGTCTTGCACCTTTAATAAGATTTATTCAAGGTTGAGTAATGACTTCGTAGGGTTGGTTTATGATACTTGGTGACCTTACTTGCCCATACTCGGTGTAGATAGCTTGAATCATGTTTAAAACCATAAGCCACACTATTGTATTAAATGTATATATATCACTGTAGCATGACTATCCCAATTGTGGATTGTTTGGTATATGGTTGTGTCGTATTCCCGTTGTGGATTCTACTGGTATGTTGCTAGTATTGTATTCCGGTTGTGGATTACTTGGCATGTTGATTTCATTGTTCGGTGTGGATTATGTGGTTATATTGTTACCTTAAGTGAACTCATATTCATTTGGTGATATTATGCATAATGTATTACTTAAATGTTGCATTATGATGTTGGTTGAACATGAGTATATTGTACCATGTTGCTATAGTGTTTATCCCCTTTGTGGATTATTTGGTATTGCTATATTATTATCCCGTTTTGTGGATTATCTCAAGTATCTATCATGTGCTTGAGCGTGTTTATGTTCGGGTGGGTATGATGGATGCCAATCAATTATGGATTTGTTCTATAAGTGATTGAAGGTACATCATACCGGTGACCCTTCTCCCCTCTGTGACCACGGGGTGGGGCTATGCTAACGGCGTATTGACCCAAAAAGCTTTCGACGTGTGGCGACCGTTGTAAGGAGGGGACGATATTATTTTTGGGATACTCTAATATAGGGATCCTTTCTTATATGGATGGTCTGGGGTATGAGTCCTATAAGAGGTGAAGGTGCTTGAGGCAATTCACCAAAGAGTGGAGTTTTACTCCCACGTTGTACGACTTATTGTTCAGACGGAAAAGGTAAAATGAGGTAACGTAAGGTGTTTTACCGCTTTCATAATGTGTTATGTGCTACCATGCTATGTGTTGCACTACATTTGGCATCTTCTTTGCATATCATAATAGCTCATTGAGATTTATTCTCACCCCTCTCCCTTTCTTGCTTTAGATTCGAGACAGGTGACCCGAACCGGTGGTAGGGATTTCATTGTGGACTTTTGCTTTTGGGGCTTGACAAGTTAAGTATAGGAGTGGGTTGTTAGGAGTATTGGTTAAGTATTCCTCTTTTATAATTTGTATGGACAACACTTTTATTAAACAATGTTATTCAGGGTTTTTGTATAATTGATCAGATTTCGGATTGTTAAAGTTGTAGATGGATTTCCTTTTAGTAGAGATATTATTAATTGATTTTACTTAGAAGTTTGAAAAGTGGTTTTCCTTTAAAGGCAAATAAATGTTTTAAAAATCTAGATGGATTGTCTTAGTTTGAGCTCCCTTAGCTCGGGACACGTGTTAGGTCCCGGGTTGGGGTGCTCACAAGTATGATGCATGATTTTTTTTTGAAAATTTTCTTTCTTTTTTTTTGAATTTTTTTTTTGAAATTTAATGAACACATAAGCACATAAGCACAAGAATTCCAACAGTTAGGGACATGATTCCGACAGTCAAAACTTTGACTTTTTCCGAGGCGGCCAAAACAACACAAAAATGTGCAAAAATCAACACACACAACAAATGATTTTTAATGTCGGGACGGAAGCTTGACCCTCAAAAATTTTTCTTTTTTTTTTGAAAAGATAAAACTTGTTAGTCCCCAGCGGAGTCGCCACTGTGATGATGTCGCCATTTCGCGGGAAAATTCGATTTTTGCGTTTCTTTGAAAAAAAACCAAATAAAACCCGGAAAAAGAACGGAGTCGCCACGCCATTTTTGTTTTAAGGGCCAAAACTTTGAAAAATTCCCGAGATTAAAGATTTGGGTTCGGAGGTCATGTTACACGCCGGGAAGGACGTTAGTGTGCACCCGGAATGCCTCGTAAAACGAGTCTTCCAAGCTGAAAATCATTTGTGTGTGTGTGTGTGTGTGTTTTGGCCAAAATAATTTGAAACTCAGAAAAGTAAAAATGGGGATGTCTTTTTAAGACTTTAAACTGATCCCATGATTTTTTGAAAGATTTTTGGGTTGAGATTTGGTACTCAAAAGACCTTTTGAAGTTGAGAGTCACTTCTGCCAGAATGAAAAAGGCAGTGGACCTTTGATTTTGAAATGGATTCAAGGGCCTTAAAACTTCATAATCTGGATAAACTCGGAGAATGAAAGTTTTTCCAGACACCTTAAATAAGATTTGTGCGAAGGAATTTTCCATTTTGGAGAAGATTTGAGGGGTCAAAACCTTCTGGAAATCTCAAATATGAGATCTGGATTCCCAGAAGCTGATGAACTGGCCTCTAAAATAAAATTTGAAAAGAGGAGTTTTACTCACCTAAAAAATAAAGTAAAAATATGTCTGGAAAGCTCTGGATGTTAGATACAAAAAGTGTTATGTAGTCAACACCAAATTCCAAGTTTATCTGTGTCCAAAAATTAAGACAATGGACTGGGGTCTTGGAAAATTGCTACTGGACAGCAACTTCTCAAGAAAGAAAATATGATTTTAAAAGGGGGTTTTTGCATCCATGCTTGTCCCCATTTCCTTAGGTTTTGGTTAGTGATCACTTGACATTTTAGTGGTGAATCAACTATACCAAACCATCCTTGGGGTACATTAGGACTAAACATTTCATTTGCTTGGGAAGGGGAATTTTATCCTTTGAAATCAAGATTTGGTGCTTGAAAATGGTTTTTAGGGTTTTGAAAATGTGTTTTCTTTGCAAGAAAGTAAGAACACTTTGAAAATAATGTAGGTCCTTGTAGAAGATCATCCATGGAGATGAACTTCCATGGTGATCTTCTTGGATCTTAAGACAAGAAGATGAATGAACTACATTTTGTAGTTTGAAAATGCATGCATGGATGAGAGATTTAGGGTAAGAAGAGGGAGGTTATACCTATCTTATTTGTGCTTTGTGTTTGAAGGCTTGAATGCAAGAGTGTTTGGGTTTGATTTGAGTGAGTGAAAATTGGGAAGATTCAAGAGAAAAAGGTGACAATTCTTATAGAATTCTCACTGTTTTCTCGAGTATTTTCGCCAAATACTGTGAATTATGTTCTTGGTCCTCCCTATTTTTGTGACTGGAGGGCTCAATTTATAGCCCTCTGAATTTTACAAACCTATCCGCGCGGATAGGACCTGCAGCGTGCACTGTTCATTAAATCTTTGCTCCGTGCTTTGGACACAAGGAATAATCTTTTTTAAAATTCAAATTAACCAGCCAGATTTTGTTTCCAGCCATTTCTTTTTTTGGTTTTTCTTATTTCTTTTGCTTTTTTGATTCCTTTCCTTGGTTTATCTTTTTTTGGAAATCCCTAACTTACCCTTACTTGGTTAGAAATGTTAGGAATGTTAGGAATTGTTAGGAATGTTATAACTTTCGTTAATTTTCTAACGAAAATACTAACAAGCTCAAATTGGAGCACTTACACTTACCATTGTTGTTGCCAGTCCGTTTCCATTTTCGATGACCTCTATAGCTCTCGGTCGTGGCTTCTCCCCAACCTGCTGCTCAAGCCGCCAAGAAAAAGAAAAGAAAAGCACCAATGCCATCCTAAGGACCACCAAAGAGAAGCTCAAACAGACTTAGGGCAGCCTACAACAAATGGAATCAAACACCTCCTCCAATCCCGTCACGTCTCTGAAGATTCACTTAGCCTGTCATCGGCTCATGTCTCAGATGAAGATTATAAAGAAGAGAAGGAACCGTCAGAGGATAGCCTAAAAAAATGGCTTGAAGATGAAGTTGAAACCCTAGCTGCTGCCCATGTGAATCTCTTAAGAAAGAAGGGAAAATAGAGTGATGGTGAAAGTGTTACCCAACCTCAGGTAACACCCATGGTAACACCTACCCCTGCTCAGGTCAATATTCTATCACATGAGGTATCTACTCATTCCCCTTTACATTCTGATTCTCCTAGTGATGAATTTATTGTGAATACTGATAATGACAATGATGAAGCCTTTCCAAAGCCTCATTTAACCCTAGAATTTCACAGGGAAGTAAATATGTCTTATTGGTTAACTCATAATAAAAAGCCTCTGTTGAAAGAGAAGAACAAAGATGTTGAGTATTTAAAGTTGAATGGTGTTTATGAGTTCCTCTCTGATAGGAATTTTTTGGTCCCTAATACCCATGCTTGTCCTTTTATAGAAAGTGTTGCTAGAAATTTTTATGCCAACCTAAACCCTAATCTTGATAATGAGGGCTCTCCTCGATTTGGAAAGGTGTTTGTTAGAGGAAGAGTTTATGTGTTTACTCCTGCCATGATCAACAAACCTTAGACTTGCCAAACTTGGATGATGAGATTTTATGTGCTAATAGGGATGTAATGGCAAAATTTCTTACAAACAACAAGGTTAGTAAGCAGCCAGTTGACCCTAAGGTGAGATTTCATGAGTCTTGGCTTACCTCTCTCTATTCCGTGTTGCACAAGTTATGCATATTTAATTGGCTCCCTACTAAAAATGACCAATATCTTACCATGGAACAAGCGAGAGTGTTATACAAGCTAGGCAAAAGGCAAAGGATTAATTTTGGGAGATTAGTGTTTAAACATTTAGCTTCCTGGCCAAAGAAGAAAGACCCTTCCTACTTTTCGTATCCTTCTCTCATTTTTAATGTCCTCAAATACCAATCCATTTCCGTTGAAGCCTCAGATGTGTTTTCTTCTGGGCTAGAATTCTATACTATTGACTACCAACTGAAAAGGGGAAACAGGTATTGTGATCTTCCTTGGGTACAACCTCAAACAACTAGTGGATCAGGCTCTACTCTTGTCCTAACCTCTACACCAAATCCAGAAGCTGCAAGTGTCACTACAAGAAACGGGTGTTTTAGCGACAAAATCAACAGCGACGGACTAATTCCGTCGCTATTTAGCGACGAAAATTAAGCTTTAGCGACGGAATGATTTTGGCGTCAAATTTACCGATGAAATTTAATTCCGTCGCTAAAACGAATATTCCTCGAATATTCGTTTTATTACCGCCACTATTTTGGTGCATAATTTACCGACGGAATATTCCGTCGCTAGTTCTTTATCAGCGACAAAATTATTTCGCCGGTGAAAAGTTAATATTTTTTTATTCTTTTATTTATCACCGACGGAATTATTCCGTCGGTGAAATTTTTTTTTTTTTAATACACCGACGGAATATTTTCGCCGCTGATAAATTAAAAAAAATAATTATTCACCGACGGAATTATTCCGTCGGTGTAAATAATTTTTTTTTTATTTTTTTTTAAATAATATACCGACGGAATATTTTCACCGGGCCAAAAACTTGTAAAAAACCCGTTTTTTCATAAGCTTACGAAAAAACGTGTTTTAAAATTACGTTAAAATCCGTCGCCTGCGTCTTCTTAAATTGGGGAAAAATCAGAGCTCAATAGCAAACAACCAATTCTCTCGATCACCAACAATGGCGGATGAACAAACGTCGTGAATCGAACCTACTGTAAACAGGATGGACAAACCACGAAGGCGAATTGATCATGGTGAGATTAGAAATCTGAACTTGAGTAGAGTACATTAGTTCAATCAAATAAGGTCTGGTGTTCTTTAGTTTCTTGGCATGGAACTTTTCCCCCAAGAATCCGATTCTGAATCCGATGGCAAATATTCAAGCTCCTCCATGGCAATATAAAATTGACTTTGTACAGCATCAACTTTAGTGCTTTCAAGATGAATTTAGATGCCAGTAAATGTGTTTTGGAGTGCCAGTTCATGTGTTTTGGAGTGCCAGTTCATGTGTTTTGGAGTGCATGTGTTTTGGAGTGCCAGTTCATGTGTTTTGGAGTGCCAGTGTTTGTGTTTTGGAGTGCCAGTGATGTGTTTCGGAGTGCCAGTTCATGTGTTTTGGAGTGCCAGTGCTTGTGTTTTGGAGTGCCAGTGCTTGTGTTTTTTGAGAGCCAGCAAAAATGATTACCAGTGTTTTTGAGTGCCAGTATATGTGTTTTTGAGTGCCAGTGCATGTGTTTTTGAATGCAGTGCATGTGTTTTTGAATGCCAGTGCTTGTGTTTTTGAGAGCCAGCAAAAATGTTAGTGTAACAAAGTGCCCGTTGTAGTATCAATAAGTGCCAGTGTAAAAAAGTGCTAGTGCATGTATATTAAGTGACTTTATAAACTAACACTGGCACTTGGTTACACTAACACTGACACTTTGTTACACTAACACTGGCACTTTGTTAAACTAACACTGGCACTTGTTTTACACTAACACCAGCACTTTGATACACTAACACTGGCACTTTATTACACTAACACTTGCACTTTTTTACACTGGCACTGGCACTTTGTTACACATGCACTGGCACTAAGTTTCTGGACAAAGAGAGCTTTTAACTGGCACTTTTTTAGACGTGCACTGGTACATTTTTACCATAACCCTGGCAATTATTTATACAACTACTGGCAATTATTTAGAACAAATTCACATAATTCCCAATTGAATTGACCCAAACTTCAGCAAGTTAAACCCTTTATCCACACCATTGAAGGACATTCTGTTTATCCAACGAAAAAACGAAGAGCTATGAAATCAAATCACACAGTTATCTCCTATTAATTATATACCAATCAATAAAGTACCAATCAATTATGTAACGAAGCAGAGTTGACAATGGACATTAATGGCGGAACTAGGGCACGAATTGTAGGTTACAAAATACTCAAACTGAGTGAACGCCGGAGAACGATCGAAGCTTGGGATGGCCAGAGAAGATGATCGGAGCTTGGGATGGCACGAATTTGTAATATTAACATTGGCATTTATCATGGTTGCCAGTAATTACAAAAATGCCACCGTTTGTTTTGAAAACACGTTTTTCCTTATCTTAAGAAAAAACTAGTTTTTTATAAGACCAACTCTTTAGCCGCTGAATAATTAATTTTTTTTTAATTTATCAGCGGCGGAAATATTCCGTCGGTGAAATGTAAATATATATATATATATATATATATATATATATATATATATATATATATATATATATATATATATATATTTTAAATAATACACCGACGGAATATTCCGTCGGTGATTATAAAATTTAATTTTTAATTATTTTTAGAACTAATTTACAAAATAACTAACTGAAAACATTAAAAAATTATACTGAAACGTTGGAAAATAGACTGGAATTTCAAAAAACTAACTGAAATTTTGAAAAACTAACTGGAAAGGTTAAATAACTGACTGAGATTCTAAAAAACTAACTGAAAACATTAAAAAACTGACTGAAATTTCAAAAAACTAACTGAAAACGTTATACCTTATACCATATACTATATACCCTATACCATATACTATATACCCTATACCATATACTATATACCCTATACCATATACCCTATACTATTCCCTATACAATATACCTTACACCCTAACCCCTAACCCCTAAACCCTAAACCATAACCCCTTAACCCTAACCCCTAAACCCTAACCTCTAACCCGTAAACCCTAAACTAAACCCTAAACCCTAAACCCTAATCCCTAACCCATAACACCTAAACCCTAAACCATATAGGGTTTAGGGTTTAGTGTATTGGGTATAGGGTATAGTGTATAGGGTATAGAGTATAGTGTCTAGGGTATAGTGTATATGATATAGTGTATAGGGTATAGTGTATAGGGTATAGGATATATTGTATAGGATATAGGGTATAGGGTATAGTGTATAGGGTATAGGGTATAGTGTATATGGTATAGGGTATAGTGTATAGGGTATAATGTATAGTGTATAGTGTATATGGTATAGGGTATAGGGTATAGTGTATAGGGTATAGGGTATAGGGTATAGGGTATAGTGTATAGTGTATAGTGTATAGGGTATAGGGTTTAGGGGTTAGGGTTTAGGGTTTAGGGTTTATGATTTATTTATTTTTTCAAAAATAATATTTATTGACTCATACTTATTTTTTTGACAGTAATTTAAAATAATTTTCATGTTTTATATAAATAAAAACAATGATATATATTAAATTAAAATTAATTAATATTTATGATTTATTTATTTTTTCAAAAATAATATTTATTGACTCATACTTATTTTTTTGACAGTAATTTAAAATATTTTTCATGTATTATATAAATAAAAATAATGATATTTATTAAATTAAAATTAATTAATATTTATGATTTATTTATTTTTTTCAAAAATAATATTTATTGACTCATATTTATTTTTTTGTTTGGAAATTTAAAATAATTTTCAAGTTTTATATAAATAAAAATAATGATATTTAAAATAATTTTCATGTTTTATATTAAATTAAAATTAATTAACCTCAGCGACAGAATATTCCGCCGCTAAATATTGATTCTAGCGTCGGAATTTAAATTCCGCCGCTATAATTAATGTTTAGCGGCGGAATATTCCGTCGCTGGTGTTAATTAATCCAGCGGCGGAAATTTCCGTCGGTGTTACATGCCATGTCATCAATCCGCGTGATTACGTATTTACCAGCAGCAGATTACCAGCGACGGAATATTCCGTCGCTGAAATGATATATTAATAAAAATTTTGACGCCCTAATTACTCACACTCACTGTAAACTCTCTCTCTCTCTCTCTTCCCCGACGAGCTCTCTCTTCCTTCCCTAGCTCTCATACCACCGCCGTCGCCTCACCGCCGTCCCTCTCAACTCCACCGCCACCGCCGTGTTAGCTGTCGCCGTCGCCTCACCGCCGTCGCTCTCAACTCCACCGCCACCGCCGTGTTAGGTATGTAAACCCTATCTCTCTAATCTCTCTCAATTTAATCGGTTGTTTTGTAAGTTAAAATTGTTCTCTGTGTTATAAATTATATGATTTGTCTTGGTTTATTAAAGTTTCTGGGTACTTTGAAAAGGCGAAATTGAAGGTCAATTGATCATTGTTTCTCTGCATTCTGCACAATTGAATTTCTGATTGGAAAATGTTAAAATGTGCCCTTGTTGGCTTCTGAGGTTTCTGTTTCTGGGGTTTTTCATGTTTTATTTGATTTCCATTTTCATGTTTATGGGGGAGGGGGGGATTGCACTTTGTTTTTAGTAATTTCTGCTTTGGTGTTGTTTCTATTAAATGGGATTTGTGATGGGTTTGATTTTTGTTATTCGATTTTTAACAATGGGGGTAAAGATTTGTTATCTTGGGCTGACAATATATTTTCGAATTAATAGCAAGTTATGGACATTCTGGGTATGAATGTGGTCAGACTAGTCAACATTTCACACTGTAGGGTCACTTTTACTTCTTGTTCTTGATTATTAATTTCAAAATTTACTGTTAGGGTTTGGCATTTCTATTGTATTTCTTCAGCTTTATTTTTTCGATCCGAGTTGTTGTAGATAACAATGGGAACTATAATAATAATATAGTTATGTCCTTGAGCTCTGCTATTTGGGAGTAAAATTGAATATGTACCCTTTTCAGTTAAGTCAGTTTCTCTGTAAATCTTTGCTTGTTTACTATAACTGTGGGTACTGATAGCAATCTGAGCTTCTATGGTTTACCAAGAGTAATGCCACACTAACTGAAATACATAATACTGATGTTTTCTTGGTAGCTAGTGTTGTATGGTACATCTATAAATGCATCAGAAGTTCTATGCCACACTGCTTCAATGCATTAAAAGAATTCCGTATTTTTTTTCTCTTTACATTTTTTTAAACTGTTTTTATTTATATTAATGAATGCCTTAAGCTATTATAAGATTGACACTTGAAAGTGTCTTTGGTGGGGTTTTAACCCTTGACCTTTCATATAGTAAAGTCAATACAAGTAAAGTAAAGGGAAATAATACCTTTATATGAAACAAACTAGGATACAGTTTCTATATATACGTGTCGCGTAAATAAGTAAATCAACATTTAAGGTGTAGTACCTGAAATCATAAAATGTGCTTTGAGAACCATAACTGAGAATAAAGAGTATCTATGAAAATCACAAAAATAATTGATAAAGAGCTAGGAGCATGATTGACAACCTACCCTCGTTGACAACTACAGAGTCGTCATTGATTATTATGGCGTCCTGAAAGAAGTAGTCGAGGTGGAGTATTTGGGTAAAAAAAGGTGTTGTTATTTGGGTAAAAAAAGTGTTGTCTTGTTCAATTGTGATTGGCGAGATGCTGTGCGAGGTGTTAAGAAGCACGCCATATTTGACCTCGCCGATGTAAAGGACTCGTCCAGACATAATGGCGACGACGTCTTCATCTTAGCATCTCAAGCACAACAGGTATACATGACTCCCTACCCTCGTCCGCGACCCGACGGATGGTGGGCTGTCTGGATGACCAAGGCTAGGAGCATGATTGACAACCTACCCTCGTCGACAACTAAAAAGTCGTCATTAGAAACACCCTATCAAGAGGATGAAATGCTAGTGCCACCTAACGTTTTATCAGCTAATCATCCATTAAATGATGTCACTCATATTCCTCAAAATGTTGATGAACCCGAGGAGGATTTCTTACCAGTGAATTTGCCACCTCCTACGCCTCGTTCAGGTCATCTCGCGCACATTGATATTGATAAATCAGAGGAAGAGGAAGAGGAAGAGGAAGAGGAAGAGGAAGAGGAAGAGGAAGAGGAAGAGGAAGAGGAACCAGAGTTTGATTCATCAGAGTCCGAAGACGAAGATGAAGAACTCGAGTTTTGTAGTAATTCAGAGTCCAGTGATGATGATGGGGACGAAGATTAATAATAGTTTAAAGTTTTATATGTATTGTGAATGCTTTAGATTATTAGAACTTTAAAGTTTTATATGTATTGTGAATGCTTTAGATTATTAATAGTTTAAAGTTTTATATGTATTGTGAATGCTTTAGATTATTAGAACTTTAAAGTTTTATATGTATTGTGAATGCTTTAGATTATTATTAATAGTTTAAAGTTTTATATGTATTGTGAATGCTTTAGATTATTAGAACTTTAAAGTTTTATAAGTATTGTGAATGCTTTATATTATTAATAGTTTAAAGTTTTATATGTATTGTGAATGCTTTAGATTATTAGAACTTTAAAGTTTTATATGTATTGTGAATGCTTTATATTATTAATAGTTTAAAGTTTTATATGTATTGTGAATGCTTTAGATTATTAGAACTTTAAAGTTTTATATGTATTGTGAATATATTGTTTCCTATATGAGTTCTAGTAGAAAGGGTAGGAAGACACGGCCCATCTACACATCTATTACTGGGACGCAACCGTCCCGATCCAGTACTGATGATGCCGATGTTGACCCTACACGTAGTAGTACTAGCTCCACCTCTAGGGCCGATACTCATACTGTTGTCGATTTTGATGGGAGGATATTTGTCCAGATATCGTCACTTTATGACCAGTAAGTAACTCTTCATTAATTTGATATAAGTTGGTTCCTTTTTGTTTTATAGAATTCATTATTTAAGTTAAAATGTTATTGTATAAATATACTTGGCAGGTTTGTAGGTGGATACCCTACCCCAGGGACAAAGATCGGGCAGTATTGGCGGTCTCGGCTCATGACAGAGTTATGGCCCAATTGGAAATCATTGCCACAGGGGCAGAAGGAGGATGTGTGGGAGGAGTTTAAGGTAATGTGTTAATGGTTTTTATTTAAAACTTAAATGTTAGTTTGCTATTAAAATGTTATAATTAATAATGATTATACTCTTTTAGTTTTGTAATGTTATCATTATATGTTGTAGGGGAAATATTGTTGGGCGCCGGAAATCGACGAGGCGACGACTAGATTTGTTTTCGATAAACAGACTCACAAGCTATTTAAGGATCATATTGGTAACATATTTATCTATCCTTAATTAGTTTAATAAACAATGATTATACTCTTTTAATTTTATAATGTCATCATTATATGTTTACGAGATATTCATATTTTTTACAGGTAACACGAAGAAACAATGTTATACTAAGCGGCTCGAGGCGAAACAACAGCCCTTGACACCTTCTTGGATGACCGAGGAGGTGTTTCTTCAATTTTGAGAATATTGGGCGTCGGATGCGGCGAAAGCTATGGCCGAACAGGCTAAGGCAAATAGAGCAGGCTCCTCGGGGTCGGCGACGAAGCATACCATGGGGACGATCCCGGTCGGCGAGCATCACTACCGCATGGTATGTATGTTAGTTTAAATGTAGTAGTGTATGCATGCTTTTAAATAGGTTTATGTACGTATGTTAGCTGGGAGCCATGTTGATGCTATGAAATCCATGGTTTTAGTGTAAATGTAGTGTATGCATGCTTTTAAATCGGTTTAAATGTTGTATTTATACAATTTCAAAGTAATAATCTCGCTTATTTTATTTATAGGAAAGGGATCATGGTCCGAATGTCAGTTTTTTGGATGTTTACGCTAGCACCCATGTTCGGACTCCTACAACGCCTGATCAACCTCCGCAATGGGTTGACGATCGCTCTGCTAATGCCTTTGTAAGTAAACTATCATTAAATGACTTGATTTTGAATATGTAAATTAATTTATGTACATTACATTGTGTATATGATTATAATTGTTTGTTGTGCATATCAAGCCGCCGTTGTTCCCGAAGTAATGCCTCCCGGCCAGCCCGTTCCCTTCGTGCCTGATGTTTGGCGCTCGGTCACCTCTGAGGGACATCCAAAGAGAGGAGCCCGAGTGTTAGGGATGGGGGATTACGGGCGGCAATGCCCGTCGACGTCGACCGGCCGTCGGCCAAATGTTGTCCCGCCTACGTGTCATGATCTGAGGGTCGACACTCTGCAGGCTGAGTTGGCTGAGGAGAGACGCGAGGCTGCAGAGGCTAGGGCAAAGCTTGCGGAGGCTTTGGCGGCTCAGGCGCAGATGCAGGAGGCTTAGGCGGCTCAGGCGCAGATGCAGGAGGAGAATGCTCGGCGTCATGCAGAGACTGATGCCAAATTTGCGATGTTGATGGCTCGTATGGACCAGGGTAATTTCCAGCCTCCCCCGAGTTGATTACGGACTATTTTAGACTTGTTTGTACTATTTTATACTTTTTTGTAAACATTTGAGATATTTGGTACCCGCGGGAGCCCCTCCCCCCCTCCCCCCTCTCCCCCTATCCCCCCCTCTCCCCCTCCCCCCTCCCGATTTGGTACGGTGATATTTAGTCTTTAGTTTGGTACGCTGATATTGATTTTTAGTTTTATAGTTTTAGTTTTATAAATTGAATTGTTATATCAGGCACAAAAAAATTTGGTTAATTGATATTTTAAATTATTTTTTTAAATTTATTTCAGTATCAGCGACGGAAATTTCCGTCGCTGAAATTAATTTATTTTAATTAATTTTTATTACAGCGACGGAAATTTCCACCGCTATATCAATTAATTTTAATTTAATTTTAATTTAATTTTTGTTTTCAGCGGCGAAAATTTCCGTCGCTGGAATAAAAATTAATTAAAATAAATTAATTTCAGCGACGGAAGAAATTTCCGCCGCTATATCAATTAATTTTAATATAATTTTAATTTAATTTTTGTTTTCAGCGGCGAAAATTTCCGTCATTGAAATAAAAATTAATTAAAATAAATTAATTTCAGCGACGGAAATTTCCGTCACTGAAATGAAAATTTAATTAAATTAAATTGATTTAACGGTGGAAATTTCCGTCGCTGATGTCAGTAAATCACCGACGAAATTAATTCCGTCGGTAAAATCAAAATATACCGGCGGAATTTGAGCCGTCGGAAATCAGCGGCGGGACAATAGCGGCGGACCACCGACGTCGGTGTTTAATTTTAGCGACGGAAATTTGGATTTAGCAACGGAAATTTCCGTCGCTAAATCCTGTTTTTCTGGTAGTGTGTGCCTGAAAGTGTTGTCAACACTTATGGCAGCACTTTCACCATGGTTAGAAAAACTATGGTGCTCCAATTTCTTCACAAGCTGATGCCTGTTGTTGAAAGCAACATTAATGACTGGCTTCAAGTTCAAACAGATATACTGGAGTTCATTACTTCAGCTGCAAACCCTCCTACTTTACTCCTTAATCTGAACATTCAATCCTACCTAGGTCATTGTCACCTTAACGACGACAATTACCTCAACTGACGATCGTTGTTCTACACAGGCCTAACCACCTACAAACTCACCAATGTGGTCACACAGATCGACCCTCCCCCAGCCAAACTCAACAATGGCAGCGACAATCCCATGCTTGACTACTTCCATTAAGCATCCAACCTCGTTCTCGGTTGGATCAAATCAACGGTGTCCTCCAAGATTCAATCATGAGTAAACCCGTGTGTCAATGCTCCTACTACATGGACTCTCTTGGATAAGCGTTTCGGTGGACGGTCTAGGGTTCATGTTCAAAAACTCAAAACAGAACTCAATTCTCTCTCTAAACGTCCGGATATATACATAGATGACTATTTTCTCTATGCGACCTCTCTTTCCGACGGCCTTGCTAAGGCAGGCGATGTTATTGTCGACGAGGATCTTCAATAACGCATAGATGCAGGGCTAGGGTCAGCTTTCAAGGAGTTTATTACTTCTCAAAACAATAAACCCGTTGAATCCCTCGATGACCTTCTTGATATCTTATTACAGGTAGAAGATTTGCAATTCCGTTTCTATTCCTCAAGTCTCAATCCAACAAGTGCTTTGGTTGCCGGTACGGATAACTCTTCTCGACAATCATCACTTAATCTCTCGGGGGCAGCCCCAATCCTGGTCGTGGTCGAGGATGCAACAAGAACAAAGGGAGAAGTGGGGGTCAAAACACAGGTGGCAGAGGCATCCTTCCCGCTCCTAATCCCAACCCTTACCCACATCAATTTCCAGCACAATACACAACAAACATGCCATCCCACCCTACTGGCCGAAACCCCACTCCCTATTACCCACCTAATCCTTTCATCCATATGGCTCAAGAAAAGTGTCAGTTGTGTTTCCAGCTTGATCATACTGCCAAACAGTGTCTGGATCGTGGTAATTTTGCCATATACTCTCAGCAGTCTGACTTCTCTCATGGCCCAAGCCCTCCAACATATGTTCTTAACACCGGGGCAACAAATCATATGACTGCTTCCACAACTGGTTTCTCTCACGTCACTCCTTATTCAGGTAGTGATTCGGTCACGGTGGCTAATGGTACTCGTCTCCCCATCTCTTCTATAGGCCATACTTCTGTTTCTTCTCATAATAGAAATTTTTTTCTCCGTAATGTTCTATGTGTTCCTAACATGCATAAATCGTTATTTTCTATTCGTCGTTTCTCTCTTGACAATAACTGTTTTTTTGAGTTTAATGGTTTTCGTTTTCGTGTGAAGGACAACATGACGAAGCAGACCATTCTTTCTGGCAGTAGCTCTGATGGACTCTACACACTTCAGTTCGATCCATCTTCTCGAGTCAATTCCTTGGCCCTCATTGGGGAACGTGCTACGTCTTTCATTTGGCATGCACGTCTTGGACACCCGTCATCTCAGGTTTTCAAGTCTCTAGTTAATCGAGTCAAAATTCCACTTAGTGGATCCGTCTCAAATAAATCTAGTTGTCACATTTGCCCTTTAGGCAAATCATGCAATTTACCTTTTTCTACTCGTAATTTTCATTCTGTTGAACCATTAGCTTTGTTGCATTTAGATGTATGGGGTCCCTCCCCAATTAATTCAAATAGTGGTTTTCGATATTATTTAAGCATTGCTGATGATTTTTCTCGCTATGTTTGGTTTTATGCTTTGCTTAAAATATCTGATGTCGTAGATGTTTTCTCTACATTCAAAAATCAAGTTGAAAACCAACTCAGTCGTAAAATCGCAGACATACATACCATTAAAACCATTCAAACGGATGGGGGGGGGGGGTGAGTTCATGAATAGGCAATTCTTTGTTTTTCTTAAAAATCATGGAATTAAACATCAGTCCACTTGTTCTCATACTTCACAACAAAATGGGACCGTTGAAAGAAAGCACCGACACATTGCTGAAATGGGTTTATGTTTGTTAGCACAATCCGGCGTTCCACAAAAGTATTGGCTAGAAGCTTTTAGTACGGCCATTTTTCTCATTAACAGGCTTCCAATGTGTTTGTTAGGATACATTTCTCCCTATCAAAAGTTACTCAAAAGAACTCCGGATTACATGTTTCTAAAGACGTTCGGATGTTTATGTTTTCCCCATCTTGTGCCATATAATAAACATAAACTCATGCCTATATCAACTCCGTGTATTTTTTTGGGCTATGGCAATTTCAGGAAAGGATACCGGTGTCTTGATCGTTCAACGGGAAAATTGTATGTGACTCGGCATGTTCTATTTGATGAGAATGTTTTTCCCATTGCAAAATCTGGTTCTACATCCTCTTGTACCAACCCATATAAGCCTAGCATTGCTTTGGGATTGTCCTGTCCACCTGTTACAGCTCCGGGCACCTACCAGCCTAGTCTGGCCTGCTCCTTGCTAGGTGATCCGGCCCCCTTGGCCCCAATGTTGTCCACCAGCCCACCTGCGTCTGGACGGAACATACCACCCTCTTCAGTATGTAGTCCAGCAAATTCAGGTCCTGTATTATTGGACCAGATTCCTTCAGCTATTGCCCGAGATACAGGTCATTGATAGGCTTAAGTCGCACACCTACTAAATTAAATCGGGACTCAGCCACAAGAATGTAGCAGAGGTAAGTCCAGGGTCGAACCACTGAAGAACGGTATTGAATACGAACTAATCACACACAAGTGGGGGGATTTTGCTTGTTGATGAATTAATTTTCTAAGACGGGAATTAAAATCTAAGTTGTAAACAATAATGTAAAAAGCACTTTGGATAAATAAAACTATCCCAGTCTATCAATCAATATCATAGGTAGAATTCTTTCTTTCTTGCCCTAATTACTTGATTATGAGATTGGAAAATCTCTATCTCTTCTTTGTTATTGATTACTAGCGGCGATACGCTCAACTAATAATCTTAATCAATAATTAAACCTAGCCGACACGGTCAAGATTTAAAAGTATTAATTGGTGAAAGCTTTAAGAGATGAAGATCAAGAAATTATTCTATTACTATTTCAAATAGAAATAAAGCCAATTTTACCCTAATCACAAATCAAGATGACACATACGAGATTTATGAAGGTGCTACAATGAAAACCTTAATCCAACACGGTAGAAGAGAATTCTAGCAAAAACCTAATAAAAGGATTAAAAAATTGATCAAGTTTCAAAACCCTAGAATTAGATTTTGAATAAGTCACAAGTAAAATTGCAATTAGAGAAAGAAAATAAGAAAGAATCAAACCTCAATTGATATAAAAAAGGATCAAGAATTACAATCCAAAGCTATGAAAGTTTAAGCTTCCATGGATGTTTCAAAAACTTCAAAGGTTTCTTCCTCTGTTCTAATCAAAACATAACATAAAACCTAAAAGTCTACTAACGACTCTTATTTATGCTAGGACAATAAAACATGAAAAAGGAAATTAAAAATAATAAAACTCCAAAAGGTAAATAAAAATGAAAGACCAAAAAAAAAATCGTGAAACTGGTTCTTCACACACTGCTTGGCGGCTTGGGATCCACTTTTCCACTAAAGTCCCAGTTGTTTCAGATTCTTGCAGTTTGGTCCCTGAAACTTCTGATAATCGCAGTTTTACCCTCTGTTGATTTTAACTTGAACCTGACTTTGACTTGACTTTTGAGCATTTATAAGCTTCGCAGGAACATCATAAAATCACTAAAAATATGTCTCAAATACAATAATTTTCCACAAACTTACCAATCCATAATTTACTCAAAATTACATCAAAACTAATCTAAATTACATCAAAATCAAACAAATGAATCCGAAAACATGGAGATAAAAGATATAAAAACCAACCCATCAAATTCCCCCACGCTTAGACCATTACTCGTCCCTGAGTAATATCCTAATCCCACGCTAAATTGTCGGTCTAAACAGATAGCATGGGAAGAAAAAGACCCCTAATCTCATCTACTCCACCAATCCAAGGACGTCCACCATAATACGGAATAAACATACTTCCTTCTCCTTATAACTCCTCAAAAATATATAGGAATACAGCCTTAGCTCGATACCAACTCCAACATGTAAATGGTCATTCGAACTAAGGCCCACACATAAAAGCAAATGGGGGAACTAAAATGTCCTAATTTTCCCTCACGCTTATCTCACACTACTATCGCCCTCGTATAATAGTCTTGTCAAGGAATGTTAATCCTTCACAAAACTACCTCGTGAAAGCACCAACTCCCCTTATAACTCCAATAGTGAACGAGGGTTTCTATCCTAGGCCCCACTATCCGAACCTCCTACTCCAATAATGGTCCTACCCGATACTCCCAAACCTCCCTTATGTCTCCACTCTGATGATATAAATGATTTTAAAAATTCTTCACTTCCTCACCTTTTGCCTAAGTTCCCTTTCGGATTTTCACTTAGCCTCTCATTTTTATATATAAATATATATATATATATATATATATATATATATATATATATATATATATATATATATATATTTTATATTTTTTTTTATTCAAGAATAAAGAAAAACAACTATACAAACCCCACCCCCTTACTAAACAATGCATAGTCCCATATGCATCAATACAAAACAAATCAGAAAGGGATAGGGATACCTTCCGGGACTACTGAGGCGGTGGGAACCAATCCGGTCCCCATGTTGGTCCTTGGCTAGAGCTACTCCCAGGTTGTTGTTGATTATGGGTAAATAATGACCCATTTTCTTGTGTTTTGAAAGTACAGGGGCTGAAATGAAATTAGGTAGAAAATGGGGGAGTTATGCTTGGATTGAAAGTTTAGGGCTAAAGTGGAAAACTAGGAAAATGAGGGACCAAATTGGTTTTATAAAGTTTAGGGGCCAGAGTGAAAAATATAGAAGTTCATGGGCTAAACTGCAGTCAACTAGAAGTAGAGGGACTGCAGCTAATAAATAGAGCTGACCGGCCAAGCAAACAAGGCAGGGCTAGGAGGAGTGGCCGAGGAAGGGGTAGTCGAGGAAGCAAGGCTGGGCTGGCCGAGAAAAGGGAAGAAATGGCCGGCCAAGGTAAGAAAGTTGGGGCAGGCGCCTGGGATTTGGAGAGGCTAGCGTTTGGAGGCCAGAAACTTCAGCCCAGTTTTGCTGCATCTGAGGCGGCCGCCTGGATTTTCTTCAGGCTGGCGCCTGGTAGGCAGAAACTCAATTTTTTCAATTTTTTTTTAGAAAATGCCCAAGATTTTTGTGTTAAGCTCCTCTCCCATATCTCTCATATCTCGCAATTTCCTACACAAAACACAACAACCAAAAACCTTAGTAGTACCGATTCGAGCCATAAAATAAAACATATCAAACAAAAAAATTTAAAATACAAACTAAACAAATAAATAAAACATACCTACTTGGGTTGCCTCCCAATAGGCGCATTTGGTTAAGGTCGTTAGCCCGATTGGATTCCTACTTCAATGGGGAATCAGTGGCCATCTTGTTTTTTGCCTTAACTTTTCTTCCCTTGTCCCACCTCGCGCGTTCACGAGCACAAATACCCGCAACTTTCCACATGTATGTACTATCGGGTGGAGCCCAAGGAATTTTTGTGGCCTTTTTCTTGGCCTTTATCTTCGTTTTCTTTTTCTTAGGGACCTCTCCCCCAAACTCATTTGGTGCCTTGGTCTTACCAACATCAAGCACATCAGAAAGACTCAACACCACCTCCTTCATCTCATCATCTCCCCCAGAAACATCGAACACCTCTTGAGCTATGGGCTCAACTACATCAATGAAATTCACCTAACGAACATCCTTAGAATATTTCATAGCATCAAAAACATTAAACTCCATTCATTGCCCATCAAACTCCATAGTCAACGACCCATTAGAAATATCCAATTTGGTATGAGCAGTCGACATGAATGGACTCCCTAACAGAATGGGAGCCGTAGGATCCGTGTCCATCTCTAATACATAGAAATATGCAGAAAATATTAGCTTACCAACCCGAACAAGAACATCCTCTACTAACCCCTTCGGATAAGCATTAGACCGGTCAGCCAGCTGTATCACTACCCGAGTGTCTTGCAATGGCCCCAATTTTAGGTTCTCAAACAATGTATAAGGCATAACATTGATTGAAGCCCCAAAATCGAGCATTGCCTTATGTTCAGAAGAATCCCCTAGAGAAATGGGAATCACAAACATCCCCGGATCACTGCACTTCTTGGGCATCTTCCTCTGATATACTGCATATACATGCTCAATGACCTTAATCTTCTTCTGACTCTTCAGCTTCTGATTTCTCTTAGTGGTACACAATTCCTTCAGAAACTTAGCATACCGTGAAACTGTCTGAAGGAGATCTAAGAATGGGATGTTCACCTCTAGCCTTTTGAAGTATTGAACACCTCTAGCCTTTTGAAAGTATCGAAAATAGTCTTGTCAGGCTCAGGTTTTCTCGACCCTCTCAAGGCTTGAGGGAACGGAACCTCTGGCTCATATACTTGTGGCGCTATCTCAGATGTAGTATTCTTTTCTTTCGGAACCTTTTCTGTCGGTGCCCTCTTCTCAACCTCCAACTCCGGTTCCTCATTAACCACTGCATCCATCAGCTCCTTACCACTTCTCAGACTTATAGCACTAACATTCTAATGGTTAGGATTCGGTTCCGTTCTAGATGATAACTTCCCCGAATCCCTAGCCTTCATCCTCCCAACAGCATCTGCTATCTGACCCATCTGTCTCTCAAGATTACTGATACTGGTATCCGTCCTCTGCTGATACTGCTAAAATCCACTACTTATGGCAGTCATACTCTGTGCTAATGAACGAATTATATCATCTGTAGACTGTCCCTGCGGCTGCTGCTATTGCGGCTGTTGTGGCTGAAAAGGTGCCCGAAACTGCGTAGACTACTGACTCGGCTAAAAATTACTCTGGTTATTGAACTGTGGCTGCTGTGCTCCATTTGGATTAGACCAACTAAACCCCGGGTGGGACTTCCAATTTGGGTTGTAGGTATTCTGTCCCTGACCTCCGAACCCAATTGCATTCACATTTTCAAACTCACCCGCGTGTAATGTCAAACAAGAATCTGTAGGATGAGTTACCTCATAATAAAAGCCACACTGCTTTGGCTGTTGTCCCAACATCATAGTATTCATCATGCTCTTGATGTCCTCTACATCAGTTTTGAGTTGATCAGTTATCCCACTACTAGACCCAGCTGCACTAACCTGTCTGACATTTGATCTCTTACCATAGGTTCTGGCACTCTTCGCTAGCTCATCCAACAATTTTTGAGCCCCTTCAGTTGTTTTGTTCAGAATACTACCCCCATAGGAAGAATCAACCATCCTCTTATCCTGATCAGTCAGTCCCCCATGGAAGTACATAATTAACTGATCCTCGTCATAACCATGATAATGACAACTCCTGGTGAGTGTATGAAACCGATTGTAATACTCATAAAAGGATTCATCCGCCTTCTGTTCTATGTTACTAATGTCCCTTTTCATAACATTAATCTGGTTCACCGGGAAGAACTCATCCAAAAATGTGTCCTTCATCTGCTGCCAGGTGGTTATACTGTTCGGGGCCAGATGATAATACCACACATTAGCCCTGTCCTTCAAGGTAAAGGAGAAGGCTCGAAGAAGAAGCTGCTCAATTGGAAAATCAACAGGCTTCATACTGTTGCAAACTTACACGAACTGAGATACGTGCTGATTCGGGTTTTCACCGGGTAGCCCACTGAAACTCGATAATTGGTTTAGTAATCTTGGTTTCGAAGTGACTCCCGTAGGCAAAGCGGAAAAAGTGACTGCTTGTGGTTGCTCAGTCCAGTTAGGAGTAGTTTTCTATCTGAGTGTCTGGGGTGCTCTATCACCCATCTCTCCTTCCCAACAATTTTCTTTTACTCTCCTGCGTTCTTTGCGTCCTTTCCTGAAAGAACGTTGAATTTCTGTATCTAGAGGTGCAAACAAATCGTTAGTAGAACGGGTGTGAACCATGTACGGTTCCACACCACGAGATAGCAAAATAATAACACTTAGCAGATAACAAAAATAAAAATAAAAAGAAATAGATTAAGAGAAAGAATAAGAACGTAAACAATTTCGCCTTTCCCCGGCAACGGCGCCAAAATTTGATAGGCTTAAGTCGCACACCTACTAAATTAAACCGGGACTCGGCCACAAGAATGTAGCAGAGGTAAGTCCAGGGTCGAACCACTGAAGAACGGTATTGAATACGAACTAATCACACACAAATGGGGAGGGGGGATTTTGCTTGTTGATGAATTAATTTCCTAAGACGGGAATTAAAATCTAAATTGTAAACAATAATGTAAAAAGCAGTTTGGATAAATAAAACTGCCCCCGTCTATCAATCAATATCACAGGTAGAATTCTTTCTTTCTTGCCCTAATTACTAGATCACGAGATTGGAAAATCTCTATCTCTTATTTGTTATTGATTACTAGCGGCAACACGCTCAACTAAATAATTAAACCTAGCCGACACGATCAAGATTTAAAAATATTAATTGATGAAAGCTTTAAGAGATGAAGATCAAGAAATTATTCTATTATTATTTCAAATAGAAATAAAGTCAATTTTATCCTAATCACAAATCAAGATGACACATACGAGATTTATGAAGGTGCTACAATGAAAACCCTAAACCGACACGGTAGAAGAGAATTCTGGCAAAAACCTGATAAAAGGGATTAAGAAATTGATCAAGTTTCAAAACCCTAGAATTAGATTTAGAATAAGGCACAAGTAAAATTGCAATTAAGGAAAGAAAATAAGAAAGAATCAAACCTCAATTGATATCAAAACGGATCAAGAATTACAATCCAAAGCTATGAAAGGTTTAAGCTTCCATGGATGTTTCAAAGCTTCAAAAGTTTTTCTTCCTCTATTCTAATCAAAACATAACATAAAAGTCTACTAAGCGGTGAAATGTGTTGATCCCCTTCTGAAAAAAAGAGAGAAAAAAGAAAAAAACATAACATAAAACCTAAAAGTCTACTAGCAAACCTATTTATACTAGAACAATAAAACATGAAAAAGGAAATTAAAAATAACAAAACTCCAAAAGGTAAATAAAAATGAAAGACCAAAAAAAATGTGAAACTGGTTCTTCACACACGGCTTGGCGGCTTGGGATCCACTTTTCCACTGAAGTCCCTGGTGTTTCAGATTCTTGTAGTTTGGTCCCTGGAACTTCTGATAATCGCAGTTTTACACTCTGTTGACCTTAACTTGAACCACTGACTTTGACTTGACTTTTGAGCATTTATAAACTTCGCAAGAACATCATAAAATCACTAAAAACATGTCTCAAAATACAATGATTTCCCACAAACTTATCAATCCATAATCTACTCAAAATTACATCAAAACTAATCTAAATTACATCAAAATCAAACAAATGAATCCGGAAACATGGAGATAAAAGATATAAAAACCAACCCATCAATCATGTTCCAGTGAGTACTCCTTCCGTAACTCAAGAGGAAACGACTGCACCTCATCTGAACAACAACAACCCTCCTCCTCTACTTATGTGGATCCCTCTCATGCTCAGGCCACACACCCTATGGCAACTCGTGCCAGAGCAAGTATTTTCAAGCCTTGTAAAATTGCGGATCTTGCTGCCACCTCTCAGTATCCTGCTCGACATCCCATGCCAGCTGCTCTTGTAGCCACTCTACCGACCTTAGTGGACTTTGAACCTAAAACTCTTAAACAAGCAGCCCCCACCCGCAATGGCAACTTGCAATGAAAGAAGAATTAGCATTTATGCATAAAAACGGTACTTGGTCTCTTGTTCCGCGTCAGAAAAATATGAATGGTTGGAAGCAAATGGATCATCAAAATCAAGCGCAATTCGAATGCAGGGGTTTACATAACAGGAAGGTGTAGACTATGACTAGACGTTTAGTCCAGTAATTAAACCTCCCACCATTCGCACCCTCCTGGCTATTGCACATTCCCGGTCTTAGCCACTTCAACAACTGGATGTTCGTAATGCCTTCTTAAATGGCATTCTCAATGAAGAGGTATACATGGCACAACCATCTGGTTTTCAACCTAACTTTCATGATCATGTTTGCCGCCTTCATTGCTCTATTTATGCTTGAAACAATCCCCTCGGGCTTGGTTTCAGCATCTCCATGACTTTCTGATTTCTATTGGCTTCTTCAACAACAAATCAGATAGTTCTCTTTTCATTCGACATTCTAGGTCTTTTACCGTGGCAATCCTAGTTTATGTTGATGATTTCATAATTACAGGCTCTTCTCTGAGTGAAGTTTCTCAGGTAATTGATAGCATTTGTGCCAAGTTCGAAAGCCGTAGAGTCGGTGAACTTGGGTATTTTCTTGGCATCGAGACGAATCGCTCCCCTGATTCTCTTATTCTTAGTCAAGCAAAATATGCATCTGATCTTTTTTGTAAGTTTCATATGGAGGATTGTAAACCCTCCTCCACTCCTGTTGTTCCCGAAAGTCACCTCACGTCACTAGAAGAGGGTGATCCCCTTGCCGATGTTACCACCTACCAGAGCATGGTAGGTGGCCTTCAGTACCTTACCTTAACACGACCTGACATTGCATTCGCAGTAAATCAGGTGTGTCAATTTATGCATACCCCAAGGTCCTCTCATCTTATTGCTATCAAAAGGATATTTCGACATGTTAAAGGTACTCTCTCTCGGTCTCAAGTTCACTCAACGGAAACCACCATTCGGGCCTACTCCGATTCAGATTGGGCAGGGGTCACCCGACGATCGTCGGTCTACCACTGGGGCATGTGTTTTCTTTGGACCGAATCTTGTCTTTTGGACTGCAAATAAACAATCAATGTAGCTCGTTTTAGCGGTGAAGTCGAATATCGAGTATTAACCACGACTGCTGCTGAGTTACGTTGGTTCTCCTTTCTATATTGTGAACTTGCCCCTCCTTCCCTCTTCTTTCTTTGATAATATTTCTGCTCTTCATATGCTCGTAACCATGCTCGAACGCGACAAATTGAGATTGATCATCATTTTGTACGTGAACTTCATCAACGTGGATTCCTTTGGCTTGCCTATGTTTCTACGAATGATCAATTAGCAGACATCTTCACTAAAGGTTTGTCTCGTCCACGTCTTCGCTTGTTATCTTCCAAGCTGCAGCTCGTACCGCTTGGCTTGAGGGGGGGGGTGTTAACGGAAGTCACGTAATCAACTCTTGATCCGTCCCATTATTCTGTAAATATTGTATTGTGTCTATTATTAATAAATAAATATTGTATTTACTATTATATATCCCTTCTCTATTTTTTATTTTTTTAGGCGAAAAGGGCAATGCCCCCTAAATTTTATTAAAAATTCAAATATACAATAATTAAAGAAAGACAGAAAATAAAATAAATAAAAAGGTCAATCAAATCGCCTTTTATGATTTCAAGGCCTTTTAGGCTTGAGGTTTTTTGATTTAGCTTTCGATCCAGATTTTCCCCGTTTCCCTTTAACCTTTTGAAATCCATCTTCTTCATCGTAATAATCTTCAAAATTATCGCCGTCAGCCATTGGAGCCCTCAGATCAACATGAACTCCTCCAACAATACCCCCATAAGTGCGAGCATCATGATATACCGAAGGAGAAGTAGCAGAAAGACCGCCTTCTGGTTCAGAATCGCATTTTTCCCGAAGAATAAGAGCTTCTTTTAGGTTTTATGGGTTTATAAATTTGGGATTAAAATATTTAGGATTTGACATACGAGCAGTAGAGGAACGTAAGTTAGGAGCTGATGAAGTTTGAATTTGTCTAACCTTTTCCCGAACGAGATTTAGAGCTTCGCTATCCAAAGAAGGAGCCATCATAGGGATGGATGGTGAGGCCGTAGACCCATTTTGAATGGCCAAAGCCCCCAACTGCGCTCCAAGCGCAGCAGTAGCTACCAGAATTTCATTGCCTGTATTTATATCAACAATAGCTGTGTCATCCAAGACAACCAATTCTTCACCTTGAGTGTCAACCGTTTCATTATGGGTATCTATATCTTCACAACCATTTTCGGCTGACAGCTCGTTAGAATGAACAATCCCCCCATCGAGAACAACAACCTCAGTCTCATGAGCACAACCATCAATTTTCGCATTATTCTGGCCATTAGATTTATCTTCTTGAGACGCCCCCTTGATAGGCTCAATATTCCCAATTGACGAAGAAGGATCTTTCACTTTGGCTTTTTCAACATAAATCATTTTCTTTCCCACATTGGCACCCTTCGTTATACCACCAGCATTCACCTCTTCCGGAGTCTCTTTTGCAGCCGTGTGACCCTCATTCAGCACCTCCGCACTACCTCCATTAACTTCAGCCCCATTCTTCAAGTTTGGCTTCTTAGGATGAAGGTAGAAACACTCATTCAGATCATGACCTAACTTATAACAGTGCTTACAATAGCTTGGGAGGTTATCAAACTCTAAAGGCTGCCAAAAACTTGAAAAATCATCTCCGCAATCAATGAAAACTCTAGACGGAAGTTTCTTCAAAAGATCCACTTGAACAAGAACTTTAGCCACACTAGATCTTGATAAGTTACAAGTTGCTTGATCTATAGATAGCGGCTCCCCAAATATATTAGCAATAGAAAATAAACATACCTTGTTAAACATATGAATTGGAAGGCCCGGTAATCCAACCCAAACAGGAAATAATGAAGACTCCTTATCCGGCCTCCAAGAAGGCGACCAACGGAACACACGCATAGGAAAACGCCCAAGATGGCATTGTTCTTTTGCCCAAAGTCTATTGAAATCTCCCTCATGCACAATCTGAATAAGAATATGTTTAGGATCAATATGACCCAATTTAAAATTTGCCTTCAGTCCAAACTTCAAGAAATGCTGCCTTGTAACTTCCATTGATGGCCGACCATGAGAAATTTTTTCAACCAAGGTGTATTTGAATGGCTGGGCTAAAACATTGATCATATCTTTGGAAAACTTCAAGCATGGCTCACCTTTGTACGTGGAACTAGGGATGGTATTCAGCAGCGGAGCCTGATTGACGAGGGCAGTAGAACCTTTCACAACAGAAGCAAACGATTTTGCAGCAGTAGGGGATGGCGGCTGGGGAGGGTTGGAGTTAGGGTTTAAAGGCGGTTTAGGGTTAGGGTTTGTAGGAGGCGTACCTTCCATACCATTCCCAAGCGGCGGAATAAAAGCAGGAGCAACTGAGCTTAAGCCAAGGTCAAAACCCGACGAGGAAGAGGCCATCTTAGCTAGAGAAGAAGCTTGCTGGCGGCGGCGGTTTAGGGTTTCATGGACGGCGTGAAAAAAGAAAATTCTTTTTGCTAATGTTGTTGATGATGATACAGAGGAAGGATCAGAAATAAGTATTATATATCCCTTCTCTAGATAAAAGATATCATTGCATGTAGTATAATTGTATTAGGACTCTTGTACAATAATTCTCTTATATAATGAAAAACTAGATATTCTTATAGCTACTAGTCTGGACTCCGAAGTGAATTCAAAAGTAAAATTTTCTTCCTAGGAAATCAAGTACTATTACACTTTACGATGATGACGTAACATCTATTTATAGTAACGTCCTAAGTGCTAATCTTAATCGAATATATGTACAGATTAAAGCCCTAATTTAAACACTTAAAATACACAATAAAAAAAAGAGATAAAAAAACACCAAAACAGATACTCATTTTTCATTATATGTTATATCTTATCCGTCTCACTCTCACTTTAAATGAAAACACCAATAATTAATATATTCATTATTCATTATATGTCATATCTTTTCCGTCTCACTCTCATTTTGAACGTGCAGTCAGGAGTGAATAACTCCGGGGTTCGAGTTGTAGTTTGACCTTGATTGTTTTTTTGATCATATTGTTATATACAGTAATGATTAATGATTAAATCCTAATTACGCCAACATCACTTTGCCCCAAAACGGGTGTCCTTTTTTACATTTTCCACTAGTACAAAAAATGTTTTATCTTTCTTTTTTTATATAGTGATATTACTAACCTCACCTTTGCCAATCACCAAATTCTTTTGTGCATGTTTCCACTGATGTATACTCCCTCCGTCCCACTATACTTGACACCCAAGGGGTGGGTTCAAAAACCAAGAAAAAAGAATAAAATAAAAAAAATGTGTGGTGAAAAATGAAGAGAGAGAATGAGTGGGGTAAATAGTAGTGTTGGTTGAATAAATGTGTGGTAGAAAATGAAGAGAGAGAATGAGTGGTGGGGTAGAGTGAATATAAAAATATAAAAACTTGGTTATTTTTTAAAGGTGTCAAGTATAGTGGGACGACCCAAAATAAAAAGAAGTGTCAAGTATAGTGGGACGGAGGGAATATTTCCTAGAACAATTGTATAAAAGACAACTTTCTTAACTTCAACGGAAGACTTGAAAGTACATTTATTTTGGAGTGCGTCTGCTGAGAAACGCGTTTCTCCATAACTATGGAGAAACGTGTTTTTCATAGCCAGAAGCTTTACATTTGATAACCAGAAAAAAAAAACTCAAGGCCAAGACCAAAAGCTTCTGGATATCCGAAGCTTTGCATTTGATGAGAAGCTTTGCGGTTGATATCCGAAGCTTTGTATTTGATAGCCAGAAGGATGTGAAATGTATATCCGTAAACCTGTTAGGTGCATATCCAGAAAAGCTGTTAGGTGCATATCCAGAAATGTGTTAGGGCATATCCAGAAATTGCTATTGAAGGTTTACGGATATCAGAAACCTTCAAATGTATATCCAGAAACATTTTGAAGGTTTCTGGATATTCATTTGAAGGTTTCTGGATATCACTTTCATAGGTTTCTGACTATCTAGCTCATTGTCGCGTGACATGTCGGGACCCGTTTCTCCATAACTTATGGAGAAACGCGTTTCTCCCTAGATTTTGTGTTTATTTTGTGATGAATGAAGTAAATTTAAGGATTGTGAACTTCTGTAATTACGTTTTCATGCAATTCCGACCATTCACATTGTTAGATGAAGTCTTCAAGCCACCGCGCGTTAATGAAAGACATTCAACTTAAGTGATGCTTTGCAATCTTGGAACATTTTGAAAATATTCACTTTAGTAATTAAATAATCCATTTTACATTCCCACTACCCAAATAAAGGTATTACATGGTGGTGTTTGAGTTAAATAAGTTCTCGATTCATACCTATAACTCTATCTAGCCAATATGTTATCAATCGACAAGGAAACACAAACATGAGGTTTTCTATAAAAAGCAATACACTACTCACTCCGGTCCAAAATAACCGTCACTTTTTGTCCTTTCACAAATTTTAACTAAAATAATTATTATTACACTTTAATGAAGAAACTACCAAATTTATCCTTATTTATTCTTTTCCTCTTCTATATTACTTCACTCAATATAACACCCGAGTTCGAGTTCCAATGTAGTAGGTGTAAATTTGAAATTTGAATGATTTCAACTCGAAAGTGACAATTATATTACTTCACTCAATATATCATCCAAGTTCCAATGTAGGTGTAAATTTGAAAATTGAATGATTTCAACTCAAAAGTGACAATTATATTACTTCACTCAATATAACATCCAAGTTCCAATGTAGGTGTAAATTTGAAAATTGAATGATTTCAACTCAAAAGTGACAATTATTATGGACCAAAAATTTGATTGAAAAAATGACAGTTATTTTGGATAGGAGAAGGTAGTAAGAAAGTAAGAAAAAAAAATATATATATATAGCTGGATTATAGCATAACTAAATAGAAAGATTAAATAACATATGGCACATTAACATGGCATTCACATCACAAAAACAATTAGAAAATTCCTCCCTGATACGTTTGTGGAAAATGGATTGGGCCCAATCACTAGGTTAGGCCCAATGGCTAGGTTTGGACCGGGCCTGCGTGGTCCAAACTCTGCAAGTGGGTTCGTGACGTCGAGGCGACATTGGCAGCCGAGGCGACATAGGGCAAACATTCGACAAAGGTAAGATGGTGCGTGGGAGTATGACTGAGTAAGAAATAAGGTCACGCGAGAAACGTGTTATGATGTCGATAATTCATTATGATCAGACATAGGAGGGGGAGCCCGCCCCCTGTGGGGTGCCTGGCTTAGGGTGACATGTAGAATGTCGCCTATTTCCCCTTAGTTGCCGCCTTTGCGACATGGGTAGTTGGGCATTTCCTGGGCTACGCTTCGGTTGGCGCCTGCATATTTAATCCTAGGCGCTAGTGATGGATGATTGATGTGACAAGGTGAACAGTGAAATTCCACTAACTTGGAGTTGGTTGAGGACCATATATGGATGATTGACAAGTGTCCCCCCAATGTGCAAGGCATATGGGGGCTTGGGAGTATAAATAGATGAATAGTTCATTTGCATGGGTATGTACTCTCTCTCTACCCTCTAACCTCTCTCTCTCTCTAGGGTTTCCATTGCTATTACCATTTTCGTGACCTAGTAACCTTACTCTCACGCCGGAGGGGTTTCGCCGGAGCCACCCCCGGCCTAGTTTACGTGCTTGTATGTGTGTAGGCGACCAGACGAAGAAGGAAGCAGCCGGAGTATCCTTTTGTCTTCAGTTCCTGTGCAACCGTCAGTTTGGGATGGCAGCATCAGTTGGTTCCGTTGCCGGGACTTGATTTTCTTTCTTCGTTAGGTTGATCAGTTGTTTGTGGTGCTTCGGAGGTCCGTTTACTCTGGTTTTGGGTGTTAGGGTTTCTGTTCTTGAAGCTTCTTGTTCGTGGCCCAGAAAGTTGTTCTCAGGCTTGCTGATTGGTGTTAGATAGTGGGTGGTTTAGTTATTTCTTTGATTGTGAACCCAGAAAGTGATCAGAATGGTTCAAGATAAGAACACTCAGGCGAAGGTTACCCAGAATCCGACGTTGGATACCCCCAACCCGAAGGATACCCTCAAAGCCAGATCGAGTTCTGTGCGAGATGGCGAGGCACACACTTCTGAGACTGATTCGGCTATCAGGAGTGCCCGGAGGCGGGGAGAGAGGGAGCGAGTTGAAAAGAGTAAGGGAAAGGCTGGTGAGCAGAATCCCGCTCCTTCGAAGACTGATGAGGTAAAAGCGAAGGCCGACCGGTTAAGGAAAGATAATGAGTTGATGTTGAAAGTTCTCGAGAATAATCAGCGGCTCAGAGAAATGGGGCAGGCACCCACTGAAATCCCGCCTGAGGTGTCGACTGGGACTGCAAGGCAAGCCCGGGGAGAAGAGCGAGATGCCGCCGCCTAAGGATAAAGTTCGAGATTATAGGCGGCGAGATGTTACCAAGGCGAGATCTGAGGGTGCTGCGGTTAAGAGAAAGCACCAAGATCATGGTGAGGGAAGGAGGATGAAAATTTATCACAAATCTGGGAACTCGCATGAAGAGTCGTATTATTACAAGTATGAAAGTGACGAAGGATCGACTGCAGATAAGGATTACTAGCCTAGTCATTCAAAGTATTCGGATGATGGGACCTATGAAGAGGAAATGTCGCATCGATTGCTGCATTCCGATAGAGCTAGCCAGGAGGAAAGGTTGCCACGCGATAGAGATCGCAGGCGACATGAAAGGAGGGACAGGGGTATGGAAAGAGAAAAGGCGGAGAAAGCTAGGGAAGCTGAGAAAGCCGCAGAAGCTGAGAAGATGGCGGAGGCGATTAGGGTTGCAGAGGCTTTGAAAGCCGCAGAGATGGCTAAAGCCACCGAATTGGAGAAGGCTAAGAAAGATGAGGATGATAAATGGAAATACGAGATGGCAGAGATGGCGAAGAAGATTAAAGAGTTGGAGGCGGGAACCAAGCCCGCTGAGGTGAAAGGCTCTTCCTTGGCTCCGTTTGCAAAGAATATTCAGATTGCCGCCCCTGATCCGTCATTTCGTATGCCAAATTTGTCGAGTTATTCAGGGAGTTCTTGGGCTAACACCCACATTGGAGGGTTTGAGGTTACTTTGTCGCTATTGACTGAGAATGAAGCCGTGATATGCAAAGCGTTTGCGAGCACCCCTGTTGATCATGCTCTAGAGTGGTTTTTGGCCCAGCCAGCGGAGTCGGTTCTCGGATATCAAGATCTTAAGGCGAAGTTTTTGGCGAGATTCAGTGGGTCAAGAGCGCAGCCCGTGCAAAAAACTGAGCTATGTAGCCTCAAGCAGCAGGAAGGGGAGGAGATATCGATCTTTACTGACATGTTTATGGGTGTCGCAAATCGTATTGCAGATGTTAGCCAAGGCGAGATCATTATGTTGTACAACGCAAGTTTGTTGCCTGGGCATTTCAAGCAGGAATTTTGTATGAGATTGTCGAAGACGACGGGTGAGCTGTATGAAAGGGTTAGGGAATTCTGTAGCGGTGGTAAGGAACCGAAAGTAAAGATCACCCACGCGGCAACCGCTACTGGTAAGAAGAATGCAAAGGAGAGAATTGACATTGTGAAGGAAGAGAATAGAGGTGGTCAAGGAGGCCGCAGCGGGAATCGTGCTGGAGGAAGTGGTGGCAGCCGGGTTGCGGGACAGAATCAGAGGAAGGTTTTCAAGTTCGACAGGCTGAATACCACCATCAGCGAGATTTTGAGGAAGGAGGATTTGCCTGAGCCTTTTGCCATTGAGGAGGGAACTTATATGGCCAGGGATCAAAGTAGTTATTGCGAGTACCACAAGGACAAGGATCATGTGACGGAGGATTGTTATAATTTAAGAAGGGTGATTCAGGGAAAAATTAATAAAGGCGAGTTTAAGCAGTATCTGGAGCGAAATACAAGGCGAGATGAAGGGGTCAGGCAGGAGAGAAATCAGTAGCGAAATGTGGTTGATGTCATTCAAGATCCATTGCCCAACGTAGCCCAGCTGAACAATCAGATTATGATGTTGTCGAATAGTTTTGATATCCCGCAGTTTGCTGCCGATGAGGACAGAGTGATCAGTTTTTCTAGAAGCGAGTTGGCAGCAACAAAGAGTTATGGGAGCCAACCAGTGATCATAACCATCTGTCCGGGAAACAACATAGTCCAAAGTTTGATGGTGGATTCTGGAGCTAGTCGGAATGTATTGTATTATGATGCTTTCAAGAGGATGAATTATACTGATGCGAACTTGGTGCCTTATAAGGGATTTTTGGAGGGATTCACAAATCATTCGGTCAAGGTGAAGGGGACAATCATGTTGGAGGTAGAAATTGGCGAGGGTCAAACGGTGAGAAGCGAGAATATAGAATTCATGGTGATCGACTTGGTTTCCCCTTACAATGCTATAGTCGGGATCCCTTTCATGTTGATTTTTGAAATGGTGTTGTCCATCCCTCATCAAAGGGTGAAGTATCCGACTTCCAGAGGTGTGGGTTGCTTGAAGAGTGAGGCAATTACAATGGCGAGAAAGAAAAAGGAGATGATGAAGGCAAAAGGGGCATCTACAAGTTCAATGATGACAAAGTCTGATTCTCGCCAGCTGAAGATAAATGTGATTGAGGTTGTTGAGCCCGAGATTGAATGGGTGATAACTGAGAGTATGAGGAACGGCACGGTAATGGTTGTCACAAAGGAGAGTAGGGCCCCAGAGAATAAAGAGGTTGGGATTATTAAAGTTGTAGTGAAGTACCTGAGGCCGGAATGGTTGGATCTGAGAATATGCGAGAAAGGGAAATGATTATTGAGCGAGAACCTGAGCATGTGAGTGCTGAGCAGGATGTCATGGGAGAGATTAATTTGGGTATAGAAGTTGTGAATGTGGCGCCAAGTTTGAGCTATGCTAGAGTGGTTCAGTTTTTTCCGATGGATGAGCCGAGAATCGAGGAAATTGTGATGGAAGAGATTGTCGATGATTCGGAGGAGGATTGTGAAAGTGTGGAAGTTGAGGATAGTGAGGGGCAACCTACTGGAAATGTGTTCGCTGACCCCAGGAAGGAGATTCCTCCCAAGGCCCAAGTGAGCAAGAAGCGGAAAAGGATTGAGGTTGAAACCTTACAGACACGAGATGAGCCTGAGATTCAGGCGGATGAGGATCTGGAATAAGTAGAAATCAATTGTTATTTCCCTGAGCAAAAAGTCAAGATTGGAAAGTAGTTGTTGCGGGATGAGCGGGACTGTCTGGTTGAGTTCCTGAAGGATAATTTGGATGTGTTTGCGTGGCAGCCTGAAGATATGAGGGGCAATGACGAGAATGTCGCTATGCATTGTTTGAATGCCGACCCCAATGTTGAACCATTTAAACAAAAGTTTAGGCACTTGTCGCCGGAGAAAGAGAAGGCGGTTTTGGAGGAAGTGGATAAATTGTTGAAGGAGGGAATCATAGAGAAAATACAGTATCCTGTTTGGTTGGCGTGCCCAGTTATGGTATTGAAATCGAATAAGAAGTGGAGGATGTGCATCGATTTCACAGATTTGAATACCGCCTGCCCCAAAGATTGCTACCTGTAAGTACCCAAATCCGGATCGTCAAAATCAGTTAGAAAGTTAACCGGAATCAGTTAACTGGCCCGCTCCAGGTTAACCGGAACCCGTTCCCAAGCCAACGAGACGTCCCGGGACTGCCCCGTGCATACCGACGTCAAAGCGTACTCAACACACGTCGTCGCACGTAAAAGTACGGCTTTCCTGAAAAACGCATTTTTCGGCACTTTCCAGGGGAATTTCGGACATTTTCCGAACTGTTATTTTAAAAATGGACAAAACCGGGAAATAATGGCACGAAAATCCATGGACTGTGAGTCATAGGGACACGTGGCTTACATGCCACAGCTCCCCCATCACCTTTCAATCAAATTCAGAGTGAAAAGACAAAAATACCCCTGGTATGCAGTCTCAGTCCTATCAGACTCATTTGCAGAAAATTCAGAATTGCCAGCAAGTCCCTCCAATTTCCAAAGTTTCACAAAACCCCCTGGATTTCACCCTCAGTCCGTCCGGACTGATCCTGAAAAATCACCTATAAATACAGAGGCTATCAAAGCCATTTATAACAACAAAAAATCACTCCCTTTCACAAAAACCCCACGGCCTAAACTGGTTCTCCCCCTCCTGAGCCCCGATTTTACCTCGTTTTGCGTGAAAACTCCGTATTTCGATCAAATACAACCCCTGCCACTTCGAAACACCGTTCCAAATACACTTCCGTATCCCGTATATGCCCACCGAGCCAAAGGAGCCGACCCTAGCCATAGGTAGCTCCCTCTCTCTCTAAAACTCTCGTCCCGTCTCGGTTTACGCGCCAGTCGCTACAACCGTTTCGGATGACGTTGTTGAAATGTAGACGCATCCGTCTAACGGGGTCCAATACGTTTTAGCCCCTAGATCCTCTTCTCTTCCCGTAAGAGAAGTAATCTCGAGTTAAAACGGCGTTCCGACCCCGTTCCGTTTACTTTTATGTCATTTACCAATTCCGGATCGTTTGATCCGTCGATCGTCATTTAAATTCCTGTCATTTACAAATTCCGGACCGTTTGATCCGTCGAACGTCATTTACTTTCACGCAAATTTACAATTACGAGTCGTTTGGCTCGTTGATCGTACTTTACAATTCCGAGCTGTTTAGCTCGTCGATCGTACTTTTACAATTCTGGATCGTTTGATTCTGTCGATACCGCATTTTTAATACTGTCATTTACAAAGTCCGACCCGTTTGGATCGTGATAGTATTTACCTTTCAAAGTCTGAGTCGCAACCCGATTCGTTGATCGCATATCATTTAATACGTTTTTCCCGTAAAATCGTTAACAATGTAATGCCCGGTTCAAAACCGGAGTTCGACACTCGAACTCTCTTTCAAAAAGCGCGAAATGACGTTTGGCATCCAAACGCTCATCTTCTAACTTAAAAGCCGACTTTTGACATTCAAAATCATTTAATACATTTTTCCCGTAAAATCGTTAACAATGTAATGCCCGGTTCAAAATCGGAGTTCGACATTCGAACTCTCTTTCAAAAAGCACGAAATGACGTTTGACATCCAAACGCTCATCTTCAAACTTAAAAGCCGATGTTTGACATTCAAACGCTCTTTTCTTAAAAGTCAACATTTGACACTTAAGATAAACAGTTAAAATCAGCACTCGTGCCACTTTTCCTAAAACTTCCAAAACCGACGTTTGTCATTCAAACGCTCGCCTTTTCAAACAGGACCATAATCAACGTTTGACATTCAAACCAAGATTAAGCTTGTCATTCAAGCCCCCATTTCAAAAATGCAAACACACACACACACGCACACGATTTTGAGAAAGGTAGAAAGACTCGTCATACGAGGCATTTCGGGTGATCTCAATATACTCTTCCCGAAACGTAACGTGACCTCCGAACCTAACAATCTCTGGTACTCAAAAAGCTTTTTACTCATTTTTGCTACCAATAAAAATGACTCCCCGTTTTCAAAGCCTTTTCCTAAGTTTTTGCTACCAATAAAAATGACACCTTTTTCAACCGATAGCCGTTTCTCAACGTTTGGGCTCAAAATACAAAAACCGCGTGGCGACTCCTCTTCTTCCCAAAAAGTGAGGTCTCAGACACCAACCCTCCGCGAAAGACAACCGCATTTCGCGTCCGCCCGAAATCCCTGGTAATTTCACTACCCGCTTCCGAAGATTGACAAGTTGGTTGATTCGATTGCCGGCCATCGAGTTTTCAGTTTCATTGATGCGTATTCAAGTTACCACCAGATTAAAATGGCCGAGGAAGATAAGGCGAAGACAGCTTTTCGAACGCCTAAGGGTAACTTTTGTTATAGGATGATGCCGTTTGGTTTGAAGAATGCTGGGGCGACATATCAGAGGATGGTGAATGACATTTTTAAGTCGCAGATTGGGCAGAATCTGGAGGCATATATTGATGACATGGTGATAAACACTAAAGAGTATGATCATGTTTTGGATCTCGCTGAGACGTTTGAAAATTTGAGGAGGAACTCGATGAAGTTGAACCCTAGCAAGTGCACGTTTGGGGTTACGACGGGAATTTTTTTGGGCTTTTTGGTAAACAGGCGCGGGATCGAGGCCAATCCCAAAAAAATTCAGGCTCTATTGGATATGTCGCCTCCCAAGTCGATTCGCGAGATTCAGAGGCTGAATGGGAGGATCATTGCTTTGGGAAGATTCATTTCTAAACTGGCGGAAAAGTGTTTGCCGTTTTTCAAGGTTTTGAAAGGTGTGAAGAGTTTTGTTTGGGATGATGAGTGTGATGCCGCTTTCGAGCAAATGAAGACTTATCTGGGGAAGCCGCCACTGTTATGTAGTCCCGTTGAGGGAGAAGAGTTGTTTGTATATTTGGCGGCTTCAGACTTTGCAGTGGCCGCGGTTTTGGTGAGAGACGAGGGGGGTGGTCAGAGGCCGATATACTATGTGTCAAAGGCATTGAGCGGGATTGAAGCAAGGTACTTTAATGCCGAGAAGCTAGCATACGCTTTGGTGGTTGCAGCACGAAACTAAAATCTTACTTTGTCACGTATACCATTGTCGTATTGAGTGACGCCCCCTTGAGAAAAATTTTGCAACGGCCGGATGCCGCAGGAAGGTTGTTGAAATGGTCTATTGAATTGACTGAATTTGATTTGAGATATGAATCTCGCCGGGCGATTAAAGCGCAGGCATTGGCTGATTTCATTGTGGAAACTTATTTTACAAGGTCGCAGGATGAGATAATGGAAGATGTTATTAAGGAGAAGGTGGGGAAGAAAGTTGTGCCCAGTTTGATTGAAGGAAAGGAAAGGCCGCCTGGTTGTTGGAGTTTGCATGTTGATGGTTCTTCTTCCAAAGATAAAGGAGGGGCGGGAATCACTGTGATCTCGCCTGATGAGGAAATTAAGTATGAGAAGGCGCTTTGATTCAAGTTTAATGTTTCAAATAACCAGGCTGAGTATGAGGCATTGATTGCCGGGGTTGAATTGGCGAGAGACATTGGACTGACCAAGATCGTAATCCATTCTGATTCCGAGTTGATTGTCAATCAAGTAAAGGGCGAATATGGAGTTCTGAACTCGAATTTGGTGAAGTATTGTAACTTGGCGAGAAGTATTTTGAAGGGCTTCGAGTTTTGGGAGTTGGTGCAGATAGATCGAACTGAGAACTCGCAGGCAGATTCCTTAAGTAGGTCAGCGGGATCAGAAGGGCAAAGCTCAGTTAATGAGCCTTTAATTGAATATGTTGAGATGCCGGCAATCAATAGGCCGCTTGTTTTGGAGATTGTCGAGACCGAGAAGAATTGGGTGGTGGAGATGAAAGATTTTTTGGAAAAGGAAGAGTTGCCGCCAGATGAAGAAAAAGTGAAATTGATAAAAGTAACCTCCCCACAATTTACAGTCCAAGATGGCATGCTGTATAGAAAATATTTCTCGAAGCCGTTAATGAGGTGTGTTGAGCCAAGCATGGTGCAGAGGGTGTTGTTCGAAATTCATGAAGGTGTATGTGGCGGCCATCCTGGAGCGAGAAATCTGGCAGATAAAGTTCTATTTCATGGATATTACTGGCCGAGTTTGAGAAAAGACGCCGAAACTTATGTCAAGAAGTGCGAGAAATGTCAGAGGTTCGGTAATATTCCCCGGCAGCCGGCTACAGAGAAGACCCCTATAGTGCTGACTTGGCCTTTCGACATGTGGGGGATTGACTTGATAGGACCTTTTCCGTAAGCCAAAGGTGGTTGTCAGCACGTGGTTGTCGTCGTGGATTACTTTACGAAATGGACAGAGGCGAAAGCTTTGGCGACAATCAGTGAGGACCAGGTGATCAAGTTTGTGCAAGAGAATATTTGGTGTAGATATGGGGTCTCTAGAGCAATCATTTCAGATCATGGCACTCAATTCGGAAAGAAATTTTCAGCGGAATGCGCGAGGGTGAATGTCAAACATTGGATGTCGGCAGTTTACAGGCCGCAGTGTAATGGGCAGGCTGAAGCGGCAAACAAACAAGTCATTGTCGCCTTGCGAAAAAATTTGGAAGGAAAGGGTGGAGCTTGGCTGGAGGAGTTGCCAAAAGCTTTATGGTATGTGAGAACAACGGTCAAAGGCTCAATTGGAGAAACCACATTTGCCCTTACTTATGGATCGGAGGCAATGGCGCCTGCCGAGATGGCCTTGCCGACTTATAAGGTGGCCTACTACGATGAAGCGAGAAACGGGCAAAGACGGTGCAATGATCTGGATTTGATTGACAAAAAGAGGATGTATGCGAGAATGAAGATGGTTAATTACAAGCAGAGGATGAAAGCCCAGCACTACAAGCGGGTTAATAAAAGATCTTTTAATGTCGGAGATTGGGTGCTAAGAAGCGTGGAGGCAGTTGGACCTAAGCCGGGGTATACCAAGCTGAACGAGAAGTGGGAAGGCCCATTTCAAATATCAAAGGTTGTGTGAGAAGGGACTTACAGGCTGAGAAAGCAGGATGGGGAAGAGTTGAAGAATGCTTGGAGTGTTGACCATCTCAAACAGTTCTACCAATGAAGCCGCCGTGGCCTCGGTTCCTTTTTGATTGCTTTCCTAGATAGAAAAAGTTATATAACTTTTTCTTGTAATTTATTCATTTTGATTGTCGCGTTTGGAGAAAAAGTTATGTAAAATTTGGTGATCTGGTGGCATGTAATTTGTATATATGATAGAAATGGTGGCGAGATGTTCTATCAACATGTTTTGTAGCGTGTTGGTATACTTGTGAAATTCTGACGGTGCTATCTTTTGTTTCATGGACTGATGGGCGAATGGATAAGGATCGTAAGTAAACCTTGAAGATGGTGGCCATGAGGGTTGCCGCAAAGCTTGAAGATGGCGGCCATGAGGGTTGCCGCAAAGCTTGAAGATGGCGGTCATGAGGGTTGCCGCAAAGCTTGAAGATGGCGGCCACGAGGGTTGCCGCAAAGCTTGAAGATGGCAGCCATGAGGGTTGCCGCAAAGCTTGAAGATGGCGGCCATGAGGGTTGTCACAAAGCTTGAAGATGGCGGCCATGAGGGTTGCCGCAAAGCGCGAAGATGGAAGAAAATGAAGGGCTTACATCTCGAACTGTCCGAAGGGCTTACATCCCGAACTGTCCGAAGGGCTTACATCCCGAATTGTCTGAAGGGCTTACATCTCGAACTGTCCGAAGGGCTTACATCCCGAACTGTCCGAAGGGCTCGCATCCCGAACTGCTTGTGTGACAAAGTTGATAAAAATACTAGACCGAGTAGGTCCCGGCGGGAACGAAGCCGGGTACGTCCTGGTGAGAAAAGTCCTGGCAGGACAGGCAAAGCAAAGTCCTGGCAGTGACCAGGCGAGAAAGACCGGGCTTAAAGGCGCCAGGCACGTAAGCGACTTGGTCGTAAGGCGCAAAGTAGGAAGTGAATGAAAAAGAATGCCGATTTCGATCGTCGCGATTTATATGAAAAGCGGTTGTCGCCAGCTAAAAACTGGTCTATCACATTTTTAACTAAAGAATGATTTCGGCCAAGAGTTTGGCCGCGCAATTTTTGTCGCATACGACCCTAACAATGGAGTAAGGCTGCCTAAAGACAAGCCTCACTCTTTTGAAGGGAGTAGTATGTATATAGATAAGTTATGGGAAGGGAGTCTTCCCTTCGATAAACTATCAAAGTAAAAATGGCGACATATTAAAGGTAAAATTTAAAACAAATTATAGTAAGCAAAGGACATTCGAGAAGGATAAAGCATATAGTTGAAGTCGCACCGCGACAATCAGGTAACCAAGGCCGGTGTCAAAGGAGCATTTATGAAAGAAAGTTAAAGTCAAAGCAAAGTCGCTAATCGCGACATCTAAATTGTAGCAGAGCAAATGTGAAAGAAACCATGCATAGAGGTAGAAAATAAAGTTAAGATTAAGTCGCAAACCGCGACATCTGAAAGAAAGTACTATGCATAAACTGCATACTGCGATTTCCCCAAAAGAGTTTAAATGTTAAGTCGCAAACCGCGACATCCAAAAGCAGCAAAGCCAAAGTTTAAGAACGGAAAAGTAAATTGTTTAATGCAGACCAGAATTAAGATTGTTTTAAATCGAAATCAAAGTTATCAAGAAGTAGAATCTTGATTCCCGCCAGCAGCAGTTTTAGCAGTGCGAATGGCTTCTCTGGCGGCATCTTTGGCAGTTTTGAGAGCTTTGGCCTTCTCGTTGATTAAGTCTACCCACAAAGTCAGAGCATCATTGGCGGCTACTGGGGAGGCACCCAAGCCGGTTTGCCCAAAAGTTTGTCTTCTACTGCCAAGGCGCGAAGCTCGCCCTCTTCATATGGAACAAGGGAGTGGCCTTGGCGGCAAAAATCGCTGTAAATCTGCTCAGACCCCCATTTGGCGAGAAGCTCAGCAGTGATGGCTGGAATCTCCCCAGAGCTCGCCGCTGCTGATCGCATGGCATGCAGAAGAACCTTATCATACATGTCCATAGAGTCTGTTTCGGCCTTCACTTTGTTGTCATAGGTCTCCTTAATCAGTTCGGCATTCAAAGCCGCCTTAGCCAAGTTCTCAGCCTCTAGGGCCTTGATCTTCTCTTCTGACCTTAGCTTCAAGGAAGAGATCTCATCATTTAATTCTTTCTCTTTGTTCTCGCTGGCCTTGAGCGCCTCAACCATTTTCAGTTTTTCCGCTTGGGAAGCCGCCAAATATTTCTCCATGTCAACGCACCTATTTTTGTATTTATCTTTCTCGCCCAGAGTCCGTTTGCGAGCTTTCTCGAGCTTCTCTGAATTGCGAATCAAACGTTGGCATTTGTTCCTTAACCCATGCAAAGTACTAGTGATTTGCAGAGATTATTAGAAAAGAAAAATGATTAAAAAAGAAAATGAAAGGCCTAGCTAAGATAAGGAGCGACAATCCTTACCCCGCAGATTTGAAGGCCGGCAAAGTTTAGAGACAGACGGTATCTTGCTCCACAACCTCAGCTATGACTGCTTTGTCGCCTGCGCGTTCAATGATGTCGGCACCAATTATGCTATGAGTGGGGTCGCGGGAATAAATGTCAAGACCAGTCAAGTTAGGAACAGAGGCGATCTCCACGATCAAGTCGTACAAACCATCCTTTTCGGAAGGCATTTCAAAGCCCTCTCTGAGCCAACTAACGAGTTGGGCCTCAGCTTCTGTGGAGGTTTCGTCAATCGCAATCGCCTCAGGATCATCCTCGGTACGGCCGCGTTTGTTGGGGCGGGAACCAGTTGGTTTGGGGGAAGCAGTGGGCGGGATAGGCTCGACGTCCTCAGTGGCGGCGTCAGCTTCTTTTTCGAGATCCTCTCCTTCAACCATATCTTCATCTCTTAGAGCAAGTGTGGAAGACCGCATAGGAGTTTTTGGTCTGCTGGTTTTCTTGGCCTGTCCAGTGGCCTTCTCAGCGGCAATGGTAGCTTTCTCGCGAGCGATGGCCTCGGCGTCATCCCCATGTAAGGAAATAGGAATTTCCAATTCAGCAGTCTGTAGCAGACCGGTTTGGCGAGAATCAGCAAGTCGCTTACGGCGACTATCAGAACCTGAGGCAGCAGCATGCCTATCTGACACATCCATGAGTCTGAATTCTGAATCAAAAATGACAAATAATTAGTAGAAGGAAAGTAAAGAAAGACAGTATGAAACAAAGATAGAGGCAAGAAACATACTTAATACATCATACATAACTTTGCAGCAGCGACCTTTCAACTGGCAAGGTCCACACTCAGAAGCAAAACAGTTTCCCGAATGAAAATCCCAACCGGGATAGGGTTCAGGTTGAGCAATGGATAGGCGAGGTTCACTGTCAGGACAGGTGAAATCGGGGACGCCAACTTGGTGGAGTAATGAAGGGCGGGATAAAATATCTCGCCATAAGAATAATGCCAGGCCTGTGTCGGTGGCATCAGCGAGAACTTTAAAAATTTTGTTTTTCAGTCGAGTGTCGCCAGAAACTAGGGCTTTGCGGGTTTCAATTTTCGAATGGATGTCCCCAAGGTCGCACGGATGGGTCCAGCCCATGCGAGATATAACAAAAAAGGGATGGGATTACCAATTGTGAACTTTTTGGGGCAAAGGAGTCAAGAGTTTGGGTTTTTTATACTTGATGGAGAGGCGATTCTCGATGACGCCTTCTCGCTGAGATATAGCTGTGTAGCCATCGAATAAATGAACAAGTAAAGGGACGGAGGGTTCCTGTTTTAAGGCCCTACAAATCACTAAATAGTAGGTAAGGACCCTAATTGCGTTAGGGTGGAGATCAATAATGGCGGCATGAGCTTTGTACATGACATCGACAATTAAAAGGTCAATGGGAATCCTGAGGCCCGCATCCAGTTGGGAGGGATAGACAATGATGCCATCGGTTTAATGTCGCATAGCGGCAAGAGATAAGTCGCCTACATAGGGTCCTATGTGGTAAAGGTCGGGGTTAATACCATACTTGACATGATAGGATGTTTGGAAGTCCATAGAAGAGGAGCTACTAGCTCCAGCGATATCAGGGTTAGAGGAACCCTGCGAGATGGGGGGTCGTAGCGAAGTCTCAGCCGCCAAGGTGTCCGACATGTCATGATTTGATGTAGAGTTGGATGAAGACATGTCGCTCCTATCACTGGAGCTTGATAGCACCTGTTTATAGAAGTGACGACTATGTTGGGGGCTGCGAGATAGTCAGTGTCAGAAAATTCAGTTTCAGAGAAAGGGAGGTAGAAGTCGCAGATATGAGTATAAAGTTCATTAGTTGTGAAAAAAGTTTTCATAGGAGCAGATTTGTGCAAGAAAGGGGGACCCCTAATTTCTAAGGCGTTCAGTATGGCGACATCCGCTCCATGTCGCATAAGCATAAAGTTGAGATCCTCGCTCGAGATCCGAGCCCATACCCCCATTTCCATTCTGTAAAACCCCCCACTTCTCTTATTTTGGCCAAACCTAACGGCTTAGAGCAGGACTTGGTCCTAGCCATAGCATGGGAGATAGGAAAATGCAAGAATTTAAGTTTTGAACTGGTACTTGGGAATTTGCAGAAAAGAGCAAAAGCTTGAAGTTCGACCGGAGAACGGTCGAAAAGTCTTGAAAACAGCTGGTTTCCTCCGAAAATGCTCCAAATCAGTTGGAGATTGAAGTACAAAGAAGCTAGGAAGGAGGGAGACACGTTTAAGAGTGAACTGAACGGTAAAAACGGATGAAATAAGGAAAAAGCAGTCGCCGAAAATTGGGTCGCCGGTAGTCTCAATAGAGTAGGAGAATAGTGAATAATGGAATGAGAATGAAAATGATAGAGTAACCTTGGGGTTCCAGGCAACGGAAGGGGAAAGGTTTTTGGGAAGTTTCCAAGGCGTATTTAATAAGAGTTCGAATTTTGAAAGTCCCCCCCATTATTGCTGGAGTTAATTTAATAAGACGACACAAATTCCTAGGGGGCGTACGGTGCTGCCTAACCACCCAATCTGATCTGCCCCGAGGTGACACGTGTGACGCAGGTGTCATGAGAGGCTGACTTCTCGCCAAAAGGGGCGTAAAACTGGCGAAAACCATAGGCGACTGTGAAAGTTCTCGCCTGGAACATAAATAGTCCAGCCTTGAACTTGGGGGCTTCTGATACGATTGTGGAAAATGGATTGGGCCCAATCACTAGGGTTAGGCCCAATGGCTAGGTTTGGACCGGGCCTGCGTGGTCCAAACTCTGCAAGTGGGTTCGTGACGTCGATGCGACATTGGCAGCCGAGGCGACATAAGGCAAACATTCAACAAAGGTAAGATGGTGTGTGGGAGTATGACTGAGTAAGAAATAAGGTTACACGAGAAACGTGTTATGATGTCGATAATTCATTGTGATCAGACATAGGAGGGGGAGCCCGCCCCCTGTGGGGTTCCTGGCTTAGGGCGACATGTAGAATGTCGCCTATTTCCCCTTAGTTGCTGCCTTTGCGACATAGGTAGTTGGGCGTTTCCTGGGCTACGCTTCGGTTGGCGCCTGCATATTTAACCCTATCCGCTTGTGATGGATGATTGATGTGACAAGGTGAACAGTGAAATCCCACTAACTTGGAGTTGGTTGAGGACCATAAATGGATGATTGACAAGTATCCCCCCATGTGCAAGGCACATGGGGGCTTGGGAATATAAATAGATGAACAGTTCATTTGCATGGGTATGTACTCTCTCTCTCTACCCTCTAACCTCTCTCTCTCTAGGGTTTCCATTGCTATTACCATTTTCGTGACCTAGTAACCTTACTCTCACATCGGAGGGGTTTCGTCGGAGCCACCCCCGGCCTAGTTTACGTGTTTGTATCTGTGTAGGCGACCAGACGAAGAAGGAAGCAGCCGGAGTATTCTTTTGTCCTCAGTTCCTGTGCAACCGTCAGTTTGGGATGGCAGCATCACCCATCCCCCAATTTTCAGGAGTCATACTTCATAACCCTGGCCTTATTTCCTCATGAATTTATGTATAAAACCAGGACAATATATTCATGAATTTCTAGCATACATTTCATTTTCATTTGACATAAATAAATTCAAGTAAATTAAGAGCAGCAAATTTGGGCAGGAAACAAAAAGGAGTACCTTTGGCAGAGAATCTGGGTTTTCCCACACTGGGTTTGCTCAAAGAAGATTGAAAATAGAACACAATTGAATCCATCATTTGGCGACTGACTCCTAACATTGTTCAAGGAAGAAGAGGACATAAAGCTGCGGTTTAGAACAACTGCTAGTTTACCCCCTTGTAGTTTGAAATTTTTTTTACAAAGACCCATTTAGTTTATGGTAACTACCAACCTAAGCCCTTATGAAGTAATGAAAATTTATAAGTTTGTTTGTACCGATGTTCTAGTGTCCTACTCCTACTAGCAAATAAAAGTCTTAAGAAGATAATTGTTCATTGTATATATATTTGTCTTTATTACCATCTGATACCTAGATCACAAAACAAACAATAAGCACCGTTAGATACCAAGTCGGGGTTGATTCCGGCTCATGCCCTCGTGTATAAAAGTAAGACCTTTGAGGGTTTGATAACTGAGATATAAGACTTAGAATGTCTTGGTATGTTTGTGTGATAGGGTTTAGACAATGTGACTTACCTTGCCCAATAGGACAAATGAGAGTATATACAGTTAGAGAGGACAGTTGGATGACATCAGCCCTTTTGAAGATATTAGCCTTTGACCTAGGACACGTGTCCTCGCCTGATTGGCTAGTACAAAAAAGAACGGAACATTGTAGAAGGATGTCTCTAATTGGACAAGGACATGGAAGGCAAGCGACAGTTGGTGCGGCACCTTACGCGCATGATATGCGCCTGCGCCACCATTTAATGTGATAGTGACAGGCCTGCCAGCTAGTGTCAGAGCTTTGTATGGAGTCTTGTGTCATAACACTACAAGAAAATCACGTTTTAGTGACGGAAATTTCCGTCGCTAAAGAGGAAAAATCTGTCGCTAAAGGCATTTACCGACGGATTAGCGACGGAAAATTTCCATCGTTAAAACCCTTGTCGCTAAATGATAACGACATATTTAAATGTCCGTCGTTAATTTAACGACGGATTATTCCGTCGCTATCTTAAAAATTCCGTCGCTACTGTTGAAAAAAAGCCGACAAATTGATTGTTTTAGCGATAGTTTAATGACATAAATTTCCGTCGATAATGTGTAATTCCTACTTCACGACTAAATTAACGACAGATTTACCGACAAATAATTTCGTCGCTATAATTAAATTAAATTTTTCAATATTTTTTATTTTTGATATACCAAATTATCAACGGATATTTTCGTCGCTAATTTGATATTTTTTATTAATATATATATATATATATATATATATATATATATATATATATATATATATATATATATATATATATATTTCTTATATTTAAAAATATACTCCCTCCGTCCCATTATTTAGTTCACCCTTTTAGCCATGGCACAAGAATTAAGAAAGTAATATTTATATTCAAAAATAATATGAGAGAGATATGCTAATGAAGTTTAAGAAAAGTGACATCTCAATTTTAAAAACTAATCATTCCCTCCAAAAATTCATTACTATTCAAAAAAGAAACAACTTATACATTCAGTACTTACAAGGATCATAATCCACGTGACAATAACAAAATAATTTCCCTCCAATTTTTTTTTAGGGAACCATTACAAATAGAGAAGGAAATTTAAATTCAAAAAAGGAGTACTCATCATCTTTACAAATACAGCCACAACAACAACAGCCTTCAGTAATCAAAAAACAGAGACTACAGATTTCTGAGAGCTAAAATTCAACATGGCTTCATCATCAGGCTGCAACTTGTTATCCAAACCAAATTTAACTCAAAATCAAGCCAACTTGCTGGGTCAGTTCTTGATTGAAGGTTTGGTGGAGGGAAAGCTTCCTAGAGGATACATACGTGTGGCTGCAAAAAAATATGGGGTCAGCAGAAGAACTATCTTCAAATATTGGAGGAAGGTCCAGGATCAATGGGGCCAAGGAATACCTGTCAATTTAAATTCAAAAAAGAAAGGTACATTAAGGACTAAAAGAGTGAAATTTGATGAAGAAAAAATGAAAGGAATTGAGTTTCGTAAAAGAGGAACAATTAGAAACCTCAGTCAAGGTTTAGGAGTCAGTAAATCTACAGTTGGGAGATGGAAAAAAGAGTGTGTGATCAGGGCTCACACAAATGCAATCAAGCCAGGTTTATCTTTTATAAACTGTTTAGCATGACTCAGTTTTTGCCTTGAAGCTCTCTCATTTAATGCAGTAGCAAACATAGTCAGTTTCAAACCCATGAATCATATGATACACTTAGATGAGAAGTGGTTTTACATAACCAAAACAAATGAAAGGTATTACATTTGTCAAGATGAAGAAGAGCCACATAGAACATGTCAAAGCAAAAGATTCATCACAAAAGTGATGTTTCTTTGTGCTGTTTCAAGGCCAATTGTTGATAGAGAAGAAAATTTAAGCTTTGAAGGAAAAATTGGCAAGTGGCCATTTACAAAAAAGGAGCCAGCAAAGAGAAATAGCAGAAATAGAGCAGCAGGTACAATGGTAACAAAAGCATTTGAATCAATCAATAAAGAAGTGACCAAGAATATGCTCATAACCAAAGTAAGATTTCTGCCATTTTAAAGATGTGTAACATATTTCCCCCCCAATAAACTCTTATGTGTGTTAATTGTGCTTCAGGTTCTTCCAGCAATTAAGGAAAAATGGCCTTCAATAACCAGCAAAGACATTATTATTCAGTGGGATAATGCACCACCACATATCAACAACAATGATGTGGATTTTAGAGCAAGAAAGAAGTGAGGATGGCTTTAACATACGGCTACAATTTCACCAAAGAAATTCACCGACACAAACGTCAATGACTTAGGTTGGTTCAACTCATTGGATGCAATGAGAAATACCATTCAAGACGAGACAGTGGATGAATTGGTGAATGAAGTGCTAGAATCATTTGAAAATTTAACAGCTTATAAACTTAACAAGTTGTTTCTCACATTGCAATCAACAATGAGACAAATTATGACTGTGAGGCGTGATAACAACTACAGCTTACAACATCTGGGAAAAGATGCTTTGGAAAGAAATGGACAACTCCCAAGAGACTTATAAGTTAATAACGAACTAGTGAAGTGTTGCATTCGGTACTTACAACAAGCGGGTTATGGAGCAAGGTTTGAAGGCATGATGCATGAGATGGAATTTGTGCACATGTCTTTGGGTAATGGTATGTAATCGTATTTATACTCTCAGAAAAGTCTCATCATAGAGTAGTTTTTGAAGGCATGATGCATGAGATGGAATTTGTGCACATGTCTTTGGGTAATGGTATGTAATCGTATTTCTACTCTCAGAAAAGTCTCATCATAGAGTAGTTTTTGAAGGGTCAGCCACATAAGACAACTTTTTGTAACATTTGACTGTCAATGAAGCTTAACCTTTAATGTTAATTCATTCTCAGAATTGAATCATCATAGAAAGACTCCACACAAATTCATTCACATAGCATCTCACCAATTCAAACTTCACTTAAGCACACAATACCAATCTCAACACATAAACCTGTCCCAGACAAATTCATTCAAGCCGAGACAGTGTTTAAAAAAGTGCTCAAAATAGCAAAAGTTTTTATCATTGCACATAGGAAAAGTTCTTATCAGCAAATTCATTTTAGTGAGCAGTTGAAACAAACAATCACAAAAATGACATCAAGAATCTATACTCATCATTTCACAGATACCTTTCACCCAACTCCCAAAAATGTAGTCAACAAGAGAGAAGAACAGAGACTAGAGATTAAGAAAGAATACATAAACCTGTTCCTTGAGCCATCGCTGTATAGCCGAAAATTGCAAACCCAACATTAGCAAGTCATTTCTGTGCTCTTCAACCTTTCGCTCAAAGTGGGACTTAGATGGTTTAACCGTGGGTGGATTCCATTCGTAGACAGTGTTATCCTCTCTAAATCGAAAGTAGGGAGATGGACCATTTTCGGCTGCAATGGCGTCAAGTTGTTCAGACAGAGACCACTATGGCTCGTTAAATACACACAACGAAAGACCTTTTAGATTTGGTTGACTCAACAATTCCCCAAATATATTTCGATATTCTGGTGTTTCTTCAAAAGAAATGGCTTCCCCAACCACTGATTTGTCATTAATAGACGAAAAAGGGGTGAAGTTTGATGAATCACCGGCGATGATTGAAATATCGTTCGTCACCATTGTAAGTACCCAAATCTGGCTCATGCCTTCCGGTTAAATTTCCCGGCAATTTCGGTAAGTTTTCCGGTAATTCCCCAGACCTTCCTAGTGTTCCGGAAACATTCCGGAACTGTTTTTAATTAAATAAGGGCTGAAGGGAATCCTTCCTAATTAAGAAACACGTTTTTCTTAATTAGGAGGGAAGGTTCTAGAATTTGCCACCTTGCATGGTTCTAGAATGCTGAGTCATTGTGGATAATGCCGCACGACTGCATTAGCTTGCTGCCCTTAGCCGCACGGCTTCATTAGCCTTATCCAGACTGCCTATAAATAGAGCCCTCCTCTACCCATTAAAACAACAATTTCCAACAACACCACATATAATACGAAGAAATACTCCCAAGAGGCTGTTGAAGATCCAAAAAGGTGAAGAAGAAGGCCAAGAAGCTCCCTCCCTCCTCCTTGAAGATCCAAGACCAACCTCTCCTCCTAGCTCCGCCCGAAGAAGAAGGAAGCCATTGGTAATCTCGCACGCCCTAACCTCGCATCCTAATTGCTTTATAAATTGCTCATTGCATTACTTTTATATTGCTTGGGACTTGGTAGATTAAAGAGCATATCTTCATATTCCCCTTCCCCTTTTGCATGCATTAGACATCATTTGTCATAAAAATGTAGTCTTTTCCCATAAAGGTGCATCCTTTGCACCTAAAACCCCCATTTTCAAATAAAAATGTCATCTTTATGCATCCTTTGTATATAAAAATCAAATCTTTTCAATCAAAATGCATCATTTGCATCCAAAATCACTTTTCCAAGCATCATTTGCTTTAAAGACCATGTCTTTACCATAAACTAGCATCATATGCTTTTCAAAATGCAATCTTTATGCATCATTTGCATAATGAATGCCAATTTCTTCAAAAATGCATCATTTGCATAAAAATCAAATCTTTATGCATCATTTGCAATAAAGATCATTTCTTTAAACTAAGTGCATCATTTGCAACCCAAAAATGTCATCTTTTCATTAAAGTGTCATTTTTACATACATTTCCCCCATTCCCCCATTAGCAACCTAGGAACGGACCGGTGTAAAAGATCCTATCTTTACATCGTTCCTTCCATTAAAGGTTCCATATTTCTTTAGAAAAGGACAACCTTGAACCCTATATATCCAATTATCGCTTAAGAAAGAGTATGAAGCATCTATACGAGCTCGACCGTCTTAAAGCGTAGGATTGATGGGCTAATGACCTTCCTTTTCTAAAGAACCTCATCTTTGACCATAAAGAGAGTCATTCTCTCGATCACGCAAGTCCCGAGGGTCCCGAGGTTAAAAATGCGATGATCACAAGTCACAAGATGAGGACGGGATCATAATCTCGAATACATAAATTCCAAGAAATCCCGAGCGACAACCAACAAATGGTTTGTACGTCCGGAAGACGACTTGGGACATTCCCTCCTTATTTTCAAACACATGCACACAAGAAAGCACGCAAGCAAGCACGATTAATGAAATCATGGGAGACTTGCTCCGGCAAGGCACCTTGGGTGAACGCCAAACGTTCTTCCCAAGGGGTAACTTAACCTCCGAACCCATAAAACCTTTTTTTCAAAGTTTTGAGGTAATCAAAATGGCGTGGCGACTCCGTTTTTCAAATTAAACCGGATGTCTTCAAACTCGCGTGAATCCAACAAAAAACAAAATTTGGGCACACATTCACAGTTTGGCGACTGCGCTGGGGAGAGACCCAAAGGAGAAAAGCTTTTATTTTCAAAACAAAGAAAAAAATCGATACTCGGTATATAGGTGGAAACCACTTACCCTTCCTGTACACTCCCTGATGTGGGAGTTGGGATAACCGGTGGTTTAACAATCCACGTACCAGTATCCCTTTTCGAAAAACAATTTTGAAAAAAATAAAAGAAAGCTTTTCCCTTTGAGCGGGTTAGACTCCCGTCGCCGATTTCATTAATCATGCTTGCTTTCTTTACCATGCATTGCATCATTTGCATCTTGGAATCTGTGCATACTTTGAACGGGAAACAACCCGAAAAATAGCAAAAGGAGTGGAACCTGGAAAATTGATCCATGCAGTCGTACGGCTCAATCCTCATTGGATTCTGACCGGGCGACCTCAGTGGCAATTCCACCAGGAAAAATCATGGTTAATCTGAGCCCAGCAGCTTGGGGCTACTCGGCTCCATGACTGACTGGGGCTCCCAAAATTTACGTGCTTATGTGTTGCATTCCCCCCGTCCCGAAAATCATTCCTTTAAAACACATTTCTGAAAATCTCGTTTTAACTCAAAAAGGAACATTTTTAGGAGACCGCACACTACGCGCACTTGATATATCCTGTACACTTTTGCACGCACGTCCTTCAAACCCGAGGGTGGTTCCAGCTGCAGTCACGGACAGCCTTACGATGCTCCCGGGCGCGCACGGAATCATCCCAACCTCCCCATGGCAGCCAGTGTCGACCAATGCACAGTCCGTGTCACACGTTTCAAAAAACCGTGACTTTTGGTTGGTTTTTGGTCTAGTCCGTGTCATATAGCCCAGTTGCATACCCTCGTAAAGGTCAAGCCTTAGTTCATAACGGAAGAAGAACTCTGCCAAAATTCCAACAAGGAAAAATTGGCGAGATCTCAACTCCGACATTGACTATTGACCTTGACCTGCACGGAATGCGTAAGAGTCAAGACCGAGTCTTTGCCAACAAATCAAAAGATCTTTCGCTCAAGCGAAGCTCTGCTAAAATTCCGACAAGGAAAAATTGGCAAGATCTTGACCCGGCATTGACTTCGATTCTAACTCACGCCCGGCGTATGCAACGAAGTTCAATGTGACACTGTGTCATCCGGCTTTTGCCGCCCGACCCATGCCTATTATCTTCTCGGACATTACCGAAAGTCAAAACGTCATTCGCTCAAGCGAAATTCTGCCAAAATCCTATCAAGGCAGAAAGACGAGACTTTCCCGGTATTGCCTTGACTATAATCCGCATCGCTCGTGCGTTGAAAGTTCCTATGACCCGCTAGACCCGTTAGGAGCGTTCTTTACTCTCGGTCGGTGGGATCCGCGTGCCCTATAGGACCCTCGCCCGGGCCGCCCACCCTGGGAGGTCGAAATACAGGTGGAATACGAGGGGCTTATAGACGTAGTGACGGAACCCACTGATCCAGGATCTAGTGTAGTTACGAAAAAGAAGGGCAAACCCCCTTTTCCAACCAAATAGATATTAATAAAAGACACTGTTTTAAGTAAACTGGAAGATTCTAATTTGCATATTGCCTGAGCCTTCAGCCTAAACACCTACCCCGAGTCTAAACCTTTCCTATCCCTTTCCCGCAGCGAGAAAGAAGTGGGTGAGAACACCGGGTCAGCGACTTGTTAGCGCAGAATTCTCAGACAGTTTGCCAGAATCCTCAGTTTGGTCAGTCCAGAGAGTCAGAATGTCCGATTCGACAGAGAACAGCACTGGTTTGGGTAACCAGATGACTAGGGAAGCAGAGCTAGCCTATAGCCCATCCCCTCCTAATCCTTTGCCAAAGACTGTCCCTTTTCAGTCTTCCCCAACATCCCGAGCCGTCAGGGTCCCGACACCCTCACAGCCTTTGCATCACCCCGTGGGACTCTTTCCCTCCTTTCAGCCTAACCCAAATCCCTTTACTTTGGAATCCCAGTACCAACCTGACCTCTCTAATTTCGTCAACGCCTGTGAATTTGCCTATCTCTCAGACAGTGGTAGTGAAGAATCAGTCGGGAACGAGAATAGGAATGGATGGATTTACAGTGATGATGACAGTTCCGTAGAAGGAATGGACTTGGAGTCAGCAGAAGTGAAACCCAAAGGGCAGGATGAGGTAGGAAACCACCGACCCGAAATAGGAGATGAAATCACTTCAAAGTGTATTTGCAGCCTGTGTGAAGGCTCAGAAAAGGAAAAAGATGCTAGCTTAGATGAAGCAGTATATGAGTCCTACATCCTAGAGTTCAATACTCCTTACAAAGACTTGGTCGGTGAATGGAGGGATTTAATTGAAGCCCTAGCTGAAAGAGGAAAATGGGCTCCACCCACCGATCTGGAAAACGTAAGCATTGCGGAAGCCAAACTCTCATCAGGAAGAGTAGACTCTGTTACAGTGTTAGTAATCACTCCTGAGACCTTGTCCGAAGAAGAGTGTATGGATGCCCTGGAAAGAGTCTTAAGTCTCGAGGCGACCCCAGTCCCCTTTATGTCCTGTGACGACAATGATGTTTTCTTGGTAATTCCCAAGTCAAAGGAGGAGTCCAAGATACCTCTTATATGGCGTCAAGTATCCCGACCTGCTTTTGCCCTCATTGGTCATCAGAGTCAAGACGAAAGTTCCCGCGAGAGTTACTACAGTGATACTGATGAAGACACGGTCGAAGTGCCGGAAGGAACAGTAGAAGAGTGGTTAGCCCAGAAGCCAAAAAGCCCAGAAAACCTTCCCGACAGTGAAGAACAGAAACCCGCCATGAGGTTTGACCCCGCAGAAATCCTTATTGATGATGGAATTTCTCACTTCAGAAAATGTTTAGCCAATGTCAAAGATGCCGTCAGAAGGCTGACCCCTAGAGAAAGAAGGGATATGCTTGACAGTGATGAGGAATGTGATCCCGCTCTGTTGAAAAAATTGTTGGACCCGGATGAGAAAGCCAGTTGCCAGGATCCAAACCCTGAAGGTGATAACTCCTGTTGCATGTTGACCTTGAAAAGTTTGAATGAGACTGTGAAGGCTTTAAACGGAGAAGGTAAAGCTGAAACCAGCCCACTGCTAAGCCAATCAGAGAGTCAGAACCTTGAGAAGGTCAGAAAGCCGTTAACTTGGGATCAGGTTCGAGAAGCAGCCTATACCTCCAGCAGTGCCATTAATCAGATTAATCAGCAGAATTGGCCATACGCCAGCAAGAGCCCGCCTCTGACTTTGAAAGAGCTAACAGAATCCTCCAGTAGGAATAATGACTCAGGAAAATCTAATGTCTATGTGATGACTCGGTCTGGACAGATGAGTATTGAGCAGCCTAAGGGTGACAAAAAGAATGCCGTTTCGGAGCCAAAGACAGATAAGAGGCCTTATAAGTCGGAAGTAGAAAAGCCAGACTCTGACAAAGAGGATCCAGTGTTGACTCAGCTGAAGTGTACCCAAGCCAATATCTCCTTGTGGTCCCTGTTAACCTCTTCATACCCTCATAAGTTGAAGCTAGAAGAAAGTTTGGCCAAGACCATGGTGCCCATAGATGTCACCCCAGATGAGGTCGTCCAAATGATTGGAAATATCCACTACGGAAACATCATTACCTTCACTGACTTGGACCTGCCAAAGTATGGGGCTAGTCATAACGAACCTCTTTACATCACAGTCCAGTTAGAAGAGCGTCGATTGCCACGGGTATTAGTCGATGGAGGGTCTGCAATGAATGTCTTGCCAGCCAAGATGATGGACTTATTGGGCCTAAAACCAACAGATTTGAAGCCTTCTAGTCAGACTATTAAGGCCTATGACTCCACTGCACGGTCAGTTTTGGGGATTGCTACTCTCAAGCTGTGGTTCGGGAAAAAAGTCATGGACGTTGATTTTCAAGTGATTGATATTCCGATTTCCTTTACCGCTCTCCTGGGACGGCCCTGGATCCACCAGATAAATGGGGTAGCCTCTACTTTGCACCAGTGCGTCAAATTTCAGTCAAATGATGGTACTATCACCACCATTTATGGAGACAGTGTCACGGTAGAAGGAACCAGCACTGGAGACATCCCGATATTGGAAATCAAACATGATGACGAAGGGTTGGCATTGACAGGATTCTCTGTAGCTTCTTCCAAAGCACAAGTGTGTAGCACTGACCTCACTACTACTTCCGATCAAATCCCTCCTGCCATGAGAATGATGAGAAAAATGGGTTATCTTCCGGGACTTGGATTGGGTGGAAGACTTCAGGGTCGCAATACCATCATCGATGTAAAGGAACAGAATACCAGATACGGCTTGGGGTACAAACCAAATGGCAGAAAAGATAAAGGGGTCCAGCTTCATCCCTACAGTTTATCCCTGACCCATTATTTTACAAAAGGCGAGACACAATACGATAAAAGTGATCACCAGATCTCCTTGCAGAAAACCCTTCTGGAGAATCTTGAGAAAATGAGGGGAAAGCCAGCCAATCCTGTTCGAAGAATGTTCCTTGACTTGCCAGACATTCCTGGGGCTACCACTACCGTTCAGAACGAGTATGTCTTCAAAGGAAACTCAGACAGCGTCAAAGAATCAGCATCCAGGGTAATGGACTTCTCGGCTTTCGAGTTAGCTCTTCCGAAGATCAGCCAGATAGAAGCTGCCAATAGTGAAGACAGTGAGTGGGGCTTGCTACAGTTGTTTGATGAAGAAGCACAGATCCCAGATTTGATCGACTTCAGCTCAGATGATGAGATAGTTGCCGTAATTGGAGACGGTGGTGAAAATCCTTTTGATCCCCGCACTTTGGTAACTAAGACAGAAATGCCATTGAAGAATTGGGAGACGTTCTCAGGACCGATAGCCAGCCGACAGCAAATGATAGAGGAGCTTGGATTGGTACCTCGTCCTTCTCAACCCAGTCGTGTCAAACACCCTGTTGTCCATACAGTTGAGTCAGGAATCTTTGAATTCCAGTCCTCTGAGTCATCCGAAGGCCTCACGCCTCACGCCTGAGGACTATCAAAATGTAATCGATGTCATCTTTCCCCTTATTTTGAATGAAATGACAGATCTTTCTGAGTATCCTCTTATTGCCAACTTAACAAATGATAAATTAACTCAAAACTTAACAACAGTTAATAATGAATCATTTGAACAAGATGCAAACACACTAAATGAACAATACATTAAAGAAATCTTTAAGCAGGTTTCAGAAAAAGAGGAAAACCGGGCCCAAGCTGCCGAGGAGGTTTTGACAAGTGTGAACTTGGGTACTGTCGAGGAACCTAAAGAGACACAGATCGGAAACTTCTTCCAGGGGGTTGAACGGGACAGACTGATCGATCTGCTTAGGGAATACGTCGACGTGTTTGCATGGTCATACAGGGATATGCCGGGGCTAGACAGTTCGATAGTAGAGCACAGAATCCCTCTAGCACCAGATGCTAAACCAGTAAAGCAGAAACTGAGAAAGATCAAGCCAGAATGGTCTCTACAGGTCAAAGAAGAAATTGAGAAGCTACTGCGGGTAGGATTCATCAGAGTCATCGAATATCCGACATGGTTGTCCAATATTGTGACCGTCACCAAGGCCAATGGGAAGGTGCGCTGCTGTGTGGATTTCCGAGATCTGAACAAGGCCAGCCCCAAGGACGATTACCCTTTGCCAAACATAGACATCCTGGTGGACTCCACTGCCAACTACGAAGTCAAATCCTTCGTTGATGGCTTTGCAGGATACAACCAGATCAAGATGGCCGAGGAAGACCAAGAAAAGACAGCCTTCACCACGCCGTGGGGAACTTACTGTTATACGGTGATGCCATTTGGGCTTAAGAACGCCGGGCTACCTACCAAAGGGCAGCGACCGCGCTTTTTCATGACATGATCCACAAGGAGATTGAGGTCTACGTAGACGACATGATAATCCACTCCAAAGGCGAGGACGGGCAGCACTTTGTTGACCTGCGGAAGTTCTTTGAGAGGCTGAGACAACATTCCATGAGACTAAACCCTGCTAAATGCACCTTCGGAGTGACAAGGGGAAAAGTGCTTGGGTATATGGTCACGGAGCGAGGTATTGAAGCTGACCCCCAAAAGATCAAAGCCATTATGGATATGAGGCCACCTCGGACCCAGACAGAAGTCAAGAGCTTTATGGGAAAACTGCAGTACATCAGCCGTTTCGTCAATCAGTTGACCACTATGTGCGAGCCCATCTTCAAGCTCATGAAGAAGAACGTAGACACAGAATGGACCGAAGAATGCCAGGATGCTTTTGACCAGATCAAGGCATACTTGGTACACCCTCCAGTGCTATGCCCCCCACATAGACAGAAACCTCTTCTGCTCTATCTCACTGTCACTGATACGGCAGTTGGGGCTATGCTTGCTCAGGAAAAGAAAGACTCTCGGATAGAGAACGCCATTTACTTTGTCAGCCGGAAGCTGCAGGGAAGTGAGCTCAATTACTCAGCGTGTGAAAAGACCTGTGCAGGACTGGTCTGGGTAGTCGGCAAGTTGAAGCATTATATGCAAGCCCACCCTGTGAATTTGGTCTCAAAAATGGACCCCATCAAGTACATCTTTGATAAGCCTTCCCTCTCGATGCGTCTAGCAAAGTGGTCCTTCTTCTTAGCAGAGTACGACATCAACTATGTGACCAGAAAGGCTATCAAGGGTCAAGCATTGTCAGACCACCTGGCAAACTTTCCCAGTAATGAAGACAGAGGGCCTGAACCCCAATTCCCAGATGAAGGGATCTTTGCAGTCGAACCTGAAAACCGATGGCAGTTATTCTTTGACGGAGCCGCTAACAAAAGAGGAAACGGTATCGGGATGCTACTGGTCGATCCGAAGGATGAGCATACACCCATAGCCCTCAAGTTGAACTTCCCTGCCACGAACAATGTTGCCGAGTACGAAGCCTGCATTGCTGGTTTGGAAGCTGCCTTAGAAAGGAATGTCAAGGAGCTAGAAGTTTACGGAGACTCAGCCCTGATCATCAATCAGGTTTCCAACAAGTGGAAGACTGTGGACCCTAACCTGCAGCGGTATCATGCCCATATGGAGGAGTTGACTGGACAGTTCAGAGAAGTGACCTTCCACTACTTGCCAAGGGAAAAGAACAGATTCGCAGATGCATTAGCTACTCTAGCCTCATTGGTAGAGATCCCCGAGGGAAAAGCCATAAAACCCTTCCGAGTGGGTAGAAGAGAAGCCCCAGCCTTCTGTTGTGAAGTAGACCTGGGACCCGAGCCTATAAAGGAACCCTGGTACAATCAAATTTACCAGTTCCTCAAAGATGGAGAGTCAGCTTTCAGAGACAAAGAAGGTAGACCGAAAGAAGGAGTCAGAGCCAAGAGCTTGCAAGCTCTGAAAAGGTTGGCCTCCCATTATGTCATTCTAGGAGGCAACCTGTACAAGAAGCGATACCAAGGACCACTCCTCTTGTGCGTCACTCAAGAAAAAGCCAAAGAGTTGATGACTGAAGTCCACAATGGTCCCTGCGGTCCTCATATGAATGCCAGAGCCCTGATGCAAGTGATCCTTAGAATGGGTTACTACTGGATTTCCATGGAAACAGACTGTGTCCAGCACGTCCGAGCATGCGACAAGTGCCAGCGGTTTGCCAACCTCAACCATCTCCCGCCTCATGACCTGTATTGCATGACGACTCCTTGGCCGTTTGCAACTTGGGGTATTGACGTGATAGGGAAAATAGCCCCGGCAGGAAGCAATGGGCATGAATTTGTGCTAGTAGCCATCGACTACTTCACCAAGTGGGTAGAGGCCAAGTCTTACAAGGTCCTCACTTCCAGAAAAGTGGCCCAATTCATCAAAGAAAACATAATGTGCAGATATGGGGTGCCCAATGAGATCATTTCTGATAATGGGTCGCACTTTGAAGGGGACTGCGATAGGTTGCTGTCAGAATTCAGAATCACTCGCCACAAGTCGTCTCCGTACAGACCTCAGACTAATGGAGCCGTGGAAGCTGCTAATAAGACGCTCGAACGGATCATCCGGAAGATGGCCACCCGTGGTCGTGATTGGCCCGAAAAGCTGCACTTGGCACTCTGGGGCTACAGAACGTCTGTCAGAACAGCTACAGGAGAAACTCCTTTTGCCTTAACCTACGGGATGGAAGCAGTGTTACCAGTGGAGTTGGAAATCCCGTCATTAAGGGTCCTCCTGGAAAACAGTGTCAATGAAGTGGAATGGTTGCGCAGCCGGCATGATGAGTTAGCCCTGCTTGACGAGAGAAGGCTAAAAGCCATGGAACACACCCGAGCCTACCAGAGGCGAATGGCCAGAGCGTTTGATAAAAAGGTCAAGGCCAGAGACATCAAAGAGGGTGACTTAGTGTTGAAAGTGAAGCCCCCTACCAGAGACAACCCCCTGGGAAAATGGGAACCCGTTTGGATCGGCCCTTATGTGGTGCAGAAGATACTATCGGGAGGAGCCATGAAGCTTGCAGACCTGGACGGCAATCCCTTTGTCCACCCAGTCAACGGTGATAAGCTCAAAAGATACTATGTCTAAAAGAAAAAAAAATATAAAAAAAAAAAGTGCAAAAAGAGTAATACCCAGCTAGGCTGAAAACCCCAAAAAGGGCGGTCTAGGCAAAAGACAGGGTTGCACATAAAAAAAAAGAAAAAATCTTAGTGCAAAAAGAGTAATGCCCAGCTAGGCTGAAAACCCCAAAAAGGGCGGTCTAGGCAAAAAATAGGGCTGCACATGAAAAAATTAGTTCACCAGAATGAACTACGAAGACCTGAGCCCCTTAGTCTTTCTTGTAAAAGGGGAACGTAGGCAGCCATATATGGTTCGGTCTAAACAATAAAAAGGACGATTAAGTTTCCATGAAATGTGTCCTAAACAATAAAAAAAAAGACATTTGAATTTCCATGAAATGTGTCTTGACTAATTTTTAAGATAATATTTCTTGTTCATTACAAGTTAAAAACTTCTTGATGAGTTCAAGCACGGTCTACCTCTTAACTCTGCTAACCTGCTACAAAGATCTAAAATACAATAAAATGCCTAAATAAACTAATGTGTTTGCAAAATGGCAATAAGGGAATCCTAAGAAAAGATCTGTCAGTCGTCATTCGCTGAGTCTTCTTTGGTCTTCTTCCCTTTTCCTCGGCCCCGTCGAGTCTTCTTCCTCTTTTTATCTATGATGTCGGTATCCCTCATCCCGACCTCCGGTATCCTCACTGGAGCCTCTACCAAACCCGTGTCAATAAGTGCTCTCTCTATCCGAGCACGAGTCCGCACCTCCTCCCTCTGAGCCTCAGTCAAAGGAGCGACCTCGGACAACCTCTTGTACCGAGCCTCCATGTCCCTGACTGGTTATGGCGACTCGCCTTGGCCTCAGTCTCCCTCAAAGTCCTGCTCGAGTCGCAGTCAGCTCCCAATAAAGCTCGACGTCTCTCCTCCAAGATGACCTGAGTCGCTCCCATCTCCCTCTCGTACCAATCCAAGTAGACAGTGGTCAAGATGGTGCTCTTCCTGCTCCTGAAAATAGCCACAGGTGGGAAAGCGGCATATGTCCAAGCCCTCGAGAAGAAAGAGAAGGCTGGATCCCTCATGTCCAATGACACCACCTCCATGGTCCGGATGTCCTCCCAATCACTCAATGGCTCCTGTAAAGCCCCAAAGCTGCTGGATACTAAGCGGGGTATGTAGAAGGATGACCGGCGAGAATCACGGAACCCTCACGGCATAGGACTCTGAAATATCCTCTGATGCGCAACCTCCAATGAGGTATCCACCAACGGATGTCCGAAGTGGATAGCCTAGCCATCGTCGGCTCCCGGCTACTGGTCTGTTGCCTCGGTGCACCTCTCAGAAATCACCCAAGGGCGCTTGAGTCGGCAAAGCCCTGGCAAAGCCCCGAGCCTCTCCTGCGGCCATAAGGTCAACACGGCGGGACTCCCGGATCTCATGAAATGGTCTCCCGAGCCATCTGTCAATCCCATGAAGTGTCTCTCCCAAAACCAGCGGGACAATATCCTTCCCAGCCTTGCAGTCTCTAACCATGTCCAAGAGACCACTATGACAGATCCCCACGGACTCAGCGGTAAACAGAGCAGAGAATACGCAAAGAATGAAAGCATCCATAGCCACCGTGGTCGCAGCCATATCTGGAGACCCAAACGCCGGGATATCGGAAAGGTCAATCCTATCCGGGGCTATCATCATCCTCTCAGCCTCTCCCAAAGGAATCTGCAGAAAAGATGCAAGCTTTACCGTCACCGGCACGTCTCCGATCAGCGGAATAGATATAGCCTCAATCTCGGGACCCCCAATCAAGGCTCGGAAGTCTTCATGCGTCGGGACAATCTCGTTGTAAGAAAAGCGATAAACATGTCTCGGACGTCCCAGGAACTTTCTTTGCGGCTCTCAAAGGTCCCAATCGGGCGGGAGATCCCTCAAATGCCATAAAGACTTGATCTTGAAGGAAGAATCAAGCAGTCCCCTATGAGATTGGAAGTTGTGTCTCACCCAAGATTGAAGATCGGACGAAAACGGTCTCGCTTCCCCCTTTGCAATCGACGGGCTTCTCCATCGCAAAATGATCAAAGATGGTGCTTTTAGGTCCAAAATGTGCTCTGGAACAATTGGGACAAGTCTATGTTGAAAATGAAATGAAATGGCCAAGCCTTGCTTTTATTCGAGAAAATAACCGGTTCGAGACGAGCGTGAGCCGCACGGCTTCATTTGCCCAGAGACCTATCCGCACGGCTACATTAGCCCTCTGCGAGAAAAAAATTCTGCGGCAACCAAAGTTGCTGCCCAAGGGAGTTTTCACCCCACTTTTTCAACCAAAACCTGTACAAAAACATATCCGAAGCCATTCAAGCATTTATATACCATTATAAATCATTTTGGCCCGGTTTCGACCCCAGATTCCAAGCAAAAAAATCGCCCCAAGGCTCGAGATAATATGCAAATTGAAAAAGCATGAATTAGAAAAGCAAATAAAACATAAATACAATGTCTTCGCCCCATCGGCGCGAATAAAGCAAAAATAAACAAAGTGTGCATAAAAATTGTTCATTGTTTGTTTTTGTTCCAAATCTACTCTAGAGACCTCCTAGGCCTCCGATTCTTCTTCCTCCTCATCGCTACTCGGCTCATAGATGCTAGCCTCCCTCATCGGGTCCTCACAGTCGCTCACATCAGACAGATGGACATTATCGTGCCGTACTCGGCCAGTTTGCTCCGGAATGTCGGCGTTGGGTCCCCGCCCCGAGGCATGGCCTTTGGAAGAGTACTCCGAGGCCGATGAGGTAGGCTGTGCCCCAGGCATGCCGTCTCTTGCGCCCGGGCTCCTGTGCATCGCTGCTTTGCCTTTGAAGCGCGAGGCCGGCTTCCTCGAAGGGGCCAGGCACATGTCCTTCCAGGCCCCTATTGCACGACCGGCCTATCGTAAGTGCGAGTGGAACACGAGAAAAAGAAGAAAAATCTCGAAAAATCTCGAAAAATCTCGAGAAAATTGCAAAAAGCGAGAAAAATCGAAAGGTGAAAAGGGAAAGACCCTAAAAGTATACTTACAGTCTTTGTCGGGCGGCAAGGTGTCTTGGGGCTCCCTAGCATCGGGGGACAGGTATCCTCATCCTCCTCGGTACTCCATGGACCACGTAGGACGGATGCGCGGGAGGGATCGGCGGGTCGATAGGCTCATCCTCCCCGTATCCACGAGTGACCGCCGGCTTCACTAGCTACGTGGCGTCCTCGGGCGGCTCCACAAACACGGCGTAGGGGTGTCCATGTCGAAGTACTCCTCGGCGGCCACGCACACACAGTACCTAGCAATCTCATCCTACGGCCAATCCACAGGCTGCGGCATCCGTCTTTGGAGGATCGTGAGGAGTAATGGCGTCAATGGAGGGACATGGCCATCTTTGCCTCGAGAAACGGTCCCAGTAAATGACATCACATGTCGGCCCGGTGAGCCACCTCCTGCGCCTAGTCGCCTCAATGGCATCTCCCGGCAAAATCTCTGGATACACCCTTTGAGGGTAGAAGTCCACTCCATCGTGCCCGTCCTTATTGATGATCGGCCTCACCATTTTGTAGTCGAAAGTGATCCGGGTCTTCCCAGTGAATTTATCCCTCGCATCTCCCCTCCGGCGAACCATAGCGGGGAAGATGGTGACATCACTCTGCTGGTTCCAAGGGAAGAACCCGATCACCTCGCAAAACCAGGCTGCATATTCAAAGCATCAAAAAGGTCATTCTCTCTCTCATAAAAGTCTCAAGACGAGAAAGAGAAAGAGAAAAGAAAGGAGACTACCTCGAGGGCAAATGAGAAGCGATCCATGGAAGCGGCTTTGTTCCATTGTACATGTCCAACGAGAAGTAGAGCTCCGCCAATCCGGCCTCTCCCCAAGAGACCGTCCCTATCCCATCCACATCCTCCGAGAGTCGAGGAGGCAAGTCATAGCTAGCGTCCCGGAATTAGCGAAGATAGTGTGACGGCATCAACCACACAAAGGCTCTAGCCGAGGCTGGGCGATCACATCATTAGCGGCAAAGTTACGCATGCGGTTACGAGCGCCACCTCGGCGTTCCGCGTCTCCATACCCGGCCCCTTGGGAATCGGCTCAAACCCGACCAAAGCCTGGAACTCCTCGGGTGTAATGTGGTCTCTCAAGTCACGGGCCTCCCAGGTGAGCTGTAGGCCGATAATAGGCTGTGAAGTCGGCGGGAGTCACTTTGTCGGCTCTCCCGGCTCGGTGAAAGCTATGTGTCTTGTCCCACGGAACTCGAAAGGGCTGGATCAAGCCCTTGCTCTTCGAGGTGATGTGAACACCCCTGCTGATAGCCTCGACGAACGAATCCAGGCCGGTAGCCCTCACCAAATTCTTGGGGTTCACCCCATTCTTCTCAAAATCCGGCATCCTCTGCCAAAGCTTAACTGCTATCTCAGAAGGTCCTCTAGACTTGTTCTCCTGTAGACAAGCACAAACAACAAAAAGAAGTGTGTCAGTCCTTCATCATTTTCAAAAAAAAAAGCATGCATATATTCAAAAAGTGCACATGTTTTCAAAAGAAAAGCATTCACAAAAGTTTTTCTAGCATTATTTGCATAAAAAAAAAAGCGTCTTTCATCACTTGAAGCACGTCATGTCAAGTCCCATTGCTTTCCTAAAGCACAAAATCACAATTTTCACAATTCTTTGCACATAAGCATTATTCTTTCAAAAATGGCATGCATGAATTCTTTTCATCTTCCAAAATCATGTTTTCTCAAAATTTTGACCTAGTTCTAGCACATGCAAGAACTCCGTCTTACTTTAGACAATTTTTTCATTCTTTATTTGCGAGAAAAAAGTGGGTCATTCCCATTATTTTTGTCGAACAAATTGCACATTGCATATTCTTAGCCTCATAGGTTATTCATCAATGTCTCAAAATCATTCAAAAATCCTAGAAAATTCCTAAAATTCGGGTCAAGCCCTAAATCATTCAAAATTCAATCAAAATCGACGGAATTGAGCAAATTAAGAATGCTTACCCCAACCGATCGCGGGTTCGTTGATTTATGCTCCCTTCTCCCCGGGTAAAGCTCCGACGAAGGTGTAAGAAAGTCATACTTTCTTTCTGTTCGCACGAGCTCCTTTCTCCTCCTCTGAGCGGCCGCCGAGATGTTTCTTCTTGCTTGCCTCGGTATGGGATTGCCCTCCGGATCCATCTCAAATCAAAGGGAAGCAAGGGGATTGAAAGAATTTCGAAATTCTCTTCCTCTCTTCTCTCTCTCTGCGTTCTTGGGCGGCAATGCAATGCCAATGGCCCGTTCAAATCTGATTTTAAATAATCTGGAAAAAACAGGTCTCTAGCCGTACGGCTCCTTTTTCTCCATCTCATGCCGGGCGGCCTCATTCGCTTTGAGCAGAAAATTACAATCCTGCCCCTGGACCTTCCACTTGGGCATGCAATTTCCGTTATCTTTTAACCAAGATAACATCTTTTTCAGAAGATATCCCTTATCTCTTAAGCAATTAAGCTTTCTTCTCAGTCGCCTCCGTTAATTCCGTTATAACGGGATAATGCTAGGTGACAACCTCCGAATTGTCAAAACTCTAAACTTAGCTTACCTCTATCCCGAATAGTGACGTATGCTAAGTTCTCTAAACTTAGCTTACCTCTATCCCGAATAGTGACGTATGCTAAGTTCTCTTAACTTAAGCTACCTCTATCCCGAATAGTGACGTACGCTCAAGTTTCTCTCAACTTAAGCTACCTCTATCCCGAATAGTGACGTACGCTCAAGTTTCTCTCAACTTAAGCTACCTCTATCCCGAATAGTGACGTACGCTCAAGTTTCTCTCAACTTAAGCTACCTCTATCCCGAATAGTGACGTACGCTCAAGTTTCTCTCAACTTAAGCTACCTCTATCCCGAATAGTGACGTATGCTAAGTTTCTCTTAACTTAAGCTACCTCTATCCCGAATAGTGACGTACGCTCAAGTTTCTCTCAACTTAAGCTACCTCTATCCCGAATAGTGACGTACGCTCAAGTTTCTCTCAACTTAAGCTACCTCTATCCCGAATAGTGACGTACGCTTAAGTTTCTCTCAACTTTAGCTACCTCTATCTTCTCGATAGTGACGTAAGCTACAGTTTTCTCGAGTGACAACCTCCATTAATTGTCAATCGGGTGACAACCTCCATTAATTGTCAATCGGTGACAGCCTCCATTAATTGTCAATCAGGTGACAACCTCCATTAATTGTCAATCAGGTGACATCCTCCATTAATTGTCAAACCCTCGAGGATCCTAGACATCATTCCTACCTATCTAGTGATGCTCGAACTACGATCAAGGCTTGATTCCTCCGGGATACGTAGGTAGCCTTTTATAAAAGGTCCGGCCATCCGACCACTTTGGTCACCCTTTTTTTTCCTCCGTCACTCCTCAGTGATGAAGTAGTCTCTCATAAGAGACTTTGTTATCGACCACCTTGGTCACTTCTAGCATATCCCCGGTAGGATCAATTGCTTGACCTCCTAGGTCATTTTCCCTTCTATTTCCCCGACAAGAGACCGGTTTCTCTTCTCCATTCCCCGGCGGATCTATTCCGAACTACGGCTGGCTTGATTCCTCAGGGATACGTAGGTAGCCTTTCATAAGAGGTTCGGCCACTCGACCACCTTGGTCTCCCAATCCGTCTCGGCATTCGCCGAGATCGGATCCTTTTCTATCGACAACCCCACTCGCCTTGCAAGTGACGTTGCCGAGGGCTTCTGTAAGTACCCAAATCGGCTCATGCCTTCGGTTAAATTTCGGCAATTTTGGTAAGTTTTCCGGTAATTCCCAGACCTTCCTAGTGTTAGGAAACATTAGGAACTGTTTTTAATTAAATATGGGCTGAAGGGAATCCTTCCTAATTAAGAAACACGTTTTTCTTAATTAGGAGGGAAGGTTCTAGAATTTGCCACCTTGCATGGTTCTAGAATCTTTGAGTCATTGTGGATAATGCCGCACGATGCATTAGCTTGCGCCTTAGCCGCACGGCTTCATTAGCCTTATCCCCTATAAATAGAGCCCTCCTCTACCCATTAAAACAACAATTTCCAACAACACCACATATAATACGAAGAAATACTCCCAAGAGGTGTTGAAGATCCAAAAAGGTGAAGAAGAAGGCCAAGAAGCTCCCTCCCTCCTCCTTGAAGATCCAAGACCAACCTCTCCTCCTAGCTCCGCCCGAAGAAGAAGGAAGCCATTGGTAATCTCGCACGCCCTAACCTCGCATCCTAATTGCTTTATAAATTGCTCATTGCATTACTTTTATATTGCTTGGGACTTGGTAGATTAAAGAGCATATCTTCATATTCCCCTTCCCCTTTTGCATGCATTAGACATCATTTGTCATAAAAATGTAGTCTTTTCCCATAAAGGTGCATCCTTTGCACCTAAAACCCCCATTTTCAAATAAAAATGTCATCTTTATGCATCCTTTGCATATAAAAATCAAATCTTTTCAATCAAAATGCATCATTTGCATCCAAAATCACTTTTCCAAGCATCATTTGCTTTAAAGACCATGTCTTTACCATAAACTAGCATCATATGCTTTTCAAAATGCAATCTTTATGCATCATTTGCATAATGAATGCCAATTTCTTCAAAAATGCATCATTTGCATAAAAATCAAATCTTTATGCATCATTTGCAATAAAGATCATTTCTTTAAACTAAGTGCATCATTTGCAACCCAAAAATGTCATCTTTTCATTAAAGTGTCATTTTTACATACATTTCCCCCATTCCCCCATTAGCAACCTAGGAACGGACCGGTGTAAAAGATCCTATCTTTACATCGTTCCTTCCATTAAAGGTTCCATATTTCTTTAGAAAAGGACAACCTTGAACCCTATATCTCCAATTATCGCTTAAGAAAGAGTATGAAGCATCTATACGAGCTCGACCGTCTTAAAGCGTAGGATTGATGGGCTAAGGACCTTCCTTTTCTAAAGAACCTCATCTTTGACCATAAAGAGAGTCATTCTCTCGATCACGCAAGTCCCGAGGGTCCCGAGGTTAAAAATGCGATGATCACAAGTCACAAGATGAGGACGGGATCATAATCCCGAATACATAAATTCCAAGAAATCCCGAGCGACAACCAACAAATGGTTTGTACGTCCGGAAGACGACTTGGGACATTCCCTCCTTATTTTCAAACACATGCACACAAGAAAGCACGCAAGCAAGCACGATTAATGAAATCATGGGAGACTTGCTCCGGCAAGGCACCTTGGGTGAACGCCAAACGTTCTTCCCAAGGGGTAACTTAACCTCCGAACCCATAAAACCTTTTTTTCAAAGTTTTGAGGTAATCAAAATGGCGTGGCGACTCCGTTTTTCAAATTAAACCGGATGTCTTCAAACTCGCGTGAATTCAACAAAAAACAAAATTTGGGCACACATTCACAACCATGGCTGATTCAACTTCGAATTTTTTGGGAAAATTAGAATCCATGAAGAAAGGGGAACAATCGAGAGAGAAAACCTAACATTAGAGGGTTAATTATTGGTAATCGACGAAGTGAAATCGAGAGAGAGAAACTAGGGTTTTGACGAAGTGAAGAACAGTCGCTTGGTTCAACGATAGAGAAAGTGAGGAGAGAGAGTAGGGTTTGGGTAGTGAAGAGAGATTTGTAATGTGTGGATAACATTGATTCTTATCTGATAAAAAAAAATGAAAAGAATTTGTTTTGGGTTTTAATTAGTTTTGGGTTAGGGGGTGTTTAATTAAGGGATATGCTATTAGTGTTGTTTTAAGTGGGCTTTACATATTAAAATAATAATATAAAATGTCCCAAAAAGGAAAGGTGAAGCTTAAAATGGGACGCCCAAAATGGCAAAAGGTGAAGTTATTACTGGGACGGAGGGAGTAGATATATTTATTCTCAAATCAATCCCTTAACTTTTTTTATTCTCAAATCAGTCCCTTAATTTTTTTTATTCTTAAATCAGTCCCTTAACATTTTTTATTCTCAAACAAGTTTTTCATATTTCAACAGTTACACACCACCATTCACCACCACCATCCATCCACCAATACCACCATCACCATCATCAAATGTATACCAACAAGAGAGATTTTTAAAAAAAAAAATCAAAAAATGAAAAACTTGATAAATTAAGTTTCCTCAAAACAAAAATCAACAATGGGCGAAATCAAATCTGTGAGAGACAGAGTGTGTGGAGAGATTGAAGAAATCAAAACAAAATTGAAGAAACACCGTTCGGTCGCCGTCGCCGGAGACGATGACGGAGAGACGGAGTGTGCGGAGAGAGAGAAGGAGATGGAGATGACCCAGATCTGTGGTGAAGACGGCGTTGGGGAGGGCATGAGGGTAGGTGGAGAAGCGGCATAGTCGAGAAAGTGGCGATGGGGCAGAGCCACCGTTGCCGTCCCCAGAGACGATGAAGGGTAGTGGCGTGGGTAGGGTGCTGGAAAGAGAGAAGAGTTAGAGAGATAGATGAGAGGGAGGCAGAGAGATTATAGAAGTGGGTAGGGTATGGGTAGGGTTTTGTTTGGTGGAAGTAAGTGAATTAGGACCATTAGATTTGAGTGTTATTAATGGTATAAATTGATTTATTGTGAATCCATGTGAATATTGGAGAGCCAATCAAAGAAAAGTGTGTTTTTGTTTTTATGGGATGAATTTGAACCATTGGATGTGATGCATTTAATGGTAAAGATGTTGCTTGGATAATGATCCATGTAAATACTAGTGTGTTACCTATTATATTTATTTATATTTCACAAAAAAATTCTTAATGATTATAATAATTAATAATAATAATAATTTAAACTATAAAATAATATTATCTCACAATAATAATTGAAAAAAATAAAAATATTAAATAATTATAATAGTAATAGAAATTAGTAATAAAATAAGTAAATATCTAGAAAAAGTATCCTTACTAATACTAAAAATTATTAATAATAAGTAATAATTGAATAATACATGTTAGAAATAATGATAATAGTTATAAATTAGAAACAAAAAATAATTTAGAACAACAATACTAACTATACTCTATATAATATACCCTATCTATACTATACCATATACTATATACCCTATACCCTATACGCTATACCCTATATACTATACCCTATACTATACCTTATGTACTATATCATATACTCTATACCCTATATACTATACCTTATACCCTATATACTATATCATATACCCCATATACTATACCCTATACTCTATACCCTATATACTATACCATAAACCCTATACCCTATACTCTATAATCTATATACTATACCCTATATCCTATACCCTATGCCCTATACCCTACACTCTATACCCTATACCCTATATACTATACCCTATACTATATATCCTATACCCTATACCCTATATACTATACCCTATTTACTAAATCCTATACTCTATACCCTATATATTATACCTTATATACTATACCCTATACCCTATATACCATACCATATATACTATACCCTATACCCTATATACTATACCCCATACCCTATACCCTATATACTATACCCTATATACTATACCCTATACCCTATACTCTATGCCGTATATACTATATACTATACCTTATACCCTATATTCTATACCCTATATACTATACCCTATACTATATACCCTATATACTATACCCTATACCCTATACCCTACACTCTATCCCTATATACTATACCCTATACTCTATATACTATATCCTATACCCTATATACTATACCCTATACCCTATACTCTATACCCTATATACTATACCCTATATACTATATCCTATACTCTATGCCCTATATCCTATATCCTATACCCTATGCCCTATACCCTATACCCTATACACTACACTATATACCCTATATACTATACCTTATATACTATAAACTATACCCTATACCCTATATACTATACCCTATACCCTATATCCTATACCCTATGCCCTATAACCTATACCCTATACTCTATACCCTACACTCTATACCCTATACCCTATATACTATATCCTATACACTATATACTATACTCTATACCCTATATATTATATATTGTACCCTATACTCTATACCCTATATACTATACCATATACTCTATATTCTATATACTATATCCTATACTTTATACCCTATATCATATACCCTATGCCCTATACCCTATACCCTACACTCTATACCCTATACCCTATACTATATACCAAATACCCTATACCCTATATCCTATATAATATATCCTATACTCTATACATTATATCCTACACCCTATGCCCTATACCCTATACCCTACACTCTATACCTTATACCATATACTCTATATACTATACCCTATACTATATACCCTATACCCTATATACTATATCCAATACTCTATACATTATATCCTATACCCTATGCCCTATACCCTATACCCTATACCCTACACTATATACCCTATACCCTATATACTATACCATATACTATATACCCTATACCCTATATACCCTACACTCTATACCCTATATACTATACCCTATACCCTATATACTATACCCTATACCCTATATACTATATCATATACTCTATACCCTATATCCTATATATTATACCCTATACCCTATATCCTATACTCTATACCCTACATACTATACCATATATACTATACCCTATACCATATATACTATACCCTATATACTATACCCTATACCCAATATACTATATCCTATACCCTATATACTATATACTATACCCTATACTCTATACCCTATATACTATATACTATACCCTATACCCTATATACTATACCCTATACCTTATATAGTATACTCTATACTATATACCCTATACACTATACCCTATACCCTGCACTCTATACCCTATATACTATACTCTATACTCTATATACCATACCCTATACCCTATATACTATATACTATATCCTATATCCTATACCCTATACTATATACACTATATACTATACCCTATATACTATATCCTATGCCCTATATACTATATCCTATACTCTATGCCCTATATCATATACCTTATGCCCTATACCCTATACCCTATACCCTACACTCAATACCCTATATACTATACCCTATATACTATACCCTATACCCTATACCCTCTATACTATACCCTATACCCTATACCATATACTCCCTCCGTCCCATTACAAGCAACACACTTTCCTTTTTGGGCGTCCCACTACAAGCAACACACTTCCTAAAAAGGAAAGTTTTTATCACTATTCCCTCCACTCATTCTCTCTCCTACATTATTTTAATACTCACAACACCATTATAATTTACTCTTCCCTCCACTCATTCTCTCTCCTATTTTACTTTTACACTCACAACATTTATATCATTATTTTTTTTCCTTAATCTACGCGTAAACAGTAACTCTCTACTTTGTAATGGGACGGAGGGAGTATACTATACCCTATACCCTATACCCTATATACTATATCGTATACCTTATACCCTATATCCTATACCCTATGCCCTATAACCTAAATTCTATACCCTACACTCTATACCCTATATCCTATACCCTATATACTATATCCTATACCCTATATACTATATACTATACCATATACTCTATACCCTATATACTATACCCTATACCCTATATCCTATATAATATATCCTATACTATATACCCTAATCCTATATCCTATGCCCTATGCCCTATACCCTATACCCTATACCCTAATATACCCTATATACTATACCCTATATCCTATATACTATATCCTATACTCTATACATTATATCCTATATCCTATGCCCTATACCCTATACCCTACACTCTATATCCTATATCCTATACCCTATACCCTATATACTATACCCTATACTATATACCCTATACCCTATATACTATATCTTATACTCTATACCCTATATACTATACCCTATATACTTTTTATTTATTTTTTTAAATAATTTTTTGGATAAAAAAATTACTTCAGAAGTTGTTAATAGTGATTTTTTTTAAATGTTACGTAAAAAAAGTTAAGATTTTTTTGTTTAAAAAATAAGTATATAAAAGAAAAAAAGAGGGACGGACAATAGCATATATTTTTTTAATTTTTTTAATTTTTTTATGGATTAAAAAATTATTTGAGAAAAAAAATAAACAAATGAAAGTATAATAAAGAAATCAGGAACGGGTAAAATTCTTTAATTTTAATTTTAAATGTATAGTTTTTATTTTATTTTTTATGAATATAATTAAATATATTGGACATTTTTTAGTATTGAAGTTTTTTTTCAAAAAGTTATATAAATAAAGTTAGAATAAAACTAAACAAATGAAAGTATAATAAAGAAATCAGGGACGGGTAAAATTCTTTAATTTTTATTTATCAACGTATATTTATTTTTTATTTTTTATGAATATAAATAAATATTTTGGATATTTTTTAGTATTGAAGTTTTTTTCAAAAATTTATATAAAAAAAGTTAGAAAAAATAAACAAATGAAAGTATAATAAAGAAATCAGGGACGAGTAAAATTCTTTAATTTTTATTTATAAATGTATAGTTTTTTTTTATTTTTTATGAATATAAATAAATATTTTGGACATTTTTAGTATTGAATTTTTTTTTCAAAAATTTATATAAAAAAGTTAGAAAAAAACTAAACAAATGAAAGTATAATAAAGAAATCAGGGATGGGTAAAATTTTTTAATTTTTATTTATAAATGTATATTTTTTTTAATTTTTTATAAATAGAAATAAATATTTTGGACATTTTTTAGTATTGAAGTTTTTTTCAAAAAGTTATATAAAAAAGTTCGAAAAAAAGTTAATTTTTTTTTAAAAACAATTTTCGTTGCTATATCCGTCGCTATTCCGTCTGTATTTTAAAAAGAGAAATATTTTTTTATTTTTATTATTTTGCGACAAAATATATCCGTCGATAATTTTTTTTTTGTAAATTTCATCGCTAAATCCGTCGGTATTTTAAAAAGAAATTTTTTTTTTTTTATTATTTAGCGACATAATATATCCGTCGGTAATTTATTTTTGTAAAATTCGTCGCTAAATCCGTCGCTAATTTTAAAAAGAAAAAATATTTATTTATTTTTTATTTTTATAACGACAGAAAAAATCCGTCGTTAAAAATTTTTGTAATCCGTCGTTATTCCGTCGCTAAATTCGTTGCTAAAATGGGCGGACTTTTTTGGCGCCACTATTGTGACGGATTAGTGACAGATTCATGTCTGTCGCTAAATCCGTCGGTTGCTGATTTTTTCATTTTATTTTGCTTCCATCGTTATTCCTTCGCTATTCCATCGCTAATAGCGATAGAATTTGGTCCGTCGCTATTTGGCAGTTTTCTTGTAGTGTGAACTTGATATTAACCGGGAGTCTGGTATCCAACCGGGAGTCTGGTATGACACCACGTTCATCATAGTCAGTGCGTTCTAGGTGATCGCGGTCACAGAGGTGCCACATTATACTTGGCCTTTGGACCATAGCGAGCTTGGACCCGATCTGAAATGTTCGGGCTCATTAGTGGCCCATTGCTTCGAGTGCTGAATTATGTATGGTTAGGGCGAGAAGCTATACAAAAAGCTCGGTCTGCAATCTGGTTGTCTTCGTGGGCACAAGTGTTGTGAATTTTTGGCTGCTTGAGGCAGACTCCCTGTGTAGGTGCACGTGATGGAACATGTGGGGAGTTTGGTAGAAGGTTCAAGCTGCCTCCCAGATAAGGCTTGCGTGGGCCCCAATAGCTGTCGAATCATCAACGCGTGTCAGATACGGATGAGACGTTTCTCGAATTCCAAAAGGCGCCATTAATGTCAACCGCCATTAATTCAAAATTTAAAGCATCCGCCGGTTCATGATTCGAGAGAATATGGGTTGTGGGCTCATTAAAACGGGTCAACCCGTATTTATTTGGCCTATAAATATCAAACCATATTTCCCTTTCACTCTTTTATCACCTTCAGACTTTGAAACTGCATTCTAGAGAGAGAGAATCTTTCACAACTTCCTTAATCATCTTCCTTGCTAGTTCTTTTTCGTAAGTGATTTCAGCTTCCCCTTTACTTTTAATTCCTCTATATATGTTCCTTCTTGACCACCATGACCTATCATATGGAGCGTCCTTTAGAATTAGACAATGGGGTAACCCCCGATACTTTCGTCGTTGACAAGAAGTCCGGTGGAATTTATCGAAAGGTAGCTAGTGCCTGGGTCAAGTTGTCCCTAAAAGCCTTCAAGTATTTCTCGGTCAGGTATAACTAGAGAATTTGGGTCTCACCCCGGTTGTGGGAAGCCAAGAAAAGGATGTATTAATCTAGGGATATGCTCATTTTGGGAGACCATACCCGTCTCAAAAATTTATGATGGGGGTGTTGTGTAGGTTCCCTCGAGAGCGTGACCAGGTGTTGAACACCCAAGAGTTGGTGAGGAGAGCTCGGAATGACTTTACTGATAGAACTATAACTGATTAGGAAAAGGTGGAAATGATGGATGAGACCAAGGTAGTTGTGGTCCTTGATGCTGCAGTTGAGCTCTAGGTGGCCCATACTGCTCCTGAGATTGCGGGCCCTTTAGTCGTGATGGAACATGTAGCCCAGATAGAGGCACATCCTAGGGCGGTGATAAATTTGGGGAGTAGTGATGATGAAGCCATATACATGGATGAGCTGGACGTGGAAGCAGCTCGATCCTCCTCAGACTCTTCTTTAGACCTTTCTGGGTCGGGAAGCAATTCTGAAAAGGAGGTTGATAATAGGGAGGTGGTTGACCGTATAGCGGTAGATACAGCTCAACGGGCTATAGAAATAGCGAACGCCTTTCTGGGTAGGAATGACCTTACTGATAGAACTATAACTGATTAATGTTCTAATTAAATGGTGTGAGAAAGTCAACCGATAGCTCCCCATACACTTTACCATACCCCACACAAAGGCCTCCATCAAGCCATACACTTTCTAAATCACATCCCTACCATCACCTTGACCAAGTCAACGACGACGGCAAAATCATGAAATCACAAAAGGTTACACATCATTAAATGATTGACCTCGTGTCAACAATAAGCAAGGGGCTTTCCTTTCCCCTCACGTGCATCAAGCAAGTTCAAGCAGGGGCTTCAAAAAAAAAAAAGAGCCAAGGACCCATCACCGCTAGTCAGAAGCTCAATGGGCGAATTTAAGGCTCGAAGAAATAGAAGTTGTCGAAACCATTGGAGCGGTTTAGCAAAGGCAAAAGCGTATCATAAGTCCTTAAGCTACATTCAAATTCTTTTTTTCCTGTGAGAGCAACGATCAAGAAGCAATGAAATCATTGAAGTAGTCGTCAAGTACGACTTGTCAAGGAATCATCTCAAGGTTCGTGCCTCATCATCCAACCTTCCGTTCGAGCCCTTTCACCAAAGGAACCACAAATATTCATGACTTTGCCCCAAAGCCAAACACAGTTCGGCCTCGAACTACGGCAACGTGAGCTCCTTACCTTAAGTAACGAAGGCGACCAGAAATGGTCCAATCATAAGCCATGCAAATCCGTAAACCCGGTCTCACCAATGACTTCTCCTACACACAAACCTTCTCTCACACCTGACCCAACTCGATCCTTGATACCAGTTGACTTTCTCCTCATGATTAACCAAGCATATCAAGTTTAATTGTTGAATAGCCCGAACATCAACAAAGGGTTTTAAGCAAACATGTGATTATTGTGAACAAATCAAGTTTTCAGATGTCTCGACAAGTCTTCTTTTTCTACAAAAATAGGAAAAATAGAGCTAAACACTAATTTTCTGTCAGCAAGGGCTTCCATACACTTCTACAATCTTTTCAGTGCTCATACTCTCTCAAAAGAGTCAAACCCAAAAGCATGTTTTTGTGCCTACATCAAATAAGGCATTCACACAAAAAGGGACCCATTTCCACCTTTTCAAAAAAAAAATGCCCTTGCAAGTGTACATTACAACTCATTTCTTTCGCATTTTGGTTGACTGGTTGATTAAAAAAAAGAGAAAAAAAATGCATACATCGGTGTTGAAGAACATACCCAACTAGATTGAAAACCCTAAAAGGGTAGTCTAGGTAAAATCAGGGTTGCACCATTCTCCCCCTTTTTCTGTCTCCCCTTCTCTCACAAAAAAGAGTCAAACTACGGAGACCTGAGCCCCTCAATCCACTGGTAAGAGGGGAACGTAGGCAACCATCACTGGTTCGGTCTAAAGAATACACAAAATTACAAAAGTTGATACCATCAAGGTTCAGAAGGAGACGCAAGCAAAAATTTCGTGTCTCAATAAAACTCTAAAAGTAAACCGCAAAATCACTACAATTAAAACACTTCTTGATGAGTTCAAGAACGGTTACTCTCGACTCACAACATGCTAAGACAACATATAGTGTCTAATAATTAATGTGTCTGCTAATGGCAATTAATGGATACTCAGAGTTTCAGAAGGTCATTCCATGTCGCTCGCGCTTGTTCCTTCGCCATTCTTTCCTTTTTTCCCTCGTCCCAGACGAGTCTTCTTTCATTCCACATGAACTATCTCTGTCGCCCTCCTTCAAAGATCAGGAGTCCTCCCTGTCATGTCAAGAAATCCAGTCGCTCTCAGAGCTTCGTTCGTCCGTGCCTTCTGCTCGGATCTCCTCCCTACGAGTCTGTAAAGGGGACCTCTCTCTGCCAATCTGTCAACTCTGGTCTCGTAGTCAAACAAGGCATCCCCTGTGATTTCTTGAGGGTTAACCCAAGCTTCTGCACTCCTAAGGTTGTAACTGGAACGGCAAACCTACCCCAAAATTGCCTCACGCCTGCTCCCAAGAATCATCTAAGCATGTCCAAGATGCTGCTCATACCAGTCCAAGTACTCAGTAGACAAAACAATACTCTCCATGCATCTGAGAAGTACCCCAAGAGTAAAAGCAGAAAACTTCCATACCTCCAGAAAGAGAAGGAAAGCGGATGAGTCTGCCATAGAGAAAGGAGCTACCATCATAGTAGCAATGTCATTCCACCCCAGCAAAGGCTCCTGCCTCATCCAAAACTGCCTGGAAACAAGGGACAAAATCTAGAAAGAAGACTGAGACAGCCCAGGAACCTTGACAACATAGGAACCATCCTGAAGAGCCCTCCTAG